>JAJOZX010003178.1:347500-445000 GCA_023014485.1 Bathynomus jamesi | reverse complement strand
CATCCAAAATGCGCGCGAGCAATTCGTCTCGTGTATCCACCTTTCTTTTGTAAACTTGACTTTTCATCCACCCCCACAAACAATAATCTAACGAAGAGAGGTCTGGAGACCTTGGTGGCCATTGAATGGGACCACCGCGGGGGGGAGGAAGAGCTGCGCGCGCATCAGATTCAAACAGTTCTATCTCCGTAACCATTCAGAATTAAACACATGTTCATATGAACTTTTTTCTCACAATGACCGATTCTATCACATCCCGAAGTATTGACCTTTCCTCCTGAAACACCCTATATATATATATATATATATAATTATATATAATATATATATATATATATATATATATATATATAAATTATTTCATGAAAGCAACACGTGAATAATATTTGTTATGAAAATAACCACGAAAGAAAATTAAAACACGAAATAGTGCTCCCATCCAACTACTGTACTACTACAGACCTCACATATTGCTTAACTTCGCTAATCGACGGAAGCGATGATACGATACTGACTACGACATAGCCCAGTTACAATAGTAGTAATGTTTGTAAATTAAAGGTTAAAGGTAGAGTTAAGGTTGATAAGTAAAGGTAAGGTTAGGTTTGGTTAGATTGTTTCATTTTTCATCCTCTTTGTTTGGCGAGGTCCAAATTACATTTTCGTCAGAAAAATTATATTCAAAATAATTTTGTGAACGTTACAAAATTTTATCGTTCAGTGAGAATTTTTACCTTTGAAAAGGTTTCGCTCAACGACCAAACTACTCCTTTCTTTATAACAATTTCTGTAATTATAAATACCAATTGTTCTATACTGTAACGTCATTCAAAAACTCTCGTGGTGCGTCATTACCTTCAATATAGAGTCAAATTCAAATTTGACTATACTGTATTTGACTATATACTGTATAATTCTGATATACTCTCGAAAAATTACTTTATTTAAAATTGTACAAAACGTGAATCGAATTTTTAATTAAATTATTTGGTACAGATTTTAAACGTTTAAGACGCGAAAACTTAGATTTTCAGCAGAAATTTCAATTTTTTTTTCAGTGTGTATCATCCAAGTAAAGAGAGAGAGAAGCCAATGACATGAACGATTATTCTCATGCATTTTATTTAGGTTTTGAGAGTTTTCGTCTCAATTTCACCTCCCCGTTCCAATTATGTAATGCGATCTTTACAGAGCCTCATTAACTGAATTAATTGTCTTATTCACCCTTTCAGTGGTGGAATATACCAGAAAATCATCCTCATACAGTAAAGTGCGTCATACATTTTTAATAACCTTAACAATATATCTAAAAATATGTAACAATATATATAAAAAACAGGAATAAGTGAGTATATTTCAAAGACCACGTAACTTTATATTTATAGTATTAGATTCGCAGCTATTCCATTCAACCAATACTTTCTCTGTTTGAAAGTAATTGGAAAAAACTTTAGTGAGGAGGTTCGAATACAAAACTCGAAGCTTCTATTAACAAAAGTGACTAAATAAATGAATGAAAATAACAAAATGGGTATCTGTATTATTTACCCAAATTTACACCCGTAAGCATATAGCTACAAATTCATCAAAACGAAATATAACATCAGGGGAGGGAGATTTCTCACATCACAAGCCCACTCGTAATGGACAAAGACCGACATTACATCTACATTCTCGTATTGTTCAAAGACCAGAACTAACAGACCATCCCACTATTAGGGGGAAAACAGCGAAAAACCAATACCACACGCTAATAATGGCCGATAAAAACCTCGGAAGGAAAGGACGGAAAATATGTTATTGGTGATTCTCGTTCACATTATTTGCTCTATTAGTTTCAGTTCAATTCTGCTCAAATTCTTTTCTCAATAAAAATATATATATATATATATATATATATACATTTTCAACTGCAAAGAACACGCAGTATAATTAACGTAAAGAACGACGCTTTTATAGAAGACATTCCGCGCAAGATGAGGAGAGAGAACGAACAAATGAAAAAATTTGTTAATTATACTGCGTGTTCTTTGCAGTTGAAAATGTATATATGTGCGGCATGCGGGAGGTGCCCCCCTCGGGGCATTGGTTTCTGCGCGTATGTAGGAGAATTACGACTTCTGATCGAGTGAGGCCCATGGTGTAATGGTTATCATATCTGACCGGCAATCGGAAGATCCCGGGTTCGATTCCCGGGTGGTTACCTCATTTTTTTCATTTGTTCTGTCCTCATCTTGCGCGGAATGTCTTCTATACAAGCGTCGTTCTTTACGTTATATATATATATATATAGGGCTACGTAGTGGCCGATGTCGTAACACCGCTTCTCGGAGATCAGCGAAGTTAAGCGACATTGGGTCTGGGTAGTAGTTGGATGGGAGACCGTCCTCTGCGACCAGATTATGTAGCGACCCGTGGTTCGGATCCCACGTAAAGCTGTAGGTCCCCTCCGTCATATGACCTTAGATGTTGCGAAGAGGTTAAACAATCCCAATTAAAAAAAAAAAATATATATATATATATACACATATATATATATATATATATATGCTACAACTCAGAATGGTCTCCTGGGAAATTTTTATGTTACATACAGACCATGCACAGGAACAAGGACTATTTCGACTATAGTGAATTTAATTTTCCCAGAAGAGTTCCTTGTTCCATGCATGGTATTGTGTAATATATATATATATATATATGAATAGAAACGACATAAGATTTTTCTGATACCACGTTTTGACAAGTTTTTTAGAAATTCCAGTGTGTCCGAACATTATCTGTACAATTTCATCTTTTAATAAAATTCTTGATAACACACGTAAAATTCTTAAACAAGATTATTTAGAATCTGTATTTTCAAAAGTTTCTTTTATTAAAGTAACGTTGTTACAAACATTCGATATGTGCACCATTAGTGATTCGCAAAACATCAATCGATACTCCAAATGTTGCCATGTACGCTGCAGCATTAGGGTGTGTCAATTTGGGAGGTGAAAATTAATTTTTGCCAATTCCTTCACTGAGGGGTTTTAAAAATATGTTTTTGGATGTGAAGAATTCAAATCTGCTATTATTTTTGTGATTGCTCAACACTTAGCTTGGTAAATCTACGTTTGATTAAAAAGCACATAAATTGCTCTCGGAAAACAACATTTATTAATTTTAGCTTCTCAAAATGTCAGGTAATGCTATAAAAATTTTAGTTTCTCTGCATAAAACATATCCTTGTAATCATAAAACAACATTAGAAAGTAATGACATCAGTAAAAAAAAATATTTAAACAACAAGTTTCATCAAGTCTTGCTTTGATTCGTTCTTGGACATCAGCCGCCGACTTGCTTCTTGGCCTCTGATATAGCCCTCACGTTTCTCATGTGTATACACCCTGCCTGCTGCCTCTGTGACTTGTTTCACACACCTCTCTATTGACTGAGCATGACAGGGCCACTGTGGAACTTGCATAGGCTTGTCAAAGAACTTCTTTACTTCCGCTGTAGTCAGTTTACATGTCAAAGGAGGTTCAAATACCCCGTCAGACCAGTCTGTTAGCTCCAACACGGAAGAAGCACTGGGGTTGATGGAAGGTGTCTTCCTGGGACGTACAGAAAGATCTCCAAGTGTGTCATCATCTCCACCCCTCATGTCAACAATCTTTTGGACACCAGCTCTCCTCTCCTCACTGTCATCTGAGCACAAGTGTGTCTGGATTATCATTTCGCTGAATGCATACCATGCTGAGCACTTGATGGTTGGCAAAACAGCATCCACTACAGCCTTCTTTTGCAGCCTAACTAGCCGCAGCTGAAACAAGATGTGGCGTGGGCCTTCCACCCAAGAGTGTTTTACTTTGATGTTGAACCAACAGGGGTAGTACACACCAACAATGTATTCCACTATCAGTCTTAAGTTGTTGAGGGTTTTGCCTTTAAGGCCATGTTTTGAAACCCATATGCGACAAAGCCTGTTTGCTGTTGTCAACCACCTTGAATGCTCACTGGACCAATTTCAAGAAGGGCCAGATCTGTGGGAAGTTCTCCTGTCCTTATGGCCTGTGTGATCCTATACCCGTACGCTTGATCAGTAGAGAGATCCTTTACGACATTGTCACTCAGTGAAGTAAGAGGCTCTCCAATTGAGAGTTTGGTGAATGAAGGATCAATTTCAAGTTCGGTTGCAGTGTCTAGCATCTTGCCAATGTTACCTGTCCACTTGTTGTTAGACAAGGTCTTCCCATCCAGTGCTGTGATCAAGTGTCGCAGGGGTAACTCGTTAGTGTGGAGGGCACAAACCAACCAGATCAGCTTACGGCAAAGCTTAACCTCTACCCAATGCATGGAACCACCCTCCCAGCCAGTGTTAACATTTGTAGAATCACCTCCAATGGCCTGCAGGCTTTTATCAATGCCCTTCTTCTTCATGAAATCTACAAGATTATCAGCAATAACTTCAGCAGGTTTTTTCTCGTTGAGCCTTTCTCAGGAGTGAAGTGGTAGAGATATCTTCCACCTGGCTCACTGCACACAGAATAATGCTCTTCTTTGATGATGCTGGGGAACTGACGATCTGAATTGTCTGCTTTCAGCATAACTTTAGTTGTATCTTGACGGCCGTCAAAGAAGATGCAGTCAATTTCACCATTCTTACAAAGATCATCAAATTCCTGATCCAGGGATCTCATAACTTTTTCTTGGGCCCTCTTGACTTTATTGTGATCAACTACAAGTCTCTTGTCTTCTTCAGTGATCAAGCCAGCATCCATAAAGGCAGCAGTGGTGATGGCAGCTGTGGCACGCAGGCCAACACCATATCTGATGCTATGCATCGCAACATTAGGTATTTCTAATGTGTTTACTCTGGCTTTTTATTGGAAGTTGAAGACGTGCTTGGTATTTCTAATGTCACTTCATAACTTCCATCCTTTCCATCTTGAGCATCAGCTATTTGTTCTTCATTTTCATCATCAGAGAAAATTATTTCATTTGATGGCATTGAAACATCCTGCTTACTTGTCTGCTTATATTCAGCAAGCCTTCTTCTTTCGTCTTCTTGCCGCTTCTGCTTTTTGACTTGTCTGTTGTGCTCAGGTTGATCTGGCAAGCCAATCTGATGTGGTCCAATAGAACCAGACTTGTCTCTCTGACCTTTAATGAAAGCAAGTTCCTTCACAGGGATCTTCATCTCCCTAGGGCATGTACAGTTAATGTGAGTTTCGTTTTTGCAACCAGCATCTGCAAGGCAGCCAAATTCAGAGCAGAGAACAATTTTACACTTGCAACTGAGGATGTCAAAAAGCTTGTCAAGTTTTGCAATGAAAGCCTCTTTGACATGTAGCTTTCCTCTCCCAAGAGATATGTTTTTGGCCTGCTCCCAGCTCTCTTGGATCTTGTTTAAGATTGTGACTCGTGAATTTACAACGGGGGCTACAAAAGAACTGTTTGCTCGTTCCCACTTTTCAAGCACTTAGGGTAAATGTCCTTTGCAAGACTGGCTGCTGGGTAGTTTCTCACATCCTCACCACTTTGTTCTCTTAGCAGTAGCCCATATTTCAGAACGTCTCGCAGAGTTGGGAGTTCAGAGGGCAACAACTCTCTACCAGTTCCAATTAGGTTGCTCATATGTGTGAATGTCCCCAGTCTTGTCCTCCTTTTAGAAGTCATTGTAGGTAAATTCCCACTGGTTAGGATGGTAGCACTGACGGACAAGTAATCTTCAGCACACTGATGAATATGTTTCGACCTGTGAAATAAGCAAAAACAGCAGTGCATTATATATACAGCATATATAATTATTAATATAATAATTATTATAAAATTCCACAAAAAAGTCAAAAAAGTCACTATTTTTATGTAGCTTCTTACCAAGCAAAACTAAATTATATTAAATTAACAAAAATATCTTTAGAATTCCTAAGTCATGCTGCAACTTTTTAGCACCCCTCATATTTGGAATTTGAAAGTTGAAAAATTCGACACACCCTACTGCAGCATATCCACATCAATTCGCTCAATAGCAGCTGTGATTTTTGCTTTTAAATCATCAATGTCTCTCACCCGCGTACATTTCTAAAAAACTTGTCAAAACTTGGTATCAGAAAAAACTTAATGAGATTCTCTGTAAAATGGGACAACACTGGAATTTCTACAGTTCATGGTTGACTTTTAATAACAGCCAAAAATTGTACAGATAATTCTCGGACACCCGGTATATATATATATGATGAATTTCACAATTAAACACGTGAAATGAATGAATGATGCAAATTCACAAGAAAAATAAAAATTATTCCAAGGCCTTTCGTGTTTTCAGAAGTACACCCCGACGAGGTGACGTGACGTGAGGTGACGTCACGAGGTGAACTTCTGAATACACGAAAGGCCTTGGAATCATTTTTCTTTTTCCTTGTGGATTGCATATATATATATATATATATATATATATATATATATATATATATATATATATATATATATATGTGTGTGTGTGTGAATGAATTTCACTGAAATAAATAACTGATAGAAACCCACAACGAAAAGTGAACAGTAATTCCAAGGTTTTTCGTGCATTCAACAGTACACCTCTTCAGAGAATGAAGAGAAAACGCAAGAAACCGAAAATATATATATATATATATATATATATATACAATGTATACAAAATAGTTAGGAAGGATTAGCTTTAAGTTTACGAAACAGTGCGTAGAGGTGGAAAAGAAAGCCCAGAAGCTGTTGGGTTATATCAAGAGGCAATTTCAGTTTCGGAACAAGGAGATTGTGCTCTCCTGTACAATTCCCTGGTTCGGCCGCACCTGGAGTATGCAGTGCAGTTCTGGTCGCCCACCCTCAGGAAAGATATTGACAGGCTGGAGCGAGTGCAGGCGAGGGCCACAAAGTTAATCCCTTCAGTTAGGCATATGGGCTATAGTCGACGTTTACACGCGCTGAACTTGTTTTCGCTGGAAACTCGGAGGCTGCGCGGTCAACTCATCGAGGTTTTCAAGCTCTTACGCAGGTTCAACGATGTCGATTTTAGAAGCATGTTTAGTTTAAATGATAACCCAACTCGCAACAATGGTTGGAAGTTGGATTTGAAACGGTTTAGGACTAGTGTGTGTGGGAATTACTTTACGTATAAGATCTGTGACACGTGGAACATGTTACCTTCAGAAGTTGTGAACAGTTCCTCTGTGGATCACTTCAAGAAAAGGTTAGACCAAATCTTGCACACTATTTGAGAGTGTAGAAAATTTTCCCTGGCACCCTTTGCCATTGGTACCTCCTCGGTATGGGCCGCAAGGCCTTTTGAGGTACTCTCTCTCTCTCTCTCTCTCTCTCTCTCTCTCTCTCTCTCTCTCTCTCTCTCTCTCTCTCTCTCTCTCTCTCTATATATATATATATATATATATATATATATATATATAATGGTGTTCGGCCGTCAGGTTGTTAGGCATTGAATTACAAGTGAACAATGATTACATATTAATTGTAAATTGCTATTTACAACAACGGCAGTAATCTAGATGAATACATTGATTTGCTGTACAAAATTAAGTCATTATCAGATAACCCCAAATATTTTCACTGTATACATAATGGGGGACTTCAACGCGCATGTGAACTCGGAATTCTTTGTAGAATTGGGTAACATGTGCGAGTCGGCCAAATTAAGTATAAGTGATGTAGATGTATTAGGGTAACCAGTGGTAATTTTACATATGTTAGCGATATGAGTGGTACCACCAGGCGGATTGATCATTGTCTCACTAGTAATAATCTAAAGGATCGAATTGTTTAGAGTTCATATTCTGCATGATTTCCTTCTTTCTGATCATAGACCATTAGAAATATTAATTAATTTTACCAATTTATGCGCAACACGACATAACAAGAACTCAATAGGTAAGAATAAACGCGTCGATTGGTCTAATGTTAATATGCAACAGAGAATGGAATACGAAGACAGAACAGGTCACCTCCTTAATAATTTAGAAATTTTGCATCTTCCTTGTAGTAATCCTTGCTCAAATGTTTCTCACTGTAAACTCATAGATAGGTATTATAGTAAGATAATATCCCTGTTAAGAGAAGCAGGAAGCCCCCTGATTAAATCTTACAACAATCATACTAAGATTATTCCTGGATGGAATGGTTTTATTGACCCTCTGAAGAGGAAATCGAAAGACGCCTACGATTTGTGGTGCTTTCATGGTAGACCCAGATTAGGACCACTATACATGAATATGTGTAGAAGTAGGGGTCAGTATAAGGCGGCCATAAGGCGATGTAAAGAGGAAGAAGAGTCTATTCGAGCATCAAAAGCCTGTGAAGCTCGCATAAATAACGATAACAAATTTTGGAAATTTGTTAAGAATCAAACGGGTGTCAAAAGTGTCCTCCCTCCGACAGTCGATGGGGTGTCGGGGGAGGATGAAATTGCAAAGCTGTGGAAAAACTACTACTCTAACATTCTTAAAAGTGTGAGTAGGGATAATCTTAAGATAGATTGCAGCGAAACGCCTGTGGGAGGGACAAGGGAAAATACTTTGATATCAGTCCCTGAAGTAAAGAGGTTAATTAAAGAGTTAAAGACTGGTTCTGCGTCAGGGGTAGATGACTTATCGAATGAGCACTTAAAATATGTCAATGATGTAATATGTCTGCATATATCATTGCTCTTATCAGCCATGCTTGCTCATAGCTATATCCCAGCAGAGTTCATGAGAGTATATATCTTGCCCATGGTAAAAAATACGTATGGAGACATTCTATCCAGCAATAATTACAGGCCTATTGCTGTCGCTTCCTGCTTCTCGAAACTACTAGAAAAACTCTTATTACTCCGATTAAACGATTACCTATGGACATCTCCTAATCAGTTTGGTTTTAAAAGGTCCCACTCAACTGACCTGTGTATCTGTACTTAAAGAAACAATATCTAAATACACCGACAGTAATTCAACTATTTATAGCTGTTTTTCAGATATAAGTAAGGCATATGATAGAATGAACCACAATATTTTATTTAAAAAACTAGAAGACAGAAAGGTTCCCATGTACATATTAAATTTATTGAAATTTTAGTATTCCCACCAATCTTTTACCGTTAGGTGGGGGCAATGTACTATCCGAATGTTTTGGCTCCTCTTGCGGGGTGAGACAAGGCTCCTTGCTTTCCCCTATGCTGTTTAATGTGTATATTAACGGATTAATTGTTTCACTTAATGAGGAAAAAGTGGGATGTTGTATAGATAACACAAAGATAAATAACTTAGTTTATGCCTATAATATGGTGTTAAGTCCCTCTGTTAAAGGTTTGGATCGGCTACTAAAAGTCTGCGAAGTGTATTCGCAGAAACATGTTCTTTTTAATGTTACAAAGACTAAGGTTATGCAATTTCATCCTAAAAGCTGTAATCAGCCAGCTGATATTAGGTTTAAAATGAATGGTGAAGTAATTGAGGAAGTACAAGAGTTTAAGTATTTGGGTCAAACTATTACCAGCTCCTTGAGTGATGACTCGGATATAAGAAAACAATCTCGAAGCCTTTGTGCTAAAGCGAATATGACTATAAGGACTTTCGGTTCTGACAAGTGAAGCTAAAGACACTCTCTTTCGTACTTTCTGTAGTAATATATACGGACAGAAACTCTAGGTGAATTATAAAAAAGGTTCTGGCAGAACCCTAAATTTGCTGTACAACAGGTCTTTTAGACTCTTACATAAATAACTCCCGATATGCTCAGCTTCGGAAATGTTTGCTACCCGCAATGTCCCGAACTTCCCAGAAGTAACAAGACGTGCTCAATAAAGTCTAATGCAAAGAATTAAAAAATCAACCAACCCGATTATCCAAGCTATCCATGAGTCCTGCCATTTATCCTCTAAGCTATGGAATTCTTGGTACGAAAACGTCTGTCTGTAGCTCCACTTAACCTCGACATTACTGTATTATTTCTAATCAACTGTATATATTTCTGTCCTTAGTATGTGAACTGTTATTATATTAATAATACTTGTCATATGGACTATAGTCTGCCAATAAACCTTTTCATTTTCATTTTCATATATATATATATATATATATATATATATAATATATACAGGGTGTCCGAGAATTATCTGTACATTTTTGGCTGTTATTAAAAGTCAACCATGAAGTGTAGAAATTCCAGTGTTGTCCCATTTTACAGAGAATCTCATTAAGTTTTTTCTGATACCAAGTTGTGACAAATTTTTAGAAATTCCAGTGTTGTCCGAGAATCTCATTATCTGTACAAGTTTCATCTTTTATAAAATTCTTGATAACACACGTAAAATTCTTAAACAAGATTATTTAGAATCTGTATTTTCAAAAGTTTCTTTTATTAAAGTAACGTTGTTACAAACATTCGATATGTGCACCATTAGTGATTCGCAAAACATCCAATCGATACTCCAAATGTTGCCATGTACGCTGCAGCATATCCACATCAATTCGCTCAATAGCAGCTGTGATTCTTGCTTTTAAATCATCAACGTCTGTCACCCGCGTACATTTCTAAAAAACTTGTCAAAACTTGATATCAGAAAAAACTTAATGAGATTCTCTGTAAAATGGGACAACACTGGAATTTCTACACTTCATGGTTGACTTTTAATAACAGCCAAAAGTTGTACAGATAATTCTCGGACACCCTGTATATATATATATATAATTAAAAAGTGCATTACAATTATTTGTCCTCCTACACGCATATTTATGCTTTTTTTATTCTGACGTCTAAAGTTTTCCCAGTTTTACCCATATAAAACGAGTCGCATTGTTTACATCCAATCGAGTAGACACAGCCTAACTGCATTATCTGGGCTGTCGTTATTAGGTGAGATTTAACAATATTTTTATTCTTAAAGACTACGTTAATTTTAATTGTTTTAAGTAAGGTGGGAAGATGTTTAAAATTTAGATGGTAAGGGAGAGGCTAAGGGTATTTTTATGATCAAACTCCTTTTGAATTACACTATTAAAATCAGTGATGTAGTCGAGACCACCAAGTCCGAGACTGAGACCGAGACCGAGACCTGATCCTGTGAGACCAAGATCGAGACCGAGATCAAAGGTTCGAGATCGAGATCTACCTTCCGAGATCGAGACCCTTAAAATTCGAGACCGAGATCGAGATCGAGACCAAGCTCATGCCCTTTCAATTTGTTTTACACTACTATGGAAATTAGACTATGTTAAGTATATTAATAAACTAATAACTACTTTCTCAGATGTAGTGTGTTGAATGCAAAAAGTGTAGCCTATAAATTAACAAATGAATATATATATATACGTACTTTTTATTTATTTACTTCTTTTATATCTGTTACAGAAGGTTTAATGAACGTACCGTACCACTACCCAGTTTGACTTGTGCATTTATTTAAAGCATGATAGTTGCTCATTACACTTAAGGAACATCAGCATGCTCAGAAGATCTGCTGAAGTTCGACTTCTGTGGGGCCTCATTATTATGCCTCCATGGCTAAATACACTCTCAATTGGAGCACTAGAGGCAGGCACTGTTAAAACAGTCATGGCAATATTGGCCAGTGATGGGAATTTATCCCTTTTCTGGTGCCAAAACTTTATTGGAGAGCAGTTGTCTAAAATATGAGATTCATCGATCTCAAATACATATTGGATGGGAAGATAATCGTTTTTATCACGCCACAGAGGTTGACACGCCGTTTGGCAACACTAAGTGGCCTTATAATATATACTTATATATAATATATATAATTCTCTATTTAGTGTTTCCATTTTCAATAAAATTAATCTGACAGGGGCGGGGAGGGCAAAATTTTTTGTACCGCTAACCTAAAAAAATTCAGACCCACACCCCCACCGCAAGACAAACGTGGCAACTCAAAACAGGGTGACTGATTAGTGAATACCTAGAGTCCCTTACTTTTACAAACTTTCATAAACATTCTGAATTGTGTCTGTTCAACCAAGCTACCATCATGAGTATGCCAATAACATGTATTTTTCATTACGGTCTCGAGAGGTCTCGGGGAGAAAACCGAGACCGCGTCTGTCGAGACCGAGATCGAGACCGAGATCTAAATAGCGGAGACCGAGATCGAGATCTGAAAATTGGGTCTCGAGATCGGTCTCGAGACCGAGACCGATCTCGAGACCTACATCACTGATTAAAATATACCTCTTTTTTTAGCTTTGCTTAAACAATTTTCTAGAAATGGAATAGGATACCATAATTTAATAGCCAAGTTCATAATATTGTATAACCCAGAATCTAAAAATTCAGGACTAATAACTTTTACTGTTCTGAGAAACAAAGAAAAACTGAAGATTTTATCAAGAAGTGATGGTCAGAATAACGCTGAACGTACAAGTTATTTGGGGAATTTTGCCAACTACTGTTAATTTCAACATTGGTACCGGTATATACATGATATGCCTTTGCCTCATACTCTGGATGCTGACGAGTTCCTTAAAAAACAATTTAGTTCTGTCTAAAATTTACTGCTGAAAACAAAAATAACGACTGATTATCGTTTCTACACCTAAAAATTCGGAGATGCACAAATCATTTTGAATTTGATGTTTTTCGTAAGCCTACTAATAATAACTCATCATCACCCTAATCATCCAAATCATCATCATTATCAGCAGCAGCAGCATCATTCAAACCTCTTCATTTTCGTAAGACTAAAAGGATTCTAAATACCTTTCATTCACTATCGACAATACATGCCACAATCAAATCCAAACTCATTTTTCTTTGATCCAATCCTACCATACGATAATTTAGGGTGTGTCGAATTTTTCAACTTTCAAATTCCAAATATGAGGGGTGCTAAAAAGTTGCAGCATGACTTAGGAATTCTAAAGATATTTTTGTTAATTTAATATAATTTAGTTTTGCTTGGTAAGAAGCTACATAAAAATAGTGACTTTTTTGACTTTTTTGTGGAATTTTATAATTATTATATTAATAATTATATATGCTGTATATATAATGCACTGCTGTTTTTGCTTATTTCACAGGTCGAAACATATTCATCAGTGTGCTGAAGATTACTTGTCCGTCAGTGCTACCATCCTAACCAGTGGGAATTTACCTACAATGACTTCTAAAAGGAGGACAAGACTGGGGACATTCACACATATGAGCAACCTAATTGGAACTGGTAGAGAGTTGTTGCCCTCTGAACTCCCAACTCTGCGAGACGTTCTGAAATATGGGCTACTGCTAAGAGAACAAAGTGGTGAGGATGTGAGAAACTACCCAGCAGCCAGTCTTGCAAAGGACATTTACCCTAAAGTGCTTGAAAAGTGGGAACGAGCAAACAGTTCTTTTGTAGCCCCCGTTGTAAATTCACGAGTCACAATCTTAAACAAGATCCAAGAGAGCTGGGAGCAGGCCAAAAACATATCTCTTGGGAGAGGAAAGCTACATGTCAAAGAGGCTTTCATTGCAAAACTTGACAAGCTTTTTGACATCCTCAGTTGCAAGTGTAAAATTGTTCTCTGCTCTGAATTTGGCTGCCTTGCAGATGCTGGTTGCAAAAACGAAACTCACATTAACTGTACATGCCCTAGGGAGATGAAGATCCCTGTGAAGGAACTTGCTTTCATTAAAGGTCAGAGAGACAAGTCTGGTTCTATTGGACCACATCAGATTGGCTTGCCAGATCAACCTGAGCACAACAGACAAGTCAAAAAGCAGAAGCGGCAAGAAGACGAAAGAAGAAGGCTTGCTGAATATAAGCAGACAAGTAAGCAGGATGTTTCAATGCCATCAAATGAAATAATTTTCTCTGATGATGAAAATGAAGAACAAATAGCTGATGCTCAAGATGGAAAGGATGGAAGTTATGAAGTGACATTAGAAATACCAAGCACGTCTTCAACTTCCAATAAAAAGCCAGAGTAAACACATTAGAAATACCTAATGTTGCGATGCATAGCATCATATGGTGTTGGCCTGCGTGCCACAGCTGCCATCACCACTGCTGCCTTTATGGATGCTGGCTTGATCACTGAAGAAGACAAGAGACTTGTAGTTGATCACAATAAAGTCAAGAGGGCCCAAGAAAAAGTTATGAGATCCCTGGATCAGGAATTTGATGATCTTTGTAAGAATGGTGAAATTGACTGCATCTTCTTTGACGGCCGTCAAGATACAACTAAAGTTATGCTGAAAGCAGACAATTCAGATCGTCAGTTCCCCAGCATCATCAAAGAAGAGCATTATTCTGTGTGCAGTGAGCCAGGTGGAAGATATCTCTACCACTTCACTCCTGAGAAAGGCTCAACGAGAAAAAAACCTGCTGAAGTTATTGCTGATAATCTTGTAGATTTCATGAAGAAGAAGGGCATTGATAAAAGCCTGCAGGCCATTGGAGGTGATTCTACAAATGTTAACACTGGCTGGGAGGGTGGTTCCATGCATTGGGTAGAGGTTAAGCTTTGCCGTAAGCTGATCTGGTTGGTTTGTGCCCTCCACACTAACGAGTTACCCCTGCGACACTTGATCACAGCACTGGATGGGAAGACCTTGTCTAACAACAAGTGGACAGGTAACATTGGCAAGATGCTAGACACTGCAACCGAACTTGAAATTGATCCTTCATTCACCAAACTCTCAATTGGAGAGCCTCTTACTTCACTGAGTGACAATGTCGTAAAGGATCTCTCTACTGATCAAGCGTACGGGTATAGGATCACACAGGCCATAAGGACAGGAGAACTTCCCACAGATCTGGCCCTTCTTGAAATTGGTCCAGTGAGCCATTCAAGGTGGTTGACAACAGCAAACAGGCTTTGTCGCATATGGGTTTCAAAACATGGCCTTAAAGGCAAAACCCTCAACAACTTAAGACTGATAGTGGAATACATTGTTGGTGTGTACTACCCCTGTTGGTTCAACATCAAAGTAAAACACTCTTGGGTGGAAGGCCCACGCCACATCTTGTTTCAGCTGCGGCTAGTTAGGCTGCAAAAGAAGGCTGTAGTGGATGCTGTTTTGCCAACCATCAAGCGCTCAGCATGGTATGCATTCAGCGAAATGATAATCCAGACACTCTTGTGCTCAGATGACAGTGAGGAGAGGAGAGCTGGTGTCCAAAAGATTGTTGACATGAGGGGTGGAGATGATGACACACTTGGAGATCTTTCTGTACGTCCCAGGAAGACACCTTCCATCAACCCCAGTGCTTCTTCCGTGTTGGAGCTAACAGACTGGTCTGACGGGGTATTTGAACCTCTTTGACATGTAAACTGACTACAGCGGAAGTAAAGAAGTTCTTTGACAAGCCTATGCAAGTTCCACAGTGGCCCTGTCATACTCAGTCAATAGAGAGGTGTGTGAAACAAGTCACAGAGGCAGCAGGCAGGGTGTATACACATGAGAAACGTGAGGGCTATATCAGAGGCCAAGAAGCAAGTCGGCGGCTGATGTCCAAGAACGAATCAAAGCAAGACTTGATGAAACTTGTTGTTTAAATATTTTTTTTTACTGATGTCATTACTTTCTAATGTTGTTTTATGATTACAAGGATATGTTTATGATTACTAGGATATGTTTTGCAGAGAAACTAAAATTTTTATAGCATTACCTGACATTTTGAGAAGCTAAAATTAATAAATGTTGTTTTCCGAGAGCAATTTATGTGCTTTTTAATCAAACGTAGATTTACCAAGCTAAGTGTTGAGCAATCACAAAAATAATAGCAGATTTGAATTCTTCACATCCAAAAACATATTTTTAAAACCCCTCAGTGAAGGAATTGGCAAAAATTAATTTTCACCTCCCAAATTGACACACCCTAAATTACGATATCTCTCTAGCAATAAAAAATCTAAAAAATAAAGATTCTGACATCAGTACGATCCTGATAAAAATATACAAATCAATATTCGATGAAATTACAATACCACTCAGTAAGCTAATAAATGAAATAGTAACGTTAGCTATATTCCCTGACAGTCTAAAGGAAGCCAGAGTATGCGCCGTATTTGAGTCGGGAAACCCAAACAATCCATTCAATTATCGCCCCATTTTAGTATTGCCAAATTTAAATAAAGTATTTGAAAAAATCGTGTACAATAAACTTACTAAATTCTTTATCAAATACGATAGTTTAATTACGTGGTAAAACACAATTTGGGTTTAGAGGTAGACATACAACGGAAGATGCTATAAACATGCTATTAAAAAATGTGTATCAGAAATTAAACAGCAAAAAATACATTGCCTTGATCTCCTCGATTTGTCAAAAGCATTTGATACACTTTCGCATGAAATATTATTGAATAAACTTCACATGTAAGGAATAAGAGTAAATATCATCGATTGGTTTAAACCATATCCGTCAAATCGTCATCAGTACGTCAGACTAAAAGATAATTTATCCGACAAGGCGATGCTAACTGGTGGAGTCCACAAGGATCTATTCTTGGCCCATTACTATTTCTAAGTCACGTCAACGATTTTCGTCTCTCAACCACAACCACGAAAAAACTAAATTTCAAAAGTCATGTACAACATATGAAATCCAAAAGATCAAGATTTCTCTTCATATTATTTAATCAAAAAAGACCCTTCCTCAAAACGCACTCCTTACCCTCTATATTCCTTCATCCATCCACATCTATTATATTGCATTACAGCATGGGGTAGTTCAAAGAAATATATAAAACATCCTTTGGAAGTAATTCATAAAAAATGTCTGCGAACAATCTCGAACAGACAAGGTCACACTTCCCCAATGTTTAAAGAGTTAAATATTTTAAAACTAAGTGACTTATACAAATTCAATGTTGCTGTCACTATGTTCAAAGTTATCAATAACAATCAACATACATCACCATTCAAAGAGCAGTCACCTCCCATCAAATATACAATCGTTATAACACCAGACTGCTCGGGAATTTTATACGCAAACCTAACTGTACAATAGAAACTGCGGGAAATGCACTCTCTTTCAAAGGAGCAGATGTAAAGAATGCAATTCCCAAGCATATCAGGCAGGCTTCATCGCTAAATGTGTTTCACAAATCATTAAATAAGCGCTTCATTAGCTCATTCACTATTGCCATTTTTACCATATTAATGAAGTTCCCATTTTATAATCAATTATTTAAAATATGCTAATTTCATTAAGCACTTTTAATTTCGTAATTTATCTTTTTGTTATATTCTTTTATTAATCATTAATTTCTACTAAATATACAATAAATCATTTAACTTAAAATTATGTAACATTTTGTAAACTTTATATTGTATTTATTATTTTTATTATTATTGCTTCTATTATTATTATTATTATTATTTGTTATCACTATTATTATTAATTGCCACTTTCACTTTTTTTTTATGTATCCATAATAACTAAACTAAATGACATTAATTTTGCATAAAAAGCCCCAAGCTTCCAACGGCATATTCAGATTGAAGTACTGTGAATATATTAATGTCATATCAAATATCTAAAAATTTAAAAATTCTGATGATGATGATGATGAAGAACCTTTGTTCGAAGCGAAACAGCCAATTCTGACGGCACGTCCAACTGATCGCTCGCGACATAATGATTTTTGAGAGTAAAATTGGCTCCGATTATTAACAATAAGTGGTCAGCAGCTGCGCCATCGACCCATAAATGGTGAAATGGGGCCCAAATAGCGTCCACGTGACGTATCCATGCAGAAGTCATTCATTTATAGCTATAGGCGGCCCGAACATTAAATATTATAGCTAGTTTGATGAGCTTACGCAGAACTATGTGTGTGTGTGTGTGTGTGTGTGTGTGTGTAATGAAAATAACCACGAAGGAAAAAGGAAACGCAGAATGGTGCTCAAGCGCTTTCGTAAATCATAAGGACTCAATTCCGCTTTTCACGTCCACTTCGCCTTCTCTTCCCTATCTTTACGGTCTTATTAAAACCCACAAACCTGGCAACCCTATGCGCCCTATTATTAGCTCTGTGGGTTCTATTACCTATAAACTCTCCAAATGGCTTGTCAAAGTCTTGCCCCATCATTCTCGGAACTATCTCTGACTCACATGTAAAAAATTCCATGGATCTTACTGAAAAACTGAATAATATACGCACTGAAACCAACGAAAAGTGCCGATTGACGATATGCTTGACTTTCTCTCCCGACAATTATGTATGACCTGCCACTACCTGCACATATCGTTTTGGAACTCATTAAACTTTGCATCAAAGACTGTAAATTCACTTTCAATAGCGAGTATTATCAATGGGTTTTTGGGATGGCCATGGGTAATCCCTTGTCGCCCCTCCTTCCCAATATTTATATGAAGTTTTTCGAAATCACTTACATTCCGAGAATCCTGGGGGTTGGCATCCCATGGTTGCGTTATATGTCGACGATATTTTGTTTATCTGGCCCATGAAGCGTGACCTGGATGACTTCCTCCTTCAGTTAAATAATCAAGTTCCCTCTATTAAGTTTACTTTAGAAGTGGAACAAAACAACTCAATCCCGTTTTTGGACATGCGTGTACATAGGGAAAGCCCAGGTTTTAAGTTTAGTATTTATCGGAAAAAAACAAACAATTTGTACAAAAAACCGAACAATTTGTCCTACGTACACTTTTACTCCAGACATGACACCCCCATCAAGAAAGCCATATTTTCTTCAATTTTTCTCCGCGCTCTTGGGGTCGCCAGTCCGGAATACATGGATGCCAAATTAGAAAAAATCAACAGTATTGGAAGTGATTTGTGTTACCCACATGCTTTTTTGGAATCTTGTCTTAACGAGGCAAAACGAACTTTCTATCGTGTGAATAATAACCCTCGCACTTTATCGAAGAATATTTTAGTATTTCCATTTTTCCCAGGCTTTTTAGGCATTGCTAATGTACTTAAACTTTTGAATATTAATGTAGTATTTTCATATGACAATATTGTGAAAAATATCATAGTTAAAAATAGCCCTACCAATAATTCAGGCATTATCTATAAAACTGGTTGTAAACAATGTGATTCCTTTTAGTGATACACCGGATAGTGATTTTGGTCGGATACCGGATATCCGGCCAAACGCCTAGGCCGGATATCAGTCATATGATAGTCCCCCTCCCCACCTAAGCCTTTATATTTTATATATATTATAGCCTAAGCCTTTGTATCCATAATATGTAACTAACATTGGTGGGGGATCGTCTGCTGTCATATGATAACAGGCTTTCAATTACCGTGTGGTAGTGCTAACGTGACAATCTTTTAACCATACTTTGTAGGTCAGTGGATAGAGTGTTTGACTATGGTTGCAAAGGTCTAGGGTTCGTTTTCCCCATCGTGGCAGTTGATTTTCCAAAAAAAAATTAATTAAAAACTGTTCTGCACGTCAATTTCTTCCATCAATCTGTCAAATTGGCATAATTAATAGTTACCTAACAAGTAGGGCGCGTACTCCGTACACTTATGCTAGGGCACTACCCGTGGCACGCGAAATTTTTTAAGTCCCTTCACTAAAACACTTAAAAAGCCATTAAATAATTATTCCACTAAAAGTAACTTTTAGAGAGGCTTAATTTAATTAAATAAATTAAATTTCACAAATTTAGTGATTTCTTCAAATTAAATTTACGATTGCTAGATTGAATTACCATCATGAAAAGTTAAGTGCGTAATATTAGTTGCAAACATATTTTAAATGACATTTTTGATGATGAAACGATTCTTTCAAAGTGAAAAAATAATTTGTTGAAGTATTTGCGTTTCGAACATAACGTCTTATAATTTGAACATTTTGTTTATAAACTATATTCTCATTGTTAGACATTTATTTTATTCTAGTAAAATTTAATTTTTTGTCGTGAATCAATTTAAATCGACCCTAGCCAACAAGGAAGCGCATCAGTAATATATTTGCAATCTAAAATAAAAATAACTTTAAAAAACTTAATAATAATAATAACTTTAAAAAACTTAAAAAGGTATTTCAAATAGCAGAAAGGCTGTGCAAAATAGAAAGAACAGACTCCCTGACAGGCTTGTACTGATTAAATTTGATGGGGTTTGTAAAATAATAGTAATAATAAATTTTTGGTTAAATAAACATTACTTTTCAATCTGTTCTCTTTGATTTCCTATTTTATATTTAATTAATTATCCGGCCGGATAGTAAAAAGGGGCCGGATGCCGGATATCCGGTGCATCCCTAATTCCTTTTACATTGGACAGACTGGAAAGGATTTGCACAAGTGTATAAAACAGCATCAATATTCCGTTAGAACGGGACAGTCGTCCAGTGCCCTTTTCGTCCATTTGTCGAGTTATCCCACTGTATTGATTGGAATAATGCTTCAATTTTGTTTCACTCAAGCAACATTGTTAATAGAAATATTCTTGAGTCTGCCATTATTCAACTTGCAAATAATTTCAATATTAGCCAGGGCCTTTTTTGCGCTTGATCCTGTTGTTTTGAATTCGTTCAGAACGGATTTAGACAAGAGGGGCAAAGTGCTAAAACTCTGGTAGCTTTTCCTTATAAATTTGCATACTACTCCTACAATTTTTGTTTTTCTACTTAATTTTTTTGTGACCTATATATAGTCTCGAACTTGTTACTTATTTCAATGTTCCTGAGGATGTCATTAGACGAAAGCGCTTGAGCACCATTCTGTTTCCTTTTTCCTTTGTGGTTATTTTCATCATAAGTATTATTCACGTGTTACTTTCGTGAAATAATTTTCATATACAGGGCGTCCCAAAAAAATGTATACACACTTTAACAGCTGATAGCTCAATTGATGTTTTTCTTTCTTTCCAAGTTAAACCCATTAGAATTAATAATGGCAGTCAGACTAAGCTTTGAACAAAGGAAATTCATTCTAAAATGCTACTGGAAGTGTGAAAACGCAGTTGAAGTGCAAAGACAGTTTAGGAGGGAGTTTCAAACAGATCCACCAACGCGACTTACCATCACTCGAATTAGAGATAAGTTTGAAGCCGATGGAACTGTTCAGAATGTCCACAAGAAGCGTTCCGGAAGACACGGACATCGACAAGCCCCACAAAGCAAGAAAGAGTACTGGAAACGTATCACCAAAGTCCAAGAAAATCTGTGCGGCAAGCGAGTCGTGAGGTAGGAATTTCAGAATCGTCTGTCCAACGCATTTTGAAGCGCTGTCAATGGAAAAGTTACATTCCAAGATTAGTCCATGCTATTAATGAAGATGATGATGATCCGGACCGAAGAGTGGAGTATTGCGAGTGGTACTTGGCACGATGTGGATGTGGATTGGACGAAGGGGTTTCGTAGAATACCCTCCGCGTTCACCAGACCTCACACCACTAGACTTTTTTTTATGGGGATACTTAAAAGACAAAGTCTACGCTATAAAACCTGCAACGGTCGCTGAATTGAGAGCAGCCATTGAACGAGAATGCACACAAATACCAAACGAAATGTTTCGTGATGTTTGCGATTCCATTGCTTCGCGTTATCAGCAGTGCCTGGACCAGAACGGACGTCAGTTTGAAAACAGGCGTTGACAAAACAATTAAATAATGTCTGTAGATTCTATTACATTTTGAAAATGAAATGTATTTTAATAAACACTGCCTTTATAATTATTTAAAGTGTGTATACATTTTTTTGGGACGCCCTGTATATATATATATATATATATATATATATATATATATATAAATGAAAGCGTAATAACAATTGTATGGTAATGATTTTGGACGAAGACCCTCCCCTAATACTAAAAGCTGAGAACGTTTTCATTTTAGCTATTAAGTTGCAGCTTTTATGAAAGATTATTCAGAGTTCAATCCACTATTTAAAAATACTTTGGAAACTAAAGAACTCTTTACCGAAAGGAAAGCCATTTGCTGTATACTAACTTGATGCATTTATTATGCATAAGATAGGAATTGCATTGAAACGTTGTAACCCGTTGACACTGGCTGCATAAAATGATTATCCCTCGCTACCAACATAAAAATTTCATTCTTAATTTACGAAACTATACATTTCTGAGTGCAATTTAATATTCTGTATTTAATTATTTAAACTGTACACGAATAAATATCAACAACTGGATAAGACCTAATCTTAGTTTTAGTTTTTGTGTCAGTGAAAACGCTTCTCTACAAACGTAATCTACCATTCCATAATGCATCTTAGTCAATTTCTTGAAAAGTTTACTCAAAAGTTTTTCATTTATTTTAATGTCGTTGAATGTACTGTTTACTGAAGTCCGCAATCAAACGTATTTTCGAGAAATTCATCAATATTCTTTAACTGATTAACGGAATCATACATTTAAATGTCGATAAAAGCTAATATTTTGCTATGAAATATGTAGTGCAAATTTTCTCGTTCATAAAAAACTTTGGTAATGTGAGTTTTTCTGTTTTAAGGTATGAACAACGACTTCGAAGCGAACTATTTCCGATTAATAAATAATAATAATAATAATGTTAGAGGTTATTTAACCTCTTTTGTGATGGCAAAGGTCATGTGACAGAAAGGGCCTTCGCAGATTTACGTGGGATCCGAACCACTGGTCTTTACATCATCTGGACGCGGAAGACGGTCCCCCATCCAACTACGAAACAACTACTCGACCTTGCTGATCAAACGGGCGAGTGGTTTAGTGATGTAACAATGATGTAGCCCCCGCCTACTCTAATGACGTTCTACAGAAGCTACAATTAATGGGAAATTAACGTTAAAACAAGCGTTCCTAAATCAGAGGTTGAAAGATGAATGAAGAAGAATGAAAGTAATGAACGTACACAGGGAACATTATCGAAGCTATAACAGTAATCAAATATTAGTAAAAGAGGATCCGATCTTTAAGAGAAAGACTTAAATCCAGCGGCTACTCGTTGCAGAACTGCGGGAAACTACTGATATCAAAGCAGACCAATCCACAGTCAAACTAAAATAGCGCGTAACGGTTTGAAAAAAAAAATCCTTTATCCGTAAGTGAACAAACAGAAGAGATTAACATTTATGAAAACCTAATTAACCCCCTCAATACTCACGAGAAAATCAATTTTATCTTACAATAATTACACCGGTCTGCATGAAAATCGATTTCTTTATTTTGAGTTGTGATTCTGAAGCAGTTCGATGCGCTGAATTCAAAAATGCTACCAGTGTTTTTCTATCACCCACAGTTTTAAAGTTATTAGCAAAGCAATTTTGGGGCGTTTTGTAATTTTTTACCTTTTTTATCTTTAATTTCGTTTTTTCATATTTTTCAGATAGATAATTCTAACATTACGTCTTTAAAATTTTAATAATGGCTTCTAGAGGATGTACCCATAGTTCAGATATATTTTGTTATATTTGTGGTCGGTATGTTGTAAAACAAAGGACAAATGTAACGACCTTCATTAAGAGAGCTTATCATGCTTATTTTGGAATTAAATTAGGAGATCAAGACAAAAGTTGGGCTCCACACAAGGTTTGTCTTACGTGTGTTGCGGCACTAAGGAATTGGAGCAAAGGTAAAAAGAAAAGTTTGCCATTTGGGATCCCTATGGTATGGCGCGAGCCTAGAAACCATACCGACGACTGCTACTTCTGTTCTTGCAATGTTAAAGGTTATAATGCAAAGAATAAAGAGAGCCTTCAATACCCAAGTCTTCCATCTGCAATAAGGCCGGTACTCCATGGTCCAGAAGTTCCTATTCCCCGCCCACCCGAGAGAGTGGATCAATACAATTCAGATTCTGATTCAGCTCCAAATCCAGACAATGATGATGTTTATGAACAGCCAACAGCTGACCGAGATCCTCCTAAACCATTAACCCAAGCCGAACTAAATGACTTAGTCAGGGATTTGAATCTGCCTAAGGGCTGCAGAACTTTTGGGGTCTAGATTGCAGGAGAACAATTTATTGGCATCCGACACATACTTCGCTTGGTACAGAAATCGTGAGAAAGACTTCGTGCCTTTTTTCGAAGAAGATGGTCCCTTGGTATTTTGCAAGGACATCACAGGATTAGTGTGCAAGCTAGGCATCGAATATCTCGAATATCAAACCAGTGACTGGAGGTTGTTTATAGATTCCTCTAAAACCAGTCTAAAAGGAGTGTTACTGCACAACGGTAACAAATATGCATCAATCCCAGTGGCCCATTCTACTCATTTAAAAGAGACCTATGATAACATGAAACTGCTTCTGGAAAAAATTCAGTATCAAAATCACAGATGGATATTGTGTGGGGATCTCAACTTTGCATGTTACTTTGGCAGCAATCAGGATACACTAAGATGCCATGTTTCATCTGCGAATGGGATAGTCGAGCACGTGACCAGCACTGGAAGAGGAAAACTTGGCCTCCTAGAGAGAATCTTACCCACAGGATCAAAGAACATTTTACATGAACATCTAGTTGAACCAAATAAAATCCTCCTACCACCCTTGCACATTAAGTTAGGCTTGATGAAGCAGTATGTCAAAGCATTGAATAGAGAAGGTGAGTGTTTCAAGTACATTTGTTCAAAATATCCAAAGATTAGCTACGAGAAAATAAAGGAAGGTGTTTTTTATAGGTCCTCAGATTAGAAAGTTATTGACAGACGATCATTTCCTGAACACAATGACCAATAAAGAAAAAGAAGCATGGCTTGGTTTCAAAGATGTTGTTGAAAACTTCTTGGGAAACTACAAAGCCAAAATTATGAAGACTGGTGGAAAATATGCTTAAAAAGTTTTGCGCCTTAGGCTGCACATGAGCCTGAAAGTTCACTTCTTATTTTCGCATCTTGACCGTTTTCCCGAAAATCTCGGAGATGTCAGTGAGGAGCAAGGGGAACGATTTCACCAGGACATCAAAACCATGGAAAGATGATATCAAGGAAGATGGCATACAAATATGATGGCGGATTACTGCTGGTGTCCGCAACGAGATCAGCCTAACGCACAGCATAAGAAAACATCAAAGAAGCACCGGTTTAGTCGTCATTAGTCAGATCTACCTTCGTAGTCTTAAGTCTTTGGAATAAGTCCTGAAATGTTTGCAAGTAAAGAAGGTAAATATATTTTGTTTCGGTTATTTTTTTATTCTTTCATAAACAAGCAATATGCTTGTCCAAGAGCTAGGAGCTATTTAATTCTGCTTTAATTAGGTTTTACTCTATCACCTAAAGATTTCGTGCTACAAAGGGTGTTGTAATACCTCATCTGTCCCCAAATGTTAACCACCCATTGATGGGAGGGGAGAGAGTATTTTGCTGGGAACGGGACTGGTTGTTATATATATTTACCCTACATTATTATGTAAGCGTTACTGTAGTCTATAACAACAAAATTTATGGTTTAGCATGTGCAATCCAATGTTGGTCTCGATAAGATGGTACACATTTGGGGATAAATGGGGGGATTTATGACACCCTGTAGTAAGAAAACCATACGTGATAGGGAAAAACTAACTATACAGTATTTTTTAGATCAGCGCACTCAAATTATATAGAATCACCAACTAGTTTGTAAAAAATCGATCGACAAGTTTTCAAATGTGTACTGGTGTTATCAACTTTCATAATTTATTTTTGTTAGCTTTAAATAACAACCTACTGAAAAATACTTAAACCCTTTTATACACACACAAATTTCTTCATTTATTCTGAGCATTTCCCAAATAACTTTTTTCGTCCACTCGACTCTGTTGCTTTGAGAAGACAAACAATGATAAAAATAATGGAACGAAAAAAACCTTAAATGATTCACTTCAGCAAATAAAAACAAAATACAAAAGTTTTTGAAAAATATAACGCATGTTGAGATATAAATGAAAAGGCTGCGCAGCGCTTCACTACAATCGCTATACCCTTCATCATGACAAGTAATACTTTATTAATATATATATATATATATATATTATATATATATATATATATATATATATATATATATATATATATATACTAGGTGAGGTACCCAGCGTTGACCGGTTAATTGAATGCCCCAAAACCCCTCACCCCCATTTATGCAACTTGGGGCTAATCCCCTCCCCCATTACCCCCACCTTCCACCATTACTGCCCGGGATAAATTTCACAAACAGACAGGCTAAACTACAGAAAAGAACGCAGCCGTGAAAATTTTGAGCTTCACATTGTGTCAAGATTTCTGAATCTGATCAGATATCCCCCAAAACCCCCCTCACCAAATAATTGAACTCCCAATTACTGTCGGTTCAATTAAAAGAACACAGTCATAAAATCTTGAGCAGAGAGAGAGAGAGAGAGAGTTACAAGGAGTTACAAGGAAAGAAGAGTACCTCAAAAGGCCTTGCGGCCCATACCGAGGAGGTACCAATGGCAACGGGTGCCAGGGAAAATTTTGTCTTTCAACTATGCTAGCAGTAGTAGAAAACTGGATAGAAAAGATATAAATAGCTCTATATTTACCTTGCTCACAGAGACACCGTGAAGCGAACTCCTGCAGAGTTTTTTATGTTTTAATCTTAAACTATCAACGTGTTAAAGTAATTCCCACATATACTAGTCCTAAATCGTTTCAAATCCAACTTCTAACCATTGTTGCGAGTTGGGTTATCATTTGAACTAAACATGCTTCTAAAATCGGCATCTTTGAACCCGCGTCACGTAAGCGTCGATTGTAGCCCATATGCCTAACGAAAGGGATTAACTTTGTGGCATTTTCGCCAGTTTCCAATCCACCTACCTACTTCCCCACCAATACCCAGCGCGCGCACTTCGGCCATTAGCCGGCGGTGAGGTACCTTATCAAAGGCCTTCTAATCAATCGCCCTACTCTTATCATACTCACTCAACATGACGTAGAAAAACTCGAGCATGATGGTGAGACACGACCTATGCCATCTAAACCCATGTTGGAGTCCCCAAGTAGCTTGTAAGAATCCAAATGGTCAACAATCCTACTCGCTATTATCCCCTCTAAATATTTACCTACAACTGGAGAGAGAGAGAGAGAGAGAGAGAGTGAGAGTGAGAGAGAGAGAGAGAGAGAGAGAGAGAGAGAGAGAGAGAGATTAAATGAATGACGCAAAAAGAAATTTTAATAACTATCTATTGAATTCATACATTGGGAAAATTTAGAGAGCATTTGATTCAGTAATGTTTCTAGTTCTATATCTGATATTTAGTAAATCTGCACATGCCTTCCATCATTTTTAATAAGTAAACAAAAAAATTACGCTCCACTTCAGTGAAAAACATCGTCCAAAACAGTTACAGAAACTGATGCTACGGCATCTCTAATGCGCATCATTAGGTCATTAATATTCCTTAGTTCCTTGTGATATAGGTTATCTTTACGTATCCTCAAATATAAAGATATGAAGGACGTAGGTCTGGAGAACGAGCTAACCCTCTCGTAATTCTTTCTCGACCAATCCACTGTTCTGGGAATGTTTCGTCTCGAAACAGAAGCGCAGTACGAGCAAATGAGACGGTGCACCATCCTGCTGAAACACTGCGCGTTGCAATGGACCCGGACTCTACCAGAGGTACGGAAAGTTGCTTCATTGCTAAAAAATTACGTCTGAAAGAAAGTGATCACCACCTTCAATCCTTTCGATAAATTCTTGACAGGTGTTAAATCTCGCAGCCTAATTTTCTTCATGTAGTTAATTAGTAGACACCCTGTATCTTGTAGGACCTAAATTTTAAAACTTTGTATATTATTTTACGCGAAGAAGGTTAAGAAATGTTTAACCGAGCCTCAGTTTTCCGTATTGACTTCTTAGAGCTTCTGAGGAATGCTTTCCGAACATCAGTGACTTTTTTCTTGGTGTACAAAGAAGTATACCACCATAAATTGGCTCTTTGGAAACTCGCTATTAAATATGGAATTGTCTATTGCGTGATCGTTCAAATGAGGCAAACGAACAACTAATATATGAAGGTTTTTTGAAAAATTAATTCAATACTCGAAAAATGGCAGCTCCTAAAATAAAATTAATAATGTTAAATGGAAGAACAATTCTATTTACATACTTTTTACGAGTTTTAAATCTTAAAAAGAAAAGTCTTTCCCGTAATTCTATTCTTTGAGTGAAGTCAGAATTCATTTAAGTCACATTTGACAAAAGTAAAGTCGACTAAGATTCAATTTCAGGAGTTTGTGCCACAACAGACCTATTATCTTTAGCTCCAAATTTTTGTATATAGGCATACAATTCTCTCTCTCTCTCTCTCTCTCTCTCTCTCTCTCTCTCTCTCTCTCTCTCTCTCTCTCTCTCTCTCTCTCTCTCTCTCTCTCTCTCTCTCTCTCTCTCTCTCTCGTTAGTGTAGTGAGGGGCTCTTCAACTCCCGACAGCCCTGGCTGTTCGGGAAACGGGTCGTGCTAGGGGCGGTCAGAATAGGAAGGCTCCCTCCGTGCAATGCTTTTTTAATGCTAGGTCAATTAGGAACAAGTTTGCGAGCTACGGGCGCTCTTAGCATCAGAATACCAGGATATCGTTGCTATCACCGAGTCCTGGATTCATACTGATCGTAGGGACTACGTTGGGGAGTTCGAAATTCCCGGGTATAGAATGTTTCGCAAAGACCGCACCCGTGGGGAGGGGGGTGGGGTACTATATACGTCAGAGACACGTTGAGTCGGTTGACTGCCAGTTCCGGTCGGAACGGGAGCTGCTTGGCGTCGATCTGAACGTGGGAGGGACGAACTATAGGTTCATCTTGGTGTACAGACCTCCGCATCTCCTCCTCGAGGACGATACAGCCCTGTACACCGAACTCAGTAGCCTGCTAGGGGATAGGGTGTGTGTAGTTTTAGGAGACTTCAACTGTCGCGGCATAAAGTGGGAAAACAGGACTGCCGATGCTGAAGGGAGGAGGCTAGTTGACTTTGCTGATGAGAACTTCCTCACTCAGTGGGTCAACGAGCCTACACGAGGCGAAAGCGTTCTAGACTTAGTATTCACGACCGAAGACAACCTCGTCACTGGCCTCACCGTTGACGAATCGTTGGGCGGGAGTGATCACGGTCTTATTAGGTTCCGTGTGTGCGTCCCTCGGGTGAAGCGTAGTAACTCGAGAGGCAGTAAGCTCGATCTCCGGCGGGCGAACTTTGTTAGCCTCAGGGATAGCGTAGCAGAGATGGGGTTAGAGGTTGGCGGCGATGTTGAGGGAGTGTGGAGTGCATTCCGGGATGATGTTTATGGTGCTGCAGTCTGCTGCCATACCCTCAAAACCGGTCACCCCTGCTTCAACGCAGCCTAAGTGGTTCAATCGTGGCATCGCTTCGGCTATCCGAAATAGGAAAGTAGCGTATAGGAGGGCGAAGGCCAATCGTTCCCACGAGAACACTGAAGCGTATGTCCGCCTGTGTAGGGAAGTGAAGGCGAAGGTTAGGCTAGCGAAACGTAACGAAGAACTACGGGTGGCAAGCCTCTGCAAGGGGAACCCTAAGGAGTTCTTCAGTTATGTTAATAGTAGAAAGCCCATTAGAAGCATGATAGATCCTTTAAAGGACGGAAGCGGCGTTCTGCGGACCTCCCACGCGGACATCGCTAATGTGCTTAATGAGTACTTTGCGGGAGTGTTCACCAGGGAGGATACCCGCGTCATCCCCGAGCCAGCTGTGAGGCACGAAGGTGCTGGGCTGGATAGTGTTAGATGTACCGCGACAGTCGTTGCTCATAGAATAGACAAACTGAGCGCGTTTAAGGCTCCTGGTCCAGACCAGTTTCTCCCCAGTGTTTTGCGAGAAGTGCGCGACCAGGTGGCTCCCCACCTGGCTACAGTCTTCAACAAATCGTTGGTGATGGGCCAAGTGCCTGGTGACTGGAGGGAGGCCAAAGTGACCCCTATCTTTAAGAAAGGGGATCACGAAAGTCCAGGGAACTATCGTCCTATTAGTCTCACTTCAGTTGTAGGTAAATTATTAGAAAGGATAATAGCTGATAGAATCGTTGACCATTTGGATTCCTACAAGCTGCTTGGGGACTCCCAACATGGGTTTAGACGGCATAGGTCGTGTCTCACCAACTTGCTCGAGTTTTTCCACGTCATGTTGAGTGAGTATGATAAGAGTAGGGCGATTGATATACTTTATCTCGACTTTCAGAAAGCCTTTGATAAGGTACCTCACCGCCGGCTAATGGCGAAAGTGCGCGCGCTGGGTATCGGTGGGGAAATAGGTAGATGGATTGAAAACTGGCTGAGGAATAGGCGGCAGAGGGTGGTAATTAAAGGGGCTAGTTCGGGTTGGGCCTCGGTCACTAGTGGGGTTCCTCAGGGTTCCGTTTTGGGGCCACTGTTGTTTACCATTTACATAAATGATATCGACGGTGGCATCGTCAGTCGGATCGCCAAATTCGCTGATGACACCAAGCTTGGGGCCAATGTTGGGACGCCCGAAGCGATCGAGGAACTGCGTGCGGACCTAGGTAGGATAGGAGAGTGGTCCAAAAAATGGCAAATGCCGTTTAACTTGGGTAAATGCAAAGTGATGCACATTGGCTACGCCAATCCCAAGTCGGACTACTCGATGTTGGGCAGTAATATCGAGGTGACTGATTTAGAAAAGGACTTGGGTGTGCTAATTAGCAGCGACCTTAAGTTTACGAAACAGTGTGTAGAGGTGGAAAAGAAAGCCCAGAAACTATTGGGTTATATCAGGAGGCAATTTCAGTTCGGAACAAGGAGATTGTGCTCTCACTGTACAATTCCCTTGTTCGGCCGTACCTGGAGTATGCTGTGCAGTTCTGGTCGCCCACCCTCAGGAAAGATATTGAGAGGCTGGAGCGAGTGCAGGCGAGGGCCACAAAGTTAATCCCTTCCGTTAGGCATATGGGCTACAATCGACGGTTACGCGCCCTGAACTTGTTTTCGCTTGAAACTCGGAGGCTGCGCGGTCAACTGATCGAGGTTTTCAAGCTCTTACGAGGGTTCAACGATGTCGATTTTAGAAGTATGTTTAGTTTAAATGATAACCCAACTCGCAACAATAGTTGGAAGTTGGATTTGAAACGGTTTAGGACTAGTGTGTGTGGGAATTACTTTACGTATAAGATCTGTGACACATGGAACAGGTTACCTTCGGAAGTTGTGAACAGTTCCTCTGTGGATCAGTTCAAGAAAAGGTTAGACGAAATCTTGCACACTATTTGAGTGTGTAAAGACATTTAGGACCTCAGTCTGCGGAAATTTCTTTTCCTATAAAATAATTATATCTGGAACCAACTTCCCTCAGAGGTTGTTTCCAGTCAAAGTGTAAATCTGTTTAAAAATAGGCTAGACAAAGTACTGAACACACTCATAGTTTAAGATTAAAACCTCAGAAAACTCTGCAGGAGTTCGCTTGCTCGGTCTCTGTGAGCAAGCTAAATATAGAGCTATTTATATATTCTCCACTTTCCTGTAAAATTTCCTTGGCTACTTTTCCAGGGTCAAGGTATTTTCTTCAACCTTTTTCCGTACCTGCCTCTGGCAGGGAGGGAGCGGAGGGTGGGGAGAGAGCCTTCTACTTTTCTATCCATTTTCTACTACTGCTAGGATAGTTGAAAGACAAAATTTTCCCTGGCACCCGTTGCCATTGGTACCTCCTCGGTATGGGCCGCAAGGCCTTTTGAGGTACTTCTTTTCCTTGTAACTCTCTCTCTCTCTCTCTCTCTCTCTCTCTGTAAAATTTCCTTGGCTACTTTTCCAGGGTCAAGGTATTTTCTTCAACCTTTTTCCGTACCTGCCTTTGGCAGGGAGGGAGCGGAGGGTGGGGAGAGAGCCTTCTACTTTTCTATCCAGTTTTCTACTACTGCTAGGATAGTTGAAAGAAAAATAAACTTGTTTAATAACAGGAACCACCCAGAGTGGACCGAAAGGTCTTTGAGGCTTCCTCTTGTCCTTGTAACTCCTTGTAACTCCTTGTAACTCTCCAGGTACAGGTGGGTGACCCTCCTTCCACGTTGGAGGGGGCTCATGCTCCACTTTCCTGTAAAATTTCCTTGACTATTTTTCCAGGGTCAAGGTATTTTCTTCAACCTTTTTTCGTACCTGCCTTTGGCGGGCGTCAGGCACGAAGGTGCTGGCCTGGATAGTGTTCGATGTACCCCGACAGTCGTTGCCGATAGAATAGACAAACTGAGCGCGTTTAAAGCTCCTGGGCCAGACCAGTTTCCGGGAGGTGCGCGACCAGGTGGCTCCCCACCTGGCTACAGTCTTCAACAAATCGTTGGAGACGGGCCAGGTGCCTGGTGACTGGAGGGAAGCCAACGTGACCCCTATCTTTAAGAAAAGGGATCACGAAAGTCCAGGGAACTATCGTCCCATTAATCTCACTTCAGTTGTAGGTAAATTATTAGAGGGGATAATAGCGGATAGGATCGTTGACCATTTGGATTCCTACAAGCTGCTTGGGGACTCCCAACATGGGTTTAGACGGCAAAGGTCGTGTCTCACCAACTTGCTCGAGTTTTTCCACGTCACGTTGAGTGAGTATGATAAGAGTAGGGCGATTGATATACTTTATCTCGACTTTTAGAAAGCCTTTGATAAGGTACCTCACCGCCGGCTAATGGCGAAAGTCCGCGCGCTGGGTATCGGTGGGGAAGTAGGTAGGTGGGTTGAAAACTGGCTGAAGAATAAGCGGCAGAGGGTTGTAATTAAAGGGGCTAGTTCGGGTTGGGCCTCGGTCACTACCGGGGTTCCTCAGGCTTCCGTTTTGGGGCCACTGTTGTTTATCATTTACATGATATAAATGATATAGACGGTGGCATCGTCAGTCGGATCGCCAAATTCGCTGATGACACCAAGCTTGGGGCCAATGTTGGGACGCCGGAGGCGATCGAGCAACTGCGTGCGGACCTAGGTGGGATAGGAGTGTGGTCCGAAAAATGGCAAATGCCGTTTAACTTGGGTAAATGCAAGGTGATGCAATGCACATTGGCTACGCCAATCCCAAGTCGGACTACTCCATGTTGGGGAGTAATATCGAGGCGACTGATTTAGAAAAGGACTTGGGTGTGCTAATTAGCAGCGACCTTAAGTTTACCAAACAGTGTGTAGAGGTGGAAAAGAAAGCCCAGAAGCTGTTGGGTTATATCAGGAGGCAATTTCAGTTTCGGAACAAGGAGATTGTGCTCTCTCTGTACAATTCCCTGGTTCGGCCCCACCTGGAGTATGCTGTGCAGTTCTGGTCGCCCACCCTCAGGAAAGATATTGACAGGCTGGAGCGAGTGCAGGCGAGGGCCACAAAGTTAATCCCTTCCGTTATGCATATGGGCTACAATCGACGCTTACGCGCCCTGAACTTGTTTTCGCTGGAAACTCGGAGGCTGTGCAGTCAACTGATCGAGGTTTTCAAGCTCTTACTCGGGTTCAACGATGTCGATTTTAGAAGCATGTTTAGTTTAAATGATAACCCAACTCGCAACAATGGTTGGAAGTTGGATTTGAAACGGTTTAGGACTAGTGTGTGTGGGAATTACCTTACGTATAAGATCTGTGACACGTGGAACAGACTACCTTCAGAAGTTGTGAACAGTTCTTCTGTGGATCTGTTCAAGAAAAGGTTAGACCGAATCTTGCACACTATTTGAGGGTGTAGAAAATTTTCCCTGGCACTGTTGCCATTGGTACCTCCTTGGTATGTGCCGCAAGGCCTTTTGAGGTACTCTCTCTCTCTCTCTCTCTCTCTCTCTCTCTATATATATATATATATATATAATATATATATATATAATATATATATATGATGAATAAAACCACGAAGGGAAAAGAAACACAAAGGGGTGCTCAAGCGCTTTCGTCTAATGACATCCTCAGGATGAGGATGTCATTAGACGAAAGCGCTTGAGCACCCCTTTGTGTTTCTTTTCCCTTTGTGGTTTTATTCATCATAAATATTTTTCACGTGTCACTTTCGTGAAATAATTTTTCATATATATATAATATATATATATATATATATATATATATATAAATATATAATGTGATGTAGCGGTTGTCCGCAACCGCATTTATCAGTGCGGTTATTGCGGTTGTTTGAGGATCTCTTCCTGCTAGGGCAACCAAATGCTATAAGTGCTATAAACGTCGCCAAATGCTGTTCCTGTCATGCCTCCACTCAAGAATGGAAAAAAGTAAAAGTTTATTACGCCCTAATTGCGACATGTCTGGAATTGCTACTTGGACTGGATGGATGGATGCATTATGTAATAACTTGCATTTATCAACGCTAGGTGGCTAGAAAAGCATTATTTTAATTATGTTTAATAAAACAATGATGATGCATAATTACTGTTGATAAAAATAGATAAAAAACACTCAATTTTTTTTTATTAGAAATTAGGCAACTTTCACTAACAAGTTACAAACTAAACTAAAGCACCAGCTTCAGCCTTCAGTATCTGTTCAGACACGAGTGAGGGTGGTTGTGTTGCGCTAGCTCTCCGTCGCTATCTTTGTAACGTTACGTGCTTCCACCCATTAGTAAAGTGTTAGACTGTGGGTGCAACCATCATGGAGCGATCTACGAGTGCAGTGTGGAAGTACTTCTCGAGAGTGTCAAACGATGTACGGAAGTGTGTCATGTGAAATAAGAACTATTTACGAAAGGGAAGGAGTACCACTAACTTAAAAAAAACATCTGCGTTCAATGCACAAGAAGGAAAATAATGAAGTGATATCTAGTGAAGATGAAGCTCATGAACAGTCAAAGAAGAAAAAGGAATCAAGAGTGTCTCTTACACCCCTACAGGAAATGAAGTGTGCAGTGAAAGAAAAGAATCAGACGATTGAACGTTGCTTCGAAAAAGTCAAAATTTGGGATGCGAATCATTCCAAATCAAAATCACTGGACTATCGCATAGCCGAAATAATGATAATGGATGACTTGCCATTCAGCCACGTTGAGGACTTAGGTTTCATGAGACTCATGGCCGAAACCGTTCTACAGTATAAAGTGAAACCGTCAGTTCTACACTGATCTTGTGTGCAACGATATCTATGACTTTGTTTCAAAGAAAGTGTTCAAAATTCTTGAGCATCTTAAAAGATTCGAAAGTATCATTGACAACGGATGCATGGTCAGACACGTCTGCTGGAGTGTCTTTACTCTCTTTGACATGCCATCCAGTGAATCAAGACTTCAAGAGAACTAATTTGGTGCTCAGCGTAATGCCACTTGAAGATCGCCACACTGGAGAATACTTGTTAGAAAAATTTGAGCAGATGCTTCAGAAGTGGGATATTGCCCAATGCCCATTCATCCATCCATTGTGTAATGCGCGATTCAGTGATAAAAGCTTTGTTTCTCACTGGCATCCATAATATCGATTGCACTGTTCATAAACTGCAACTTGTAATCAAAAGTGGATTATCCTCACAAAAATCTCTGTGACTTGTTAGCTAAACTTTGATCCATCGCTACTCATTTCAACCATTCTACGATGGCGCAGGATGAGTTAAAAAAAATTCAGAAACGCTTAGATCAACCTAAACTTACAGTCATTCATGATGTCGCCACACGGTGGAACAGCACTTATCACATGATGCAGAGAACACTGAAGTTGAAGGAACCACTGAGTCTATATAGCGCTGCTAACTCCAAAATACAACTACTTACTAACGTCAACTTCACTCTCTTATCAAACTGTGTGGCTGTGCTGGAACATTCGATGATATCACAAAAAGATTGATTAGTTCCACCAATTCCATATCTGAGGTTATTCCCCCCGTCGTTTCCTTGAAAAGTGTGCTGCAACCTCGAAGTGGTGATTCTGAAGCTGATCGTGGAATCAAAACAATGAAGGAGATAATGCGCCCAGAGCTAGCAAGGAGATTTGATGGCCTAGAAGCAAATGACATGTATTCTTTGGCTACCCATTTGGATCCAAGGTACAAAGCAAAAAAAATTTCCGCTTCACATGTCACAAAAGGTGTTCAGGAAAAATTGGGATATCTTTGTGATGAAATGGACAAGACTCAAACATCATCGGACTCGGAGACAGCCAGTGAACCACCAGCAAAGAAACCACTAATTGATTTACGCTACGCATCAGCTTTTACGAATAAATCAATAACAATAATGGACTCAATGAGTGTTCTATTGGCTTCGAGTAGTGATGACGAGACCGAAACTGAGTCAAGCAGACTCGCAAAAAATTATCGAGAAATATCACAAAGAGAAAAGGATTGGACAAGATGATGATGGTTTGGCTTGGTGGTGGTCAAATCAAAAGAAATACAAAAATTTTAGCAAACTGGCTGGGACATACTGTACCTTGGATGTCCTCCCTTAAGTGCTCCTAGTGAACAATTATTTATTTAGCGGAGCAGGGATCATCTACGATGAAAAAAGGAATAGGCTGAAGGGGAACAAAGCTGAAAAACTTTTATTTTTGAAATACAGTCTCCCAGCAATTCAATTTAAATATAAGGATTAAATAGTGTATGCATATACACCACTTTCGAATGGGCAGTGGCTGGTGAAAGTGGTTGGTGGGATGCAAAACGCGTTGGGTCCTCGTCCCGCATCCTGGAAACACATTTTTTACAGTTTAGATTGTAATGATTATATTGTAGACTGTGAAAAGTGTGGCTAAAACGCGATATTTTATTGTGTTGTTTATTCTTAGGTAATATTATGATGTTATAGGCAGTGGCGACTGGCGTATAGGAGCGATGGAGCGGTCGCTCCCCCTTGCTTGAAACGATAAATATTAATTTAACAGATAAAAAATATATTAATTTTAAGATATTAAAATAAATATTCTTGAAATATATTTTAAAAATTCATGTGGCATATCTTGATTCATGAGGCATTTGAGTAAGCCTTCATACAGTACATAATATTCTAAACTTATAGCATAGCTTCAAACAGCGTACCGCTGTTTGAATACAAAATAATATTGCAGCCGAATGGAGCGATAGATTTTTCGCTCAAGTAAATATAAATTATATTTTACTGTTGTAATGAAAATATAAGTACAATCGCGAATTTTTTTTATAACAACAACTTTATTTTTACTAATAGTTACTTCAGTAATAATGATATAAGCCATTTATATGTATTTTATTCAAATTATTACTTATTTGTAATTAACTAGAATTGTACGTCTGGCATAGCCGCATATGTTAATACAAGTACCCTTGTGAGCGGCAGTTGGATTCGCGCTAGCCTATTGTGAGTCCGTGTTGTCGTACAATTTTATGAAATCGCACCCCCATACATTTATACCACGAGTCGCCACTGGAACTTATAGGGTACATAACCGCAACCGCAGAGCTATGAAAAATGACAACCGCTACATCACTAATTATATACAGTATATACCCCGAAAAAAGTGGCCATCTTTATCACCGACCCTACAAAACCACAATTTCAAGGGTAACTTAATGAAACAAAAATCATATTAAGCCCTTTATATTACTCTTAAAATGAGAGGTAGTTTATTTAAATAGGATGAGTAGTCTTTTCACAAATTCAACTTGAAGAATAGTTGTTAAAAAATAAAGATGACAATGTTTTTCAGCAAGACGGCGCTCCCTCTCATCGGTCCCGGAACACCATTGCATACTTGTAAGAACAATGTCCCAATTGTTCTGCGCCAAAAAATTGCCCACAATCTAGTCCGGACTTAAATCCAGTTGACTACTTCTTATAGGGGCGTTTAGTTGAATATTTTGTCCGTAAACTTTGACAAGATATTAATCAACTTCGAGAGTGCATTTTAACATCATGGAATAAGCTCGATCAAAACACCATTTCTGCAACAGTTCACCAGGGGCGCAAAAGGCCACAATTGGTCATAGATGATAATGGAGAAAACCTTAAACATTCGCTGCGTTGATGGTTTATTCACTTCGTTTTTGTTCATTGTAAACTTATTTAATGTTCATTAAGTCTCTAGTTACCCTCCTTCAAAACTTTATTTTTTTAACAAATAAATATTATTCAAGTTGAATTTGTAAAAAGACTATTCATCAGATTTAAATAAACTACCTCTCATTTTAAAGACAATATATAAAAGGTTTAACCTCGTAACAGTTCCGTGCATTGATCTCGCTTTACACGAAGGTCAAGCTAGTGGCTCCGCCTTTAATATATATATATATATATATATATATATATATATATATATATATATATACAGGGTGTCCCGTAAGTCTGGACCCATAGGGATTTATAATATATTTTTTTATTGTTATTATTATTATTTTATTATTATTTTTTTTTATTATTTTTTATTATGATTTTTATTTGTGGGGCCACTTGAAAGCCAAAGTGTACGAGGTCAAACTTCAGAACATTTTCCACCTTAAAGCACGCATTGTGGAGGCGTGTCAAGAAATTTCTGCGACTGTGATTCAGAAAGTGCTGTCGCAGTGGAGATTGCGTCTTCAACTATGTGTGCGACACAACGGCGGACACTTTGAACAGATTATATAATAAATTTTTGGACTATTTTGTAATTTTATTATTTTTCCCTATGGGTCCAGACTTACGGGACACCCTGTATATAAGGAACAAGACTAGTCCATATATTATACAAACATTTAATTTGCAGAGCTTTCGACATTTCAAATGTCATTTTCAGTGCTAAAAATGATATATATATATATACAGTGTATATATAATTAGAACCCAGTATGAACTTAAAAAAATTTAAATATTCATAAATATGAGGGTGGAAAAAAAAGATTAAACCATGAAATTATACAGTTAATACTTAATTAATTAAAATATAAAATATTGTAAAAGGAACGATAAAAAGGGGGCTTATCTTTAAGATAAGAAAAGAATAAATGTAAGTAAAACCATTAAAATAATTTAAGGGAACATTACGGAAAAGTTTAAAATGTAAAACATTAAAATCTATAAAATCTTAAAAGGAACAAATCGGGTACGAGTTATTCAATCACACAGGCACAGAACAACGAATGGGAAAAAATTAAGAAAATTTTTGTTAATGGCCAATAACTTGGTTCGTTGGTTGGTACGTAGGCGGGTAAAGAAAAATTTTACCGAAGGATATTGAGGTCGTGGAATGGGGTATAATAATTTATATCCGGTTTATGCTTAAAAGTGAGTAGGGTTTCTAAGAGGGGTAGGTCGTGTTTATTGGCTTTAGCAATTATTGTAAAGTTAGTAGAGTTAATTGGGTGGTCTAACCGATGAGAGTGGGAACGTATATGTGATTGGGAGGGATTCGCGAGTCTATTATTATTAGTACGGCTACTAATACCCTCGCGCTCATCGATACGAATTCGTATAGATGAGAGATATATATTTCAGTTATGTTCGTCCTTATCTTTTTGTACCATAAATAAGATAATTATGAAAAGTTTACAGTTCGTTTGAAAAAAGATTTAACGGCTAAAAAAATTAGTTTAACTCCAATATATAATGTAAAACATCAAAAATTTGAGAAAAATTAAAAAATGTTAAAATGCAAAAGTTTTCGTACATTTATTTATAAAATTATTTAATACTTTGCGTGTCCACCTTAAACTTGAAGAATTTAAAATTTTTATCAGTAGTTGACTGTTTACTGATTATAGACTATTGACGCGTGAATTCTAGAATTTTCTTTCAATCTTCATGGAAGACGGATGATTGTACGAGCCGTTAGTAAGCAATGGATCGTCGTGGTAAGGAGCCGTCTACGGATCTTAAGAGATCCGTTATTGCCCACACGAGTCTGGAAAAAGTTGTAGGACGGGAGGAGAATAATTTCGAATTCAATTTACGATGGTTGCTGCAGTTATGAAGAAATGAAAGGCTTTGGAACAATCAAAACTCTACCAAGATGTAGACGACCTTACAAGATTTCAGAATGTACAGCTAGACGGATTGAAAGAATGGCTGGCTGTCGCAAATCCAAGAGTGACTGCGGATGATATTTGCCAAACATTAAGACTGTCCAAGATCGATGTCCATCCCTTTACTGCGCATCGTATATCGAAAAAGAATAATCTGTATGGAAGAGTTGCACGAAGAAAACCCTCTGGTACGAAAAGCGCAAAAAGAAGCTCGTTTGAAGTACGCCAAGGATCATCAAAATGATGGATTTGCGTTCTGGAAAAAAGTTCTCCGTACAGACGAGACCAAAAGTGAATTATTCGGGAGCAACGAGCAACGGTATGTTTGGCGAAAATCAAATACTCCATTCGAGGGAAAAAAAAAAAAATCAGAACTTAGGGTTAAACACGGTGGTGATAGTTTGCTTCTTTGGGGATGCTTTAGTGCTTCTAGTCCAGGAAAGGTTGACATCAGTGGAATCTTGAATTCGAAGAAATATCAGGAAATTTTAGAAGAAAATGTATTGCCTTCAGTTCGGCAGTTGCGGTTGCAATTGGGTACTGCAACAAGATAATGATCCAAAACATAAAAGTAAGGTCACCATTAAATGGTTTCAACAAAAGAATTACAAGCTTCTCGAGTGGCCCAGTCAAAGCCCAGATCTCAATTTAATCAAGAATTTATGGTTTGATTTGAAAAAAGGTGTCCGCTAGAGAAACCGTTCGAATCTGAATGAACTGCAACAATTTTGTTTAGAATAATAGGCTAAAATTTCTAGTGAGAGATGTTGAAACCTTGTAGAAATATATCCATAACGAATCATCGAATTCATTCAAGTAAAAAATGGACACACAAAGTATTAAGTAATTTTGTAAATAAATGTATGAAAACTTTTGCATTTTAACTTTTTTTTTTATTTTCCTCAAGTTCTTTGATGTTTTACATTATATGTTGGAGTTAAACTAATTTTTTTATTTGTTAAATTTTTCCAAACGAACGGTAAACTTTTCATAACTGCACTTGGCATGGTACAAAAGATAAAGACGAACATAACTGATTACCGATTATATATATATATATTGTGTGTGTGTGTGTGTGTGTGTGTGTGTGTGTGTGTGTGTGTATACAGGGTGTCCCATAAGTCCGGCATCATAGGAGAAATTCATATTTTTCTATTTCTACAAACCATAATTCATATTTTTCTCTTTCTACAGGCCATAATGTCTATGCTCGGGATGCCAATTTCCCATCCACCATTCTGTTCAGTGACGAGGCTGTTTTTCATGGAAATGGTGAGGTAAATCGACAGAACACCCGCTACTGGTCTCAAAACAACCCTCACTGGTATACCTCTTCAAAGGAACAAGGTGCATCTCGGGTGATGGTATGGTGTGGCATTTGGAAGAATCGCATCATAGGCCCCTTCTTTTTCGATGAACATGTCACTGGAGGCACCTACCTACGTATGCTCAAGGAAGAAGCATTTCCCAGTGTCTTGAACGAAGAAGGAAATTTCCCAACATGGTTCCAGCAAGACGGCGCTCCTGCACATTACAGCACCCAAGTAAGGGAATACCTGTACCAACAATTCCCTGGTCATTGGATAGGACGTCGAGGGCCTGTGGAATGGCCAGCTAGAAGCCCGGATCTCACGCCACTAGATTTTTATCTCTGGGGCCACTTGAAAGCGCTGGTATACGCAGAGAAAATTAGGAGTGTTGAACATTTGCGGCAGCGCATTATTGGGGCATGTAACACCATTACTCCTGACATCATTCACCGTGTGCTTGCTGACTGGGTATCACGTCTGAATTTGTGTATTGAAAACAATGGTGACATATTGAGCACGTTCTGTAAATAAAAGCTTTTGTTTTGCCTTTTTTATTATTTTTCCTATGATGCCGGACTTATGGGACACCCTGTATATATATATATATATATATGTATATATATATTATATATTATATTAAAATCAGGGTGGGGGCCATATACAAATTTTTATTTGTATTTAAAATAGTCATTTTCCGTATTTGCATTTGTATTTATATTTGAGAATCTCGAAGGATGTGTATTTGTATTTGATTTGTATTTGATCGTTGTATTTGCCGTATTTGCTCAAATACACGTCAAATACACCTCACGAGTCAGTAGGTCGGGCTTGCCAGTATTTATTCACCCCAGCTTCTTCTGCCCCTGTAGAGCGACTGTTTAGTGTTGCAGAGAAGATTTTTCGCCCCAAGAGGTGAACCCTAACTGATGAACGGTTTGAAGAGTTGTTTTTGTTAATTGTTAACAAAGTAGTTTTTAGTAATGCTCACTTTTGTTTACTTTTAACTTGAACAGTCTTAAAACGGGAAGAAATAATAATTAATTGATAGAAGTCACAACTAGCCAATTTGAAATTCTTATTTGTATTTGTAAATTTGAACAATTTGTATTTATATATGCCAAATAAAAAAAAGCTGCAAGTGCGTATTTGTATTTGACAACTCCAAAATTACCATATTTGTATTTGTAGATGAAGTTGACAAAGCGTATTTGACCCCAGCCCTGAATTTATAATCTGCCGTAAATTTCTGTAGCATTTGAATTGACCAAAACGTTTATTATGCCAGTGCGGGAGTGTCGCCATTTTTAGCTATATTTTTTTTAAACTCGATAAGCGGATCATTAATCTTGAGTAACGGACGTAAACGGAGATACGTATCAGTGACGTTGGATTTATGGCCTTCAGCCTTCCTTGTTAATAGAGTAAAGCCCAAACCTTAATCAGTGATGGATCATCGAAGCGTGAAATGATTTGATGAAAAATAGGATATTTACACGAAAACGAAGGTATCTCGGAAGACGATGGTTATTAATTCAAAAAAAGTATGTATTACCTTCAACAGTATCTGATTTTCAGTAAAAAAGAACGAGTTTCATATTTTTATCAACAATTTTCATTCAAATACCGTACTATTCATTCATTTTGTGATGCGTTCCTCGCATCCAATACGACTCCAATATGATTCCGTATGGAATCTTTTAATATCCGAACCAATCTAATTTGGGATGAGGAAAAAAACTGCTTTGAAAAAGGAGCAGCAAAAATCTTTTTGACTGTCATCCTCATTAAGGTAATTACCTTGCCTGTCTTTTTCTCTCTCTCTCTCTCTCTCTTTCCTGCCTTCATAAACGGAACACCAACCAAAACTTTTCTTTCCCAAACGACGCAAATTTGAATGCACACCTACTATGAAAGGCTTTAGAGAAAAAATAATCCATAAATATAAACTCATTTCATGTTCTGCCGGAAACAAAATATTCAAAATAGGATTCATATTATTTATATATATATATATATACAGTGCCCGCGAAAAGTATCCGATCACCCTTGAAATTTGTATTTTTTACATAAAAAACAATGTTAAATGTATACTAACCTTATATAGTATTTTGTCATCTGTCCTTTGGTTTGGATGACTTGTTCTAGACGTTTTGGCATGGATTTAATCAAGTTTTGACAAACTTCCACTGATATTTCCTTGCACCATACCTTTTTGATGGCCTCTTGTAATTTTTCGACTGAGCCAGTGTCGTGGCATTCAACCTTATTTTTATTATTAGCCACAGATTTTCTATCGGATTGAGATCTGGACTATTACCAGGCCAATCCAAAATATCAAATTTATTGTCAGTAATCCATTTTGTCACTATTTTGGCCCTGTGACATGGTGCACCATCATGCATATATGTTTTTGTCCTTTGGATTGCCATTGCCATTGGAAGTTTATCCTGTAGCATTGCTAAATACCGTGCACCATTCATAGTTGTGTTCTTCGGAAGAAAATATAAGTTTCCACGCCCATAGTAACCGAAACAACCCCAAACCATCACACTTGGAGGGTGTTTCATTGTCTTTAGGGTGTATTTAGGGTCCATCCTATTTGAGCCAATAGGCCGGCGAACCTTTTTTGGACAACTTCTGAATGTCAAAAATGTCGACTCATCGCTAAATAAAACCTTCTTCCAGTCATCAACAGTCCAATGAATGTATTTTTTACAAAATGCGACACGTTTTTTACACATTTTTTCATTAATGAACGGTTTCTTAGCAGCATGGCGAGATGGTAATCCGAGTTCTTTTTGGAGCCGCTCCTGGATAGTTCGTTCAGAAACACCAGATAACAAATTATTCATATTAAATTTTTTTCTTTCGCAGTTATTGTTGGGTTTTTCAATACTAAACGTTTCATAAGTTTGTCTGTTCGCGAATTTGTTTTTCTCGGTCTGCCAGATCGTTTTTTAGGGACTGGCGTGGTTAGGCCACCATTGTTCTTAGCCCGTGAAACCCATAAATTAACGGTACTTTGGGATATGTTTAATTCCTTAGCTATCTGTCTCTGTGATTTCCCACATGCATGCAAAGCAACAATAGCACCTCGACAATCACTCTTAAGTTGTTTTTTAGCACACATTATATATAAATTTTTTTACACCACTTTCTGTAAAAAAAAAAAAAATATCAAGAAATTTACACAAACAGTGAAATCTGACAAATTTGAGACACAGCCACCCGCAACGAAGGCTACCAGAACACTAATTTGAGAATGCGTTGGATAGCTCTCATATCAGCGAGCAACCTCAAAGTTACCAGATGTCGCTAGAACAAATAGAAAGTGAATTACGTGTCTCTGAATATCAAGGGAAAATATTGTATTTTCTTGAGTGATCGGATACTTTTCGCGGGCACTGTATATAATATATATATATATATATATATATATATATATAATATATATATATATATAACCTTTGGTTAGCTTCCGCCCCAATTGTTTATTCTGACGAAGGTCAAGCTTTTCACTCTACCTAAGATCTCCAGTTTAACGTGGAATCCGAACCACGCCCCATCAGCAGCCCAGCGTCTTAACCACTAGGCCACCTAGGGTACCCATTTATCTACCAACCACTTTCTTTATTGTGTGGAAGGATGAACAGCTGGGTTTTGCTGCGCGCCGGCTGCCGTCGGATCTCGAACCCGGGGCCGATGGATTCGTAGTCAGCGACGCTAACCACTACACCACCGAGGCGCATATATATATATATATGTAAAGAACGACCCTTGTGTAGAAGAACGTTCCGCACAAGATGAGGAGGAAGAACGAACAAATGAAAAATGAGGTTACCACCCGGGAATCGAACCCGGGATCTTCCGAGGCCCATGGTGTAGTCACTGTAGTGGATAGCATATCTGACCGGCAATCGGAAGATCCTGGGTTCGATTCCCGGGTAGTAACCTCATTTTTCATTTGTTCGTTCTTCCTCCTCATCTTGTGCGGAACGTTCTTCTACACAAGCGTCGTTCTTTACATTAATTATACTGTGTTGTTTGCAGTTAAAAAAAAAATATATATATATATATCCTAGTTTCGCTTCTGCCTGAATTATTCATTTTGATGAAGGTCAGGGTTGTCACCTTGGACTTATACAGCTCAACGTGGAATCCAAGCCCTGCATCTTAACCATTACGATAGTATATATATATATATATATATATATATATATATATATATATATATATATATATATATATATATATATATATATATATATATATATATATATATATTGTGTTGACTTGTCTTACAACTGTATTTATCTTAAAACAAGTGGAGCTACAAATGAAGGGGGAAGGTATATAATGGATTTAATTTGTTCCCATCAGTAAGATGTCTCTCAGTCATAAAATTTATAATCCCCTTTACAATTTGAAGCAGTGGTTCGTCCTTCCTTCGGAAACTCGTTCTCGGACAGACTGAAAAATGAGCCTCGTAACACACGAGAAAACGATTGCTCATACTTTGAACGTTATTTCAGAACATGTACAGCGAATGATAAAGTCATTTAACTACGATCCAATTTTACGCATTCATCCACGCTAAAATACATCCGATATCATCTTCTGATAAAGCGAGTAATCGAATAATGATGATAAGAAATGTATTTATTAGATCTGAGCTTTATTCCTTTACCCGAAATTGAGAATATTTACTTAAGAAATGAATAATGATTGTTAAAAGCGAGTATTATTTTAATTTACTTTTATTATGAATTTCATAAAATTTGAAGCTACGATATCTCAATATTAATAATAATAATAATATAATAATAATAATAATAATAATAAACAAAGAAGAAGATGATACGAACCATAACTGAGAATCGTATTGGCTCAAAGCTATTTCCAACTGGAGAAAAGATTTTTCGGTCCAAGTTATAAATTGCAGCGATTCTTTTTAAAACCTCTTCACTCACTTATTAAAAAAAAAAAAACTTTCGTGGAACAATTCAATTATCGGTTTCTATACAATTTCGAGATCGATTTTTTTTTTTTTTTATTATTACTATTATTTCTTTCATTTACTGAAGAAAGTCATTTTCAAAAATGGTTTACAAAAGTTACGACCGTGTATGAAGAGATATAAACCTATCTTTTAAATGAAATAGCTTATCCCAAGAATGAAAAGAGGCAAAGAGCTTCGTGGAAAGAAGATCGGAAAATAGGTGGCGCGCAAAATACCATTTATACTCATTAAAGAGGAATTTGCCGCGGAGAAAAATGGAAGAGACGCGGCAATAAAAATGAAATAAAGACGTCGCGACTGAGGCTCAATGAAGAGAATCTAATCACGCCTTGCATGAATGGATGAGGCTGAACAGGCCCACTCCGATGAATAGTAATAACGACGAAAGAGCCAATGACATGACAACGGCAGGGCAAAAAAAACACCTTTAGATCTAGGATCAGCTTCCGTTTACGTCCGCTCCGCTGGTCGATACGCGACACTGCTTTTATAAGGTCCTTTCTGCACGCCGAGATTTATCGCAAAGACAAACTTTTAACTTTCAGCTGCACTCGAAAGGAATTCTCTATATGAATTTTTTTTTTTTAAATCTGAATGGGTCCCCAAATTATGGGCCAGCGACAATGTAAATCAGAGATAACTTTGTAAGTCTCCGAGATGAAATGAAAATTGCATCGGTAAAGCTAATATTTATCGCCCGTCTTTAACTATGATTAGGAAACCTATTAAAAAAAAAATCATACTGCCATAGAATCCTAGAATTCCCTTCTAGTGCAGCTGAAAGTTAAAAATCTGTCTTTGCGATAAACCCGGCGTGCAGAGATGAATTTATAAGGCGATGTCGTGTATCGACCAGCGGAGCGGAGAAAAACGGAAGCTGATTCTAGACCTAAAGGCCTTTTTTGTTCCGCCGTTGTGATGTCGTTGGCTCTAATCAATAAATTTAATAAATAGAAAATGATTGAAACTATCTATTAAACTGCCAGTGATTTGCCTCATCGAATATATTACTATCCACCAGTGTCCGAAATCTATAAGAACGCATACTAACGCAATACCAACGTCCGTAGCTCAGTGGATAACATCTATAAGCGGTCCCCATTGTAGTGGTAATAATATTTCAAGAATCAGTGCGATGGGCCGCATTAGTTGGCCTGAGCGCTGTTCCCGTTTGTGGCCCTCTTCACCGATTTTTATTATTATTATACTAACGCAATCTCAACTACGTATGCGCCATTCTTTTTCTCTGACTTACGAAATACTTTTACGGACTTTTAAAAAAAAATCTTTATCACGACAATACACGTTGTAGATTTAAGACCTTTAAAATGATGGAGTCGTACAGTCGGTTGCGATAGTTAGATACATTAAGCCACACTTATACATCTCAAGGTTCAATATACGAGGGGCGGTCAGAAAATAAATTTGCACGGCGTATAATTTCGGAACTAAAGGTCCTACATTGATATATGTTTGTATCAGCTGAATTCGTCAATCATTGTTGGCAACACTGCATGTCGATTCGGCTGCCATCTACCGTACATTGGTTATATGAGTCAGTTAAACATGGCGGCTTGACTGGAACAGTGCCCTGCCCTACAGAGCAGTTGAGGACGTTTACGTTTAATGGCCGCTCGTAAACGTTCCAGTGTTGGAACAATATGCAGCTCCATTGATTGTTGTGCTTTTTTGCATGAAGTCTGGGAGCAAAACGCCTTTGTGGTCCCAGAACACGGTAACCATCACTTTGCCAGCGGACCTCACAATCTTGAACTTCTTTGGTCGCTGTGACCCAGGGTGTTTCCATTCCATGCTGGCACGTTTTGTTCCGGAGTACGGTGATGAACCCATGTCTCGTCTCCCGTGACAATGCGCTCGAGGAATTCTTAACCACTGACAGACTCGGAATATCGTTACAGAAATGACAGGGCACTGTTCCAGTCGAGCCGCCATGTTTAACTGACTCATATAACCAATGTGTATGGTAGATGGCAGCCAAATCGACGTGCAGTATTACCAACAATGATTAACGAATTCAGCTGATACAAACATAATCAATGTAGGTCCTTTAGTTACGAAATTATACGCCGTGCAAACTTATTTTCTGACTGCCACTCGTACACTCACCACTGTAAACAATGGTACACTTAGTTACAAAAACTCCGTCATGAAGTTCCATATTCAACGCAAATATTTATCATTAGAAAACATGAATTTCATCATAACACTTTTTTAACTAAATGTAAAGACGAGTGGGAAATCTTTTGTTCACGAGACTGATACTATCAATATCTTTTTTAATTCTCACAATTACTGGAACCGAGAAAAAGGAAGTCGAGCCCCATTTGTATCAATTTATATTTACAGCGACACGAAATCGAATTACCTAAAACGGTTTCCACTGCTTTGAAAATGAAATACTGAAAACGCACTCCAACGTACGAAAAACAACGTATGGTAGTAAATGGAATTATTATGATTGATGTGAAAACAAATGTTATTTTTATTGTTGTTGTCAAAAGGCAAAACGTTTTAATGGTTTAAGTTTTACTTTGTGTTTTAGAGAGAAAGAGCGAGTTCAGTTTTTAAAACTGACCAATGAGATCATTACAGATAAAATTAGACATTAAATTAGACTTCTGCTGGACGTTAAGTTAGGTGATGATATTGAAAATATAACAAAAATAATCGAGATTATAAAGTCTCTCTCAATAACAGAGATGAGTAATAAAATACAATATGAGAGTATAATTAAGTCAAATAATATACACCATCGCGTTACGTTACGGTACTTTAAAGATAAACTATGTACGAGGGCCACTCAATATATTTTGCCCCCACCTTTTTTTTTCTTTCCAAGTTTTCTTGTAAGTTCGAAATTTTGTACACGAGTAGTTACATACCTTTTTTACAAGTTTTTATTTTTCCACATAGTCTCCATCATTTTCTGCGGCTTTCCTCCACCTCGAAACGAGGGCCTTTATTCCTTGCTGGTAAAAGTCCGCTGAGTTCCGCTGGAGCCACCTCTTAACCTCCTCAACAACCTCATCGTCACTCTGAAACTTTCTTCCACGAATAGCATCCTTCATTGGCCCAAACATATGGAAGTCTGAAGGTGTCACATCCGGGCTGTATAGAGGGTGGGATAACAGTCAAGCGCATTTTGTGATGGCCTCTCTTATTTGCAAACTGTTGTGTGGTCTTGCGTTATCGTGCAAAAGAAGGACGTCTTCCAGTTTTCTCTCCGATCAAACTCGCTTTACACGTCTCTGGAGTCTCTGTAGGGTAACATTATATGCCTCCGAGTTGATTGTTTGTCCTTTCTTCATAATGTCCACCAAAATCACCCCTTTCATGTCCCAGAAGATGGTGGCCATAACCTTTCCTGCAGAGGGAGCCATTTTGAACTTTTTCTTGGTGGGAAGTCTGTGTGATGCCACTCCATGGATTGGCGTTTTGTTTCAGATTCAAAGTGGTGTACCCAAGTCTCATCCCCAGTCACAATTCGTGAAAGGAAGTCATCCCCTTCTGTCTTGTATCGAGCCAACGACTCAGAAGCAATTTCTTTTCTTTGGGCTTTGTCATCATCAGTCAGTTCGCAAGGAACAAACCGTGAACGCACTTGTGAGTATCCCAGTTGTTGAATTATCGTATTCACACTTCCTTCACTAATTCCTAGCTCCAGTGATAGCTCCTTGTATGTGACGCGCCGATTTGATCGAATGATGCTGTTAGCACGTTGCACAGTGTGAGATGCCGCAGCCGATGCCGGGAGACCGCTGCGTGGCTCATCATCGAGGCTGGCTCTCCCTCTCTCCGATGATCTCACACGTTTAGAGCAGCGTCCAACTGTGCTTCGATCAACAACAGCATCTCCGTAAACGTTTTGTAGACGTTTGTGAATATTTCCAACTATTTCCTTCTCTGCGGTTAAGAACTTGATAACAGCACATCACTGTCAGACACCATTTTTCGAAACTGCGTTAACCATCAGTTTTATACAAGGGCATTTAAAAGCGGTTTTATACAAGGACGGGAGGTTCAAACTGGAAAAATCCGGTTATGTGAAGCGAAGAAAGCACAAACTTACGGCCCAAAAGACATTTCAGCCCCATGACCTATTATATTTAGCTAAGAAAAAAGGCTGGAGCAAAATATATTGAGTGCCCCTAGTATATATATGTATATATATATATATATATATATATGTGCGTGTATGTATATATATATATATATATATATATATATATAGAGAGAGAGAGAGAGAGAGAGAGAGAGAGAGAGAGAGAGAGAGAGAGAGAGAGAGTGTTGTGTGTGTGTGTGTGTGTGTTAGGTTAGGTTAGGTTAGGTTAAATTAGGCTAATAAGAGCGTCGACAGTGCGTCCCGTATAAAAAATGCATATATACAGGTACCACAAACGAGCCTCACCTTCCATAACAAAATCCAAAAGCGAACACTTGAAACGTCGCGTAACCTTTCGCCTTTCCCGGTACCTCCCTTCCTCCTTTCCTTTCCTTTTCACTCTTCCTCCGCAACATTTTTCCATAATGTTGAGCGATACTTTAGCATAATTACATCGTATTTTCGTTTCCTTCCTTCAAACAACCAAATTTCACGGGAACAACGAATAAACAGCCATTAAACAACGAATTTATTGTCCCAAATTTCAGATGACGAACAATGTTTAAACATTTACATTTCTTAAAAAGGAAAAAGAAAATAAGAAAATAAATAAATATATATACAGGGTGTCCCATAAGTCCGGCATCATAGGAGAAATTCATATTTTTCTATTTCTACAAACCATAATTCATATTTTTCTTATGCTCGGAATGCCAATTTCCCGTCCACCATTCTGTTCAGTGACGAGGCTGTTTTTTATGGAAATGGTGAGATAAATCGACAGAACACCCGCTACTGGTCTCAAAACAACCCTCACTGGTATACCTCTTCAAAGGAACAAGGTGCATCTCGGGTGATGGTATGGTGTGGCATTTGGAAGGATCGCATCATAGGCCCCCTCTTTTTCGATGAACATGTCACTGGAGGCACCTACCTACGTATGCTCAAGGAAGAAGCATTTCCCAGTGTCTTGAACGAAGAAGGAAATTTCCCAACATGGTTCCAGCAAGACGGCGCTCCTGCACATTACAGCACCCAAGTAAGGGAATACCTGTACCAACAATTCCCTGGTCATTGGATAGGACGTCGAGGGCCTGTGGAATGGCCAGCTAGAAGCCCGGATCTCAAGCCACTAGATTTTTACCTCTGGGGCCACTTGAAAGTGCTGGTATACGCAGAGAAAATTAGGAGTGTTGAACATTTGCGGCAGCGCATTATTGGGGCATGTAACACCATTACTCCTGACATCATTCACCGTGTGCTTGCTGACTGGGTATCACGTCTGAATTTGTGTATTGAAAACAATGGTGGACATATTGAGCACGTTCTGTAAATAAAAGCTTTTGTTTTGCCTTTTTTAATTTTTTTTCCTACGATGCCGGACTTATGGGACACCCTGTATATATATACTGTATATACAGCATTCGGTATACTGACGATTATAAGTATTCGTACAGAGAAATATTTCAGTTACATTACGGTCAGTTACGTAAAGTAAGTACATTCGTCCTGATCTTTTGTACCATGCAAACGATAGTTATGAAAAATTTACGGTTCGTTTGGAAAAAAATTAACATAAAAAAATGAGTTTATCTCCAACATATAATTTAAAATATCAAAGAATTTGAAAAATATGAAAAAAGTTAAAAGTGCAAAAGTTTTCGTACGTTTACAAAATTATTTAATACTTTGTTTGTCCACCTTTTGCTTGAATGACTTCAATGATTCGTTACGGTTACGACTATATGTGTATGAGGTTTCTATATCTCTCATTAAAAATTTTAGCCGATTCTTCTAAACAAAATTGTTGCAATTCATTCAAATTCGAAGGGTTTCTCTCGCGAACACCTTTTTTTTTTAAATCAAACCATAACTTCTCGATTAAATTGAGATCTGGGCTTTGACTGAGCCACTTGAAAAGCTTGAAATTCTTTTGTTGAAGCCATTTTATGGTACTCTTACTTTTAATTTTTGGATCATTATCTTGTTGCAGTATGTAATTGCGACCTATTCGCAACTGCCGAACTGAAGCCAATACATTTTCTTCAAGAATTTCCTGATAGTTCTTCGAATTCAAGATTCTACTGATGACGATAACCTTTCCTTAAATTTTTCCAAACGAACGTTAAACTTTTCATAACTACCCTGCGCATGGTACAAACGATAAGGAACTTAAATATTTCTCTGTACGAATACTTACGAGCGCCACTGTGTATACCTTTCAACCTTTCAAATGTTCCGTGCGATGACTCCTCATTTCACGAAGGTCAAGCTTCTTTTCCTTCAGGATTAAGGATGTTCCCTGTCTAGCCTTTAATTCGGGCACACGACAGAGTCTTCCTTTTCTACTTCCCACTGTTGTTTGGGGGGTTATAGGGTTCAGAGTAAGATTAGGTGCTAGTTTCTCCATTATTTTCCAAGTGTAAATAATAGTCTCTCTCTCTCTCTTCTTCTTTCCGGTGAATATAGGTTTAATTCGCGTAACCTTTCCCAATAATTTAGTTTTTTGCACCAGTTCATCTTGACTGAAGCTTCTCTGAATCCCTTCTAGTTGTCTAATGTCTTCTTTTTTATATGGGCATGTTAGGACCGAGCAGTATTCCAACTTGGGTATGATCAATGTTTTCAATAGAGGAATCACTATATTCCTATCCCTTCGTTTAAAGGTTCTCAGTATCTGCCCAGTTATTCTCTTTGCTCTGTTTACTGCTATCTTATTTTATTTTTCAAATTTCGTATCATCAGTAATTACAACTAAATCTTTTGCTTTAGCATTTCTCTGAATTTCTTGTCCAAGTGTATGTATATATATATATATATATACACGGTGAACCAAAAGTAGGTGGACAGTAGGTTGAATACGGTTTGTGTTATATTATATTATAACTATGGTGTTCATTATAACTATGGTGTTTGTGTTATATTATATTAATATTATAACTAAATTTATTTAAATTTTATTTTGTATTATAGTACAAAAAAATTAAATATGTATTCTCAAAATAAACGTTATCATTTACTGTCCACCTACATTTGGTTCACCCTATATATATATTTAACTTGATCGATGTCCAACACACTTGTAGTTTAAAGCGTAGTGCAAGTTGAAATGTTTAACATTTTTCCGCAAAGAGCATCATTCCGCCCATAAGCACATTTCAGGGTACGAGCACCTCGTAGCAGCATTGCCAACCAGGGTGTCAAAATAGTGACCAGGCTTCCGTACGTATTTCATCACCATTGAAAGAAACGATGCTTTTTTAGTTGAATTTAATAACCTTCATCGATAAAACAAATACATCAACTTCACAATTTTTGTTTTTAACATAAATATAACTGTGAAGCTGGACTACTTATGTAATTTAATTTGGCCTTTAAGCTTTAGGCTTTACTGAGCTCTTAATTAAAAATAAAATGGCTAGTTATTATTAATAACACACGAGTCATGAATAAAAATTATTAATTAGGATATGTATCAATCTTAAATTACACTGTTCAACAAATTTGAACTTTTCATTTTCTTCTCAAATGAAACCTGGTGATTCGTATACATTTTTGCAAACTGATTACGAAAATAACCACAAAATTTTGCCATTTTCCCATTGAGAAAATCATTTTTTTATATTCGAATATACAACAATAGAATAATCTATACACGAGAACAATATTAAATTGGTCTTTTTACTTAAAATGTTTTTCTTGATTTTCGCTCGTAAGTGACATCTGATATCTGAGGTTTCCCTTATTAGCGTCCAGCAGTAATCAGCCAGCGTGTTTGGACTCCACTCTCCCTGGTATCATTTCTCCATCGCAGAAATATCCTAATGAAACTGTTCTTCATGTTCATTGCTGACATCTCCCAGGTTTGGCGGGAAACAATCCAAGTGCGAATGCAAAAAATGAATTTTTAAACTCGTATTGCATCCCAATGATCTGTAAGCCTGGAGAAGTTCAATTTTGCATAGTTAGGCGATTTTTTTTGTTGCCTAAGAAATTCTGGGTCACTGTTTTAAAAGCATTCGAAGCCGTTTTTTCAGATTCATTCAGGACTTCGTCAAAGGCACCATCTTTCATTAACTCATTATTTGTGGACCAACGAAAATTCCCTTTTATTTTGGCATCACTAACCAGATGAAATTTTTGTTTCAACTATTGGAATCCATCTCCTGCTCTGTCCATTGCCTTAACAAAATTTTTCATCAATCCTAGTTTGATGTGTAAAAGTGTAAGTAAACTTTTTCAGGATCCACCAATTTATGGCACGCAACATTTTTTTGTCCAGGAGTGAAAGATTGACGAGGTGGTCAATCTTAACGGTATAATGAGAATGCTTTGCTCTGCTGTCCCATTCACAAAGAAAACAGCAATATTTTCTATATCCAAGCTGTAAACCAAGAAGCAGCCCAATAACTGAGATCCCCATAGATATGCCAGTTGTATCTTTTGTAATTTATTTTTTCAGGAGAAATTTCATATTTTCATTATTTTCATACGACTCTTTCGTATGGACACCACACCACGTCCAATAGGAACTGAAGGATAGATATTTCCAGTATCCCCGATTTTGCAGCCAAAGTAGAGCTCATAAACTTTTTTAATTAAGGGAGTAATGTTTCTTTTGTGATGTTGTATCACGTAATCACCACATAACAGAAACTGTTAGGGTTGTTCACACATTTACGCGACATTTCAAATTACCCTTTTTTTTTTTTCCTTCAAGCCGCTATTTTGTGTAACATATGCACAATTAAATGATTAGGTAACTGGAAAAAACTGAAATCAAACTTCACTGCACATGAACAGATCCGCACCATGAAGCAGCTTGCGGCAGACTGAATGACTCACAACTGCAAGTTATCTATGACATAACACAGAAGGAAAATTGACAAGTTACGACGGGTTTGAACGTGTCACGAGCAGAAATTACATCATCCTACATTATGGATGCAGTTTTAATAATTTGTTCAATTTATCATCTATATAAAAATTTGGTTAAGAACTGAGCCGCAAATTTCTCGAAAGCCTGACGTGATAGCAGAATTCCGTTATCATTTTCGTAATCAGAGATGAAAAATGCAAAGGAAACAACAACTATCATCCGAGAGAAAAAAATGCTGTTGAACACTGTTGTTATTATTATTAGAGATATAAAACAAATATAAAGTCATTATTGAAGGTATGATACCAATACTATACAAAAAAAAAAAAAGCAATATTGAATAGACACGAGAGATAAACAATAACGAGTAATATACATTTAATCCTAGATTACACACGAGAAATGAATAAATAATAATAATGTACATTATTTTCAGTTCGAAGAACATCGAAATCCAGATTCGTTCGCGGGTAATTTTCGTTTACGTCGCGAACGCCTCCAGTCCAAAGCCGCAGGATTCTTCTTCAAAGGAAAGATGCCCCGTACGTTTGCGTTTCCTCCCCGAGACACCACAAATTTACCCATATCAGTCACAATTACACTCGCACTACCTCAGGTTCGCCGTACACAAACTGGACCAAAAACCACAAATATTTGCAATCGCAATCCTTCCGTCTACAGCAGTGGTTCCCACCTTTTTTTGCTGCGACCCTAAATTGACCACCAACAGGACCTCCCGAAAATTTAAATATGTATACGAGTATAACTATAAACTGAATTAAGAAATAGTGAATATAGTGATCCTTCGCGACCCTACCTCCAAGACCCCCGCGATCCTGATTTGGGTCGCGACCGGAGGTTGGGAACCACTGGTCCACAGGCTCATATTTTTACTCCTTATTCTGTTTATTTTATCATCACCAAAGGTTCGTTTTCTCGTTTTCTTCTCCATTAAATCGAGCTATTCAAAGATCATACCTTTACAATTTACCTTCTCTTTATTTAAATTCAACTTAATCTACTTTACCCTAATTACAGGTATAATATATATATATACACTAAAAATTCCTATGATGTGCGACTTTTGCGCCACCCTATGTATATATATATATATATATATATATATATATATATATATATGCAGACTCAAGACTGAATACAATTTTAAATGTAAGCTTAAAAGAGAATAGAACTTAAGGAGAAATTATTATTTTTAAAATAGTTTGGTTTTTTTTCTGTCTGTAGAGCGAAGAAGGAAATAAATTTTGTTTGTAAACTGAAACGGAATAAAACGTAAAGAAGACTTCGCCTCAACGTGAAATAACCTCCCAAAATACTGAACCCAAACGAAAACTCGAGGAAACCATTTAATACGTAACCTTTTCATTTTCTCTGTTCCGTAGTTACGATTTTAGTATTTCTTTAATATAATTCTTTACAACCTAATGTAGTTCTCTCGTCCTCATTACTGTAACTAACATTTAGTTTCATCACCACTAACCATTTTTTTTATTATTATTATATTACCTTTCAATTGTTCCGTGCGATGATTTCTCATTTCACGGAGGTCAAGCATATATATATATATACAGGTCGTCCGATAAGTGAGTGGCGATTCTATGTCAGTTAGCATAGTGTACTAATATCTTTGATATCTAATAAATGGCTGAGGTAGACGCACGTGTTGATAAAATTTGTGATCAAAGTCCCTACACATATGAAGCACGGATATTAGCAGCAACATGGTGGCATGAATCTGGAAAAACCAAGCATTGCATGAAGGTAGTACGCGAAAGGTTTGAACAAAGATTTAATGATGTGCCGCCAAAGGGCGAAATTATTAGAAAATGGGAACACAAATTATTCACAACTGGGATGATAATTGATAAAAAACGCCGTGGTCGCCCCAAAGCAAGAGCAAGATTGGAAGATAATGTTCAAGTGTCAATTTGACAATCGCCAACCAAAAGTATTTGTAGGCGTGCATCTGCATTAAATGTTCCGAAATCAACACTGCATGATTTGATGAAAAAAGACTTGCATTTTAAAGCTTTCCGCCCAACCTCCGTTCAGTTTTTATCGCCACAAGATAAAATTGTCAGAGTTAATGCTTGTCAACAAATTCTTGAAGCTTTTCCAAGTAAAGCCGAGAGAGATCGTACGTTCTTCAGTGATGAATGTGCCCTTTATGGCGATGGCAAAAGCAAATTTTCGTTTTTTTGGTCGAAAGAAAATCCTCATTATTATGATCAAGTAAAACGTATCCCCCTCGAATCATGATATGGTGTGCAATATCAGCGCATTGTTTAATTGGTCCATTTGTGTGCAGTGGTCGAATTACTTCAGGAAATTATATCGACATGTTGGAGAACAGATTTCTACCCGCTTTAAGAAATACAAATATTCGCAACCCTATTTTTCAGCAAGATGGTGCTCCAGGACACACCGCTTTCGCTGCGCGTGAGTTCCTAGACAGAAATTTTCCTGGCAGATGGATCGGAAAGTATGGTCCTGTACCTTGGCCTCCGCGGAGTCCGGACTTGACTACCCCGGATAATACCCTCTGGGGAATCCTCAAGATGCAGATTAATGGCCGTGAAAATCAAAGTGAATCTGATCTGACAGAAATCGCAGAAGTTGTGTTAAGTGACATCAATGAGGATAAAGAACTTTTACAAAAAATGTCAGACAGGACATGGAGATGCATACAGCTTGCTGTTCGTGTAAATGGCGATCAGGTTGATCCCTATGACAATTAATTATCGAATTAATTGTAAGTTTACTAATAATAAAATGCCTTCTAATAAAATTTTTATTATCCTTTATCTTTTATTTATAAATTGTTCCCGAATCGCCACTCACTTATCGGACGACATCATATTAGTGTGGACCAAAATGGGGGGTAAATTATAAAGTTGAAGAAATCCTTGTTCCACATTAATGCCCTTGTTCCTTTGGACCAGATAGACATGTCAGCAAAATTTTGTCAAATATGAGAATATTTAGGGGTCCTGAGATTTAATGACTTATAAAAATTTTCCAATGAATAGGCGCGCTTAGAACATCAATAATAATCAACTCAACTCTTGAGTTGCAACTTATGAAAAAATTTCTTCTTATTTAAGAAATTTTTGGTGTTAATAGAGTACAAAAACAATCTTAGATCATTATTTCAGAGAAAATTATTAATAAGGAAAACAAAAATTTTGGATAAAATATATTATCCTTAATTGGTCAACTCTAAATTAAAGGCTTTGCCTAATTGGCTTGAACCTTTTAGTTATCCTTTTTATCTCCTAATTTAACTGGTTTATTTTACTATTTCAGAAATTTAATTTTTTAAACTAAAACTGGCTACTCGTTCTAAAACTAAAGTTTGGCTCATTGGCCATTTAAATAAAGATATACTTTGTTGCCGCTTACCTACAAAACTGCAAGTTTTGCAAACATATTTCTTCCATCAAAAAGAGGAAAAATTGGGACGAAGAAGATCCATTAATCTTTGCTTAGATGAAGTGATGACCTACTGGGAGAAAGCCAGGATTCCCACAATGCGTAGAGACAGTGCCATCCGAAAGATTGACTCTTTAATAAGCTGTTATGATAAATTGATGAAAAACAGAAAAAGGCCCGAGGAAAAATGCCGTATTGAAGAAGCTATGTTTAAAGATGAAATTAAGGCTGAAATTCTTGATATTGGTCACTCTAATGCCCTTTTGATGATGTCAAATGAAGAAGACAAGCTTTTCTACTTAAGCCAGCAAGAATATCCTACACAAAGTAGCATGGGTACAGTAGACCAAATTCTTGCAAAAAGAGAGAAAAGAAGCTGCAGAATAATTGAAAGAGTTCAAGATTTAAAAAATCAAACAGTCTTAATCATGAAGGAGGCACTCAACTCTAAACAGCCAAGAGATGATTATAAAGAATTTTTTCAACTTGTTCTCTTGTTTTTTGGAGAAGAAAGCATTTCTAATACTCCCTTGAAGAGACCTGGAGCGTACCATCATGCAAGATGGATGGCAAAAGGAATTTATGCATTTAAGCTTTTTCTTCTCCAAAATCAATTTAAGATGACTAAAAAAGAACTTGATGCAATAACAGAAATTTGTTTATTTGTTGCATTGGTATACGCAAAATCTTGGGCAAAAGCTTCTCAACCAGAGGAAGCCCCAAATGTTGATCTTAAATTTTTGCAAGATCTTGCAATAATGGAGGAAAATTCTTTGATATCAAGTGTTATCAAGCAAGCCCAAAATGCCATTAAACGACATCTGTGGTACCTCTCAGAAACACTTGTTGGATTAAGCTTCTTTGACAAAAGCATATCCCTTGAAGAAAAGGAGCAAATGCGAAATAATATCAAAATACCTCCAAGAAATAAGGGACTGAAACGTTTAGAAGCAAAGGTAACCCTAGCTTCTTTTAAAGAAAAAAGGATTTCTGATTTTGTTACTTCAAGGACTAAATCTCTTTTTGATGCTCTACATCTCAATTCTCTCTTCACTGAAATTCTGCATCAACATGGGGAATAGATCCTGAGTACCAAAGAGGCTGTGCTAGAGTTCGTGCCCTTAGAGTGACAAATGACACAGCTGAGCGGGGTGTTGCATTGATTGAAAAATTTAATCAAGCAGTGACAACTAAAGAAGAGGACAAACAATACCTGCTCAAAACAGTTTTCAAGAATCGTAAAGAATTCCCAACAAAAAATAAAGCAGAACTTATGAAAATGAGGAAAAACTAATTTTTTCAGCATTAAAAGGAAAAGTGCAATTTTCTCGGGACCCCTAAAACTTGACGTAGAGGTTTCAAATTTTGTAATTTGATTAAGGTAAGCAAAAGGAATAACATTACTCATGTGGAACAAAGATTTTTAAACCTTAATTTTTTTGGTCCACACTAATTATTATTATTATTATTATTATAATATAATATATATATATATATATATATATATATATATATATATATATAGACCGTGCATGGAATAAGGAACTCTTCTGGGCAAATTAAATCCACTATAGTTTATATATATATATGTATAGAAACGACGTAAGTATAGAGGAGCGTTCTGCACACGAGGAAGAGAAATAACGAACAAATGAAAAATGAGGTGAACCGCCCGGGAATCGAACCCAGGATCTTCCGATTGCCGGTCAGATGCGCTATCCATTACACCACGGGCCTCGATCAGTCTTAAGTCGAAATTCTCCTACATTTGTTCGTTATTTCTCTTCCTCGTGTGCAGAACGCTCCTCTATACTTACGTCGTTTCTATACATTAATATACTGCGTGGTCATTGCAGTTAAATGTACATATTCACGATTTGCGAGGGTGCCCTCTCAGGGCATTGGTTTCTGCCCTATGTAGGAGAATTTCGACTTATGACTGATCGAGGCCCGTGATGTAATGGATAGCGCATCTGACCGGCAATCGGAAGATCCTGGGTTCGATTCCCGGGCGGTTCACCTCATTTTTCATTTGTTCGTTATTTCTCTTCCTCGTGTGCAGAACGCTCCTCGAAACTTACGTCGTTTCTATACATTAATATACTGCGTGGTCATTGCAGTTATATATATATATATTATATATATATATATGTGTGTGTGTATATATATATATATATATACACACACCTTTGGTAACCTTTGGTTTGCTACCGCCCGAATTGTTCATTCTGACGAAAGTAAAGCTTTTCACTCCACCTTAAACCTACAGTTTAACGTGGAATCCGAACCATGCCCCACCAGCAGCCCAGCGTTTTAACCACTAGGCTACACAGGGTACCAATTTATCTACCAACCACTTTCTTTATTGTGTGGAAGGATGAACAACTGAGTTTTGCTGAGCGCCGCCTGCCGTCACCGGGTCTCGATCCCGGGACCGATGGATTCGTAGTCAGCGACGATAACCACTACACCACCAAGGCGCATAATATATATATATATTATATATATATATATATATATATATATATATATATATATATATATATATATATATTTATTTATTTATTTATTTATTTATTTTAACTGCAAACAACATCTTGTGCGGAACGCTCTTCTACACAAGCGTCGTTCTTTACATTAATTATACTGTGTGGTGTTTGCAGTTAAAATGTATATATGTACGGCATGCGAAGGTGCCCCCTCAGGGCATTGGTTTCTGCTCGTATGTAGGAGAACTACGACTTCTGATTGATCGAGGTCCATGGTGTAGTGGATAGCGTATCTGACCGGCAATCGGATGATCCCGGGTTCGATTCCTGGGTGGTACCTCATTTTTCATTTGTTCGTTCTCCCTCCTCATCTTGTGCGGAACGCTCTTCCACACAAGCGTCGTTCTTTACATTAATATATATATATACACACACATATATATATATATATATTATAATATATATATATATATATATAACTAATAATAATGATAAATTCAATAAATGGTGGCTAATCTGCACAAATACAGATGGAGAAGTTTTCAGCATTGATTACTCATGAATGTAATCCACGTTTAAAAATGCAAACAAATGAACATCAATCAATTCAAAACTGAAGTTCAAAAAGTGCAACGTTAAATTTGCAACCGTGAACTAAAAATGAATTAAAAATTAATTAAAAATTAATTAAAAATAATATATATATATATATATATTAAAAAAAAGGCCAAGTAGGTCGAACATTCGTGTAAACTTTTATCCGTGCCCACTTTTTACCCAGTAGGTCGAACAGGTTGTATATTTTCAACTTTTTAATCACCTTCGTTTGTGTTAAAGTCAGGGTTGTGGAGTCGGAGTCGTGGAGTCGGAGTCGTGGAATCGCACGTTTCAGGGCGGAGTCGGAGTCGGAGTCGGTAAAAAACTTCCGACTCCGACTCCAATTTCTGTCCTGTGTCACCCTTAATTTCTAAATCCTAAATACTAACATTTAGGTTATTTAGTTTTTTGGGTCAATAAACCTTATTCATTGATAGCCCCGAGATTAAGTTTTTTTAATATTTTTTTTTTACATTTTCAGAATATACAATTAATATTTATTTAAATATAAAATATAAAATATAAAATTTCACACTAGTGTGGTGGTGATGAAATGTCTTATTATTATGATAATTATAGAGTGAAACACTAGAGGAGTCGGAGTCGTATATTTAAAATGTGAGGAGTCGGAGTCGGATTTTTAGATTTTTTACAATGTGTGGAGTCGGAGTCGAATTTTTACAATGTGTGGAGTCGGAGTCGGAGTCGGAAAATTATGGACCGACTCCACAACCCTGGTTAAAGTAGTGTTTAGGAAGCGTCAATGAGAAAGTTTAGAGAAAGCTTTTTTTACCGTATACAATGATTACTTTTTTCGAATTTGATCCGCGTTACGATTTTAATAAAAAAATCTCGAATTCAAGTAATACTACCTCAGCCTTTACACACCCACTGATTTGTTTTAGGGTGGGTTAGGTTAACATGTGTTAATTTAACCTAACAACTTCAAAAAGGAGGTCATACAAAAAATCCGACTTATTTACAAAGTCCGACCTAATTGGTAAAAACAGCGGTTTACTGTTGGTGCTACTTGGGGAATTATATATATATATATATATATATATATATATATTATCAAAGCTATTGACTTCTCCTTAGGGAAACGGAGCTTACAGATGAACAGAAGGACCAACACAACGGCAAACATTTTCATTTATTTTTTTGTACTGCAGACGTTTCGACAAATCTTTTGTCATCATCAGTGACAGTACTCAACTCCAACTGGAGGTACGCCTTTCTCAACATTTGGGCTTATCAGTCCGTACCAACCGTCCCCTCAGTAGCCCACCACAATCCGCAATTAGAAACCATAGTAATGAAAACAACCATTCTAACTAGATCCAATAACCTCACAGAACTCCGAATTTTAGAATCTTTGTACATCTATAGAAACAAACCCTCCATTAACAATAATAGTTCATCTTACAAATTACAGCTCTTTTAACTAACCAACCGATTTTCATAGACATATCATACCTTCTGATTTACGGACCATACAGTTTTCTCTTAGGTTTTGTCAAGTATGGAGGTTGATGTAAACATTGTGTATTTACCTGTTGAGGTAATTTAATTTAATTTTAATGATTTTAATTTTTTGTAGTGATGTAATTTTAATGATTATAATTTTGTATTGATGCAATTTTCATTATTTTTATTTTAAGGTTTTAATTTTAATGGTTTTAATATTGAATTGATGTAATTTTTATTTTTTTGTTTTAAGGGTTCAAGACTTAATTCACTGATGATGACAAAAGATGTCGAAACGTCTGCAGTACAAAAAAAATAAATGAAAATGTTTGCCGTTGTGTTGGTCCTTCTGTTCATATATATATACACACATATATATATATATATATATATATATATATATATACAGGGCGTCCCAAAAAAATGTATACACACTTTAACAGCTGATAGCTCAATTGATGTTTCTTTCTTTCCAAGTTAAACCCATTAGAATTAATAATGGCAGTCAGACTAAGCTTTGAACAAAGGAAATTCATTCTAAAATGCTACTGGAAGTGTGAAAACGCAGTTGAAGTGCAAAGACAGTTTAGGAGGGAGTTTCAAACAGATCACCAACGCGACTTACCATCACTCGAATTAGAGATAAGTTTGAAGCCGATGGAACTGTTCAGAATGTCCACAAGAAGCGTTCCGGAAGACCACGGACATCGACAAGCCCCACAAAGCAAGAAAGAGTACTGGAAACGTATCACCAAAGTCCAAGAAAATCTGGCGGCAAGCGAGTCGTGAGGTAGGAATTTCAGAATCGTCTGTCCAACGCATTTTGAAGCGCTGTCAATGGAAAAGTTACATTCCAAGATTAGTCCATGCTATTAATGAAGATGATCCGGACAGAAGAGTGGAGTATTGCGAGTGGTACTTGGCACGATGTGGATGTGGATTGGACGAAGGGGTTTCGTAGAATACCCTCCGCGTTCACCAGACCTCACACCACTAGACTTTTTTTATGGGGATACTTAAAAGACAAAGTCTAAGCTATAAAACCTGCAACAGTCGCTGAATTGAGAGCAGCCATTGAACGAGAATGCACACAAATACCAAACGAAATGTTTCGTGATGTTTGCGATTCCATTGCTTCGCGTTATCAGCAGTGCCTGGACCAGAACGGACGTCAGTTTGAAAACAGGCGTTGACAAAACAATTAAATAATGTCTGTAGATTCTATTACATTTTGAAAATGAAATGTATTTTAATAAACACTGCCTTTATAATTATTTAAAGTGTGTATACATTTTTTTGGGACGCCCTGTGATATATATATATATATATATATATATATATATATATATATATATATATATACAGGGGGGGGTTGCTGAGGTGACTAGCCAGTAGCCACCCCCCTTGCCTTAGTAAATTTACGTTTTTCTAATGCTAACTTTTTGTAGCGGAAATTTTTATGTGGAAGAGACCATTTTTATGTAGAAAAGATATTATCTTTTGTTCTTTGAAAGCATGGCAAAATGTGTAGCTTATCAATGAGCGAAACAGACACCAGAAAACGTTCTTATGAGTTATTTGAGGCAGATTTTGATACCCCCCCCCCCCTCCAAATCGTGGCGGGCCCCCTTATATATTAGTTACAGTTTATACGAGATAAATTTCTATTATTTTTAGGAAACTTTCTATATTTTTTATGCAGTTTATTCCGAGCTACAAAGACTCGGTTATCATCGAATTTAGAGTACGAAATGACACATTCTACAGTTTTCTTTCGGCGAAGATTACTTTTCAAATTGTCTTTCACATTTCCTTTATCTTCCAGATCTGCTATACGAGCTTCCATTACGCGGAAAAAGACTTTCCGCGACCTTCTATACGTAGAAATATTATCTTCTATTGTCTCAAATCACTCAAAAAAGAAGTTTTGGAGACCGTGTCTTCTATCTGAAGAAATTTTATATCATTAAAAGCAGTTATTACATCATCTGACAACGCGCGTTGATACCCAAAAGAAGATAAAAACTTCCCCTAGAATGCACCCTCCGAAAGAAGTTTACAAGTTTTACATTTAGAAGGTTTTATTTTTACTGTATTTCAAATTGTGCTTTAAAATCACACTGCACTCGTACAACACGCTTTCTACGGGAAAAAAGCCTCGCAATAAACGGGTCGAGCTGTAAAATACGCCATCTTGTACTGTAAATTCGATGATAGTCTTCCTCGAACTATGCGTAAAAACTCGAAAGTTCCGTGAAAATAATGTGTGGTAGTAATTTATCTTAAACACTTTGTAACGTATGAATTACGCAAAATAGAGCGTTCTTGTTTGGAGACCCTGTACAGTGTACAATGTACATACAGACATACCTAATTTTGATCATGAGAATAATTAGAAGAAAAGTTTTATTTCGAATGACTAACACCACCAACCCAAAAAACATCGGAGGAAGTCCTCCTACTTAAATAGATTCAACAGAACTGAAATGCTTCGGATGAAGCATTTTCTGAACTAGTCCCAAAACATGGCTGTTTGAAGCCAGATACGCCATTTTATTCAGAAGGTCTCACTAAAGTTAAGATTCTGTGAACGAGATTTTATATAAAGAATCCCGTTTCGCAATTTTAACTTAAAAGTTGGTGGCCTTTTCAACAACTTGTTTGCGAACAGAAAAGTCAACAAGCTACAATTGAAGTTCAAAACGGAGTCAAACAGTTCGACATACGCCCTTTGAAGTCTCAAGAAAATCTACACACACACACACACACACACACACACACACACACACACACGGGAATAATGTCATCTGATGCAGAATTCAGAAAACACTAACATTAAAATTACAACAACTAGAAAAATAATGAGTTATCTGGAAGAGGTTCTATAGTAGGAAAGCAATCACCATGCTAAAAGTATGAAGAGTTTACAGTTTTAGAGTTTTTAACTTAGTATTGTTAACTGCTTAGTAATCAAGCTCATATAGAAAGCGAGACTGCAAACGCAGAAGCCATACAAAGGACTTTTATGTCTGAAATAAAGGAAACGACAGATGAAGACTACTGGTCTCGACTACGATCTCTGAAACTCTACTTCCTGGAAAGGAGACATAAACGACACACAGTAATATGCATATGGAAAATATTCGAAGGATATGTTCCAAACTTTAGAAATAAAATAGAAACGCTGGAATGAGGGAAGAGGTAGATTCTGTATTGTCCCAACTGCGGTGGGACGGGCGGCCATGAAAATGAAGATGGAAAATACTCTCGGAATACGAGTCCCAAAACTCTTTAATGTACCATACAGCCGAAAGAACTGAGGAACTTCCAGCACACCACCCTGAATAATTTCAAGAATCATCTCGACAGGTTTTTGCGTAAAGTCCCTGACCAGCGTAGCTGACTATAAGGGTAGGATGAAAGTAGAAAGCAACTCTCTCCGGCACCGAATTCCACAAATGAGACGGGATGCTGCGGGTTGACCCTGAACATTCTAACGCGGAATTGTCGAATACGACTGATTCTAAATTTCAAACTTTTTATCCAAATGAGTTTCGATTTCGGCCTAACTTCACACCAAGATAAAAACTTCCCAATATATTTAACTGTTACAAGTTATCAACACGTGATTTAAAGTCTCGTATACAAAAGTATTTTTCAAATGTTGAATAAAACTTGTAAAATGTTTTAAACTGCCAAAATCGTAAAAAGTTAAAGAAATGAAAATAAGAGAAAATTCGACCTTAATTGCCTCTGAGCCGCGGATAAGTTTCACAAACTTCCTTTGCCTGTCATTAAAATGGATATTTATCTAGAAAGGTCGGGTTTTACTGACCTGTCGGAAATAAAGCTAATGATAAATTAATTCTTATTGAACGATTGATGATAATAATAATAGTTAATTCGGTTAATTACATTTGTTCACTGCTTTTCGGCATAAAGAAAAATGTAAAATTAATTATGATAATGGTCAGTCAGGGCCGGATTAAGGGTTTCGTAGGCCAAGGCTGGACTGCGTGGACTTCAACAAATCTTTCCAGTATATCGGTATTAGAAAAAGTACTCGACAAATATAGATGCTTTATTAAATGAAATTACATATTTTTCATTTGTAATTGAGTATAATATAGATAATTTTAAGAGATTAAATACGATAGGCCTACATAAAAAAATATATTTCACCAAGTAATATATATATATATAAATTGCACACAGTAAAGTAAATTGTAAAGCAAACAAACGTAAAGTAAATTGCACACAGTAAACCGAGCAAAAAGCCGGACATTGAAAACATCTAACGGTTTAACCTAAGTGACCTTATCTTTCTGGCTTTCTTTTGAGAGAACATCTTATAATCAGTGATATATCCAAACTGCGAGCCAAATCACTTTCAGTCGAGATGAATGCTAGTGCAGATAAGCGAGATTGGCCCAGGTTTGATCGATAACAATTCTTGACTCTCTGTAGAGTCGAAAATGATCTCTCTTCTTCGGAATTAGTACCCAACAAGCATAAATAAATACGTAGAGCTATGTAGAGGTTCGGGAAAGTCGCGGTCATCATGTGCTGCAAAAGGAATTGTAGCACCTGCTCTGCCGATTTGAGGGACACCTCAGAAATACTGTATTTGGAGAAAGCAATGACTTCATCACCGAGACCTAGCTCTATATCATTCCCTAGGTCTATCCTACAGTCTACACAAATAAAGTGGAAAACAACTAAACAAACACCTCTAATTCAAGGTCAGATGACAACTGCCAGAAAATCTCCTAGTGTAGTGTTGTTGAAAAAAATTTTTTTTTTTTCGTAGGCCAAGGCTTTCAGCCTTTTAGCCTTCAGTTTAACCCGGCACTGATAATGGTTACTTATAAATACAATTAAAATTAGTCGGAGGAACGTCATTGAAACGAAAACTCGTTATAACTTTGTGCAATTCTACGCAGCATTTGCAACTTTCTCATTCAAATATCGTAATTAGCATTTCTTGTTGGGTAAATCAAAACACGTACTACTGTACTTATCAAACCTCTTTAGTTTTTCTTTCACGAGTAAAGGATCAGTCACGAATTAAAGACTTAGAATCTTAAACTTTCAATACCTCCGCAAGAGGTGGTGTGTGTGTGTGTGTGTGTGTGTGTGTGTGTACGGTTACGTCGTGACGTCGTGGCCAGTGTCGCAACACTACTTCCCGTTATAAGAGAAGTTAAGCGACAGTGGATCTGGATAGTAGTTGGATGGGTGACGTCCTCCGTGTCAAGATTATGTAGCAACCCGTGGTTCGGAACCCACGCGAAGCTGTAGGCCTTTTCCGTCATGTGATCTTATATGTTGCGAAAGAGGTTAAACAACCCCATCAAACAACAACTTTGATGTTGCCAAATCTAATCTAAACAGACGTAGCGTAACTTAACAATATATATTTTGGTCTTAACTTTAGAAACGAAAGAGAAACAGAGTGGAATGAGAGAAGAGGCACATTTTGTACTGTCCCATCTGCGGTGGGACAGGGGGCCATCAAAACGGGGATGGAAAACACCCTCGGAATACGAGGCCCAACACTTTTTAATGTCCTGCCCAAAGAACTGAGGAACCTCCAGCACACCAACCCGAATAATTTCAAGAACCTGCTAGACAGGCTCCTGTATAAAGCCCATGACTAGCCATGCGTGGCTGGCTACGAGGGCAGGAGGAGATGGGAAAGCAATTCCCTCTTCCACCAAATCCGACAAATGAGGCGGGATGTCGCAGAGGGGTCGACCGCAGGTCGATCCTGAAACGTTGTTCAAACCCTCATAAAGTATCATATATATATAAAATTTTAAATAAAAACAAGATCCATACAGTTTCCATTTTATTCTAAAATATTTAAGACAAATACTCGTATTTTCAGATGAAATATTGCAAGCTTTATGGATCACCTTGTTTTTATTTAAAATTAAATTTAAGTTCATTAGGAACGACCCTATTAACAGTTTTTATATATATATATATATATATATATATATATATATATATTATATATATATATATATATATATATACAGGGCGTCCCAAAAAAATGTATACACACTTTAAATAATTATAAAGGCAGTGTTTATTAAAATACATTTCATTTTCAAAATGTAATAGAATCTACAGACATTATTTAATTGTTTTGTCAACGCCTGTTTTCAAACTGACGTCCGTTCTGGTCCAGGCACTGCTGATAACGCGAAGCAATGGAATCGCAAACATCACGAAACATTTCGTTTGGTATTTGTGTGCATTCTCGTTCAATGGCTGCTCTCAATTCAGCGACTGTTGCAGGTTTTATAGCGTAGACTTTGTCTTTTAAGTATCCCCATAAAAAAAAGTCTAGTGGTGTGAGGTCTGGTGAACGCGGAGGGTATTCTACGAAACCCCTTCGTCCAGTCCACATCCACATCGTGCCAAGTACCACTCGCAATACACCACTCTTCGGTCCGGATCATCTTCATTAATAGCATGGACTAATCTTGGAATGTAACTTTTCCATGACAGCGCTTCAAAATGCGTTGGACAGACGATTCTGAAATTCCTACCTCACGACTCGCTTGCCGCACAGATTTTCTTGGACTTTGGTGATACGTTTCCAGTACTCTTTCTTGCTTTGTGGGGCTTGTCGATGTCCGGGGTCTTCCGGAACGCTTCTTGTGGACATTCTGAACAGTTCCATCGGCTTCAAACTTATCTCTAATTCGAGTGATGGTAAGTCGCGTGGTGGATCTGTTTAAAACTCCCTCCTAAACTGTCTTTGCACTTCAACTGCGTTTTCACACTTCCAGTAGCATTTTAGAATGAATTTCCTTTGTTCAAAGCTTAGTCTGACTGCCATTATTAATTCTAATGGGTTTAACTTGGAAAGAAAGAAACATCAATTGAGCTATCAGCTGTTAAAGTGTGTATACATTTTTTTGGGACGCCCTGGTGTATATATATAATATATATATATATTATAATATATTATATATATATATATATATATATATATATATATGCACAAAGCTGGGCACAAACCGTTAATCCGTTAATCGTTAATTAACGAAGTTAACTTTTTTCGTTAACGATTTAACTTTTAAGTTAACTTTGAAAATCATTATCGGACTAATTAATTTCCGTTACATTTAACTTCCGTTAACTCAAGTCCGTTAACCCAAAAAATTCATAAATAAACGTTTAAAAGTTTCTATTATTTTCAGTGCTGAGCAGGTGCGCAATTAATCCGCCACTGTTAATAGTGATGAACGAATTTCCATTTCCGCAGTGCAAAATCAGGCGATATATTTGTTTCCGTCGCCACAATTTGTGTCTTACCAAATATGGTAGTTATTTATGGCATTGGTTTGAGCAAAACATGGTCGACTGTAAAATCAGGCGGAAAGATTTGCCATTTGAGTTGAATGTTTCAACTTCTTTCAAGAAATATCACGAGCATTTTAAGGCACTTTCAATAATATATATGTAACAATTACAACAAATAACTACATTCGTTTCATTTGCAGTCTGTCTCTTGCGCAACATGTTTGTGCTAGTGAATATTTAAAAATAATCGTGTCAAGTAAGTCATGTATATTTATAATATGTCTGTTAGTACCTTATTAGTAGTCTCCTTGATACATTTCAAGAACCATAAAACTGATCAGGTAAGATTTCAATTCTCATGTCACTTTGATGACATAAATTAAGTCAATTGATGTCTTACAATGGGAGCGTTTTCACCTCATCTGGTTGGACAAGTATGACAACACCAAGGTCGCCAGGGTGAGGAAAAGCATGGAGGGTACAGTCGAGGAGGCCATGAAGCAGCAGTCCAACGAAGTGGGCAGCAACAGTGGAGGCAGCAACAACGAGGAGGAGGAGGAGGATGACTTCTTCAGTGCTGTCATCCAGACAAAAGAGAGCAGCAGAAGCCACAGGTCACTCAAGGGCAAGGCCCAGAACTTAGTCAAGACCTGCTGGAGACCAACTCCAAGGACTTGCTGACAGATGCCTGCCTTTTTGGGTGAGCAAGTGTTGGTGGACTTGTTCATCAAGTTCAACACAGCATCCCCTCCAGTGCTGCAGTGGAGCGTTTGTTCTCTATGGGCAAGGACATCCTGAGGGCCAAGAGATCATCCCTGTCTGATGAAACTTTGATATGCTAATTTTCATGAAGGGCAACATGCATCTCATGGACAAAATGGAGAACGAGAAGAAGAGGGAAAATTAAATTATATATATATTGTGTTTTTCATTTTTTTTATAATAAAAGTTAACGTTAACGGTTTATCGGTAACTTCCGTTACATGTTTAACGAATTGACGGATTAGCGGTTAAGCAAAAGATTTAGGAGTAATAACAACCGATGATGCAAAATTGGAAACACAGAATCAGATAGCGATAAACAAAGCAAAAAGAGTTACGGGACAGCTTCTGAGAACCTTTAAAAGAAGGGACAAGAGGGTAATGATTCCCCTGCAGAAAATACTGATCGTACCAAAACTTGAATGCTGCTCAGTCTTGACGTCCCCATACAAAAAATAAAGCAACTCGTTCCTCCACCAAGCCAGGCCTAGAGGCGGGGCCATCTGCTTGACCTTCGTGTGAAGAGAGACCGACGCACGAGACTTTTACCAAGTTTACCAGGTGTGTGTAAATAGCTGGGCACTTGCGTTTTTTTGCCCGTTTTTTTGCGGTACTGCGGTACTGCGGTACTACTACCGCACTACCAAACCGGTACCGCATAACGCAGTACCGCAAAGGATCGCTGAAAGTACAGCAGTACCGCTACCGCATTCAAATTTCCCGCGGTACTTTCCGCGGTACCGACCAACACGGTAGTACCGCAGTACCGCAAAAAAAAACGCAAGTGCCCAGCTCTGCGGGCCGGCCCCGCCGCCGCCCGCCGTCACCGTCACTGTGTATATATACACATACACACACCATTGTAAAGTCTTTGGGAATGAAAATCGTTGGCAGTGATATGTGAAAACAGATCTCCCTAAAGACGAATGCAATGGGATATTCATGTTTGTCTTCAGGCTTGCATTTGAAACCATTATCCTCTGAAAGGTTAAAGGATTTTCTGACATCGGTCCATCAGCTCCAGCATTGAAACTCTTTCGCAATAAGGTACTTAACGGCATTTTAGAAGTATAACCGGATTGTAATTTTTTTTCTTTAAATTTTTTCCTTTATGATCTGACGATTTCGATTTCGCATCTCGGCGAAACGTTTGGAAATTAGCAAAACAGAAGAGCTGAAACAAAAGGACGCAAGTAACTATAAACAAACTTATATATAAACACAAACACACACACACACACACACATTATAATTTGTTCATCTTTCTGTCTATTCGCCATTAATCTTTTTAACCCTTCCCAGCCGGCTATACTTGTTAAAAACAACTTTCGCGGACGGCTATATCATATCCTCGCAAATGTTAAAATAAATATAAAATTTCAATAACATATGTAGACGGATACCATTTGGTAATTCCCGGCGGGAAAGGGTTAATTAAAGGAGCGATCATGGTGGGCAGTCATTTAAAATAATCTTTGTCGTGCGAAAAGTGGTTTCACGAATGTCTCACATTAATCTAGGTTTCCCCTCTGCGTTGCGGCCCCAGTGTCATGTTCACAGTATCTAATCGAGGTTAGGATGCGTTCCGCATTCACAGAAATTTGTCTTCTAATAAAAAGAAAAATCGGTCGCGAGTGATGCCAACAGATAACCACTTTAAGATATTATAACTGACCATTTGGAGACGGTTTCGGGTTTCCGACATGATCATTTGTGAAGATGTTATTGTCATTGTTATATACTTTATTATTATTATTATTATTATTATTATTATTACTTTTTCCCCTGAAATTTTTAATGACCATTCTAGAGAGAGTTGACAAAAGTAAATAGACAACTTCGATTTTTCCATAACTTTTGATTTGATAATAAAAGTCAATAAATAATTGCAGATTTATTGACTGAATATATTTAGAATGGTGTTGCTTTCCCGTTTACAGAGTGTAAAGGTGACACACTCATTTTGACATTCCATTGATGAGCTTTGCCATTTGTTCTTGTGAACAATCATCGTGGTGTCTATTTGGTACTTATAAACATTACCAATGGAGAGAGGTAAAAAATAAATTCATATAACAATATTCCTATATAAGATCTGTCTGTATGTATGGTATAAAACTGTTTGCGCGCAATCTTCTTCTTTTGGTTTTAAGTTCTCAGCGGCGCTGGATACGAAAGGAAATGGAGCTATAACTTTACTGTCAAACGAGGAGATATTTGCCCGCTGTCCTTCCTCCTTAAAGGAAACCATTTCTGCAAACCACCATCATACGATCTGATATATCCTATTGATCGAATACTCTTGAACCGAAAAGCTATTCGTTCTACACTGTCAGATCGAATGGAGCGCTTTTGATCGAAAAGATTAGGTAGGTTATGAGGCGTGGATTAGGTTAGGTAATTTAGATTAAGGTAATTTAGGTATAAATAAATGAAAACGTCTTTTTTTTCTAAAACTTTTTCGAGTCCCAAGGGCCGTTGGACCCCACAGAATTGGATCTAGAGGGTGAGGTGGTGGTAGTGGGTGCGATAGCGGTTGAAATTTTCATGAATTTTTTCAGGTTGTAAAAAGTTATTTTGGAGGAAATGACCACCAAGAATGAAGATAGACTCGAATTGTCTACCATCAGAAAACTTTACGCGCACAAGAGGTTTCCTTTACCAATCACGAGGTATGTCAGCTCCGAAAACAGGGTCAATATCTTAATTCACCACGAATGAGGCTGACTTAGAGGGGGCAAATGAATGTCTGAATAATAATTAACACTATATACTGTAGTTAATATCACGTAATAAAATTTATTACTCGGAGTGTAAGGCAGAAACAGGGCTCGCCTACTTTCCATTCGCGATACAAATCCTGCTAAATTTTCAAATGTTCTTCCACAATAACGTCGCATCACGGTTTATTTTTCGAGTTACATAATTTATTTCTGATACAAATAAAGAGTCGATCTTTCCATTTATTAACGAAATTTAATGATCTGAAGACGATATCAAAGGAATTTCTAACCAGAGTTGACTACTGAGGTAGTTTGTCACAGTTGAAAGCAGCTTCAAAACAGCAGGATCACATCAACAGTTTGGTCACGCAGGTTTGGGAACGATCCTTATAATACGAGCATTAAATCAACAATAAAGTTAAAAATTAATGGAAAAAATTAAGGCGATTTAACGCGGCGGATACGAAAACTATTCTATCTGTTCCATATTTCATATAAGTATAATAACATCAGCGTAACCACAAGTTCTTGGCAATGTACTGAACTCGGAGAAATCTCGTACGAGTCCAGAGAAAGTAGTCTACTCGATTTTTTATTGTAGGAAGATCTGCTACAGAAAAATGTCACGATCAGTTCCTCGTAAAACCAAATGAAGACCTCTTTGAAATAAAGTTAACTTTTTAAATTTACAAAGATCAGTGAAGAATTCCAACGTTGTCGAAAGAATAAAAGAAAACAAAATCGTATATGAAAAATTACTAGAAAATATATATATATATATATATATATATATATATATATATATATATATATATATATATATATATATATATATATATATATATATATATATAGCACACCGGACAAAAAATTAGTCACCCCTCTCAGAATGTACCTAATAACGTGTGACGGCGCCTCTGGCCTTGATAACCGCACGAATCCGGCGAGGCAGAGACTCTACGAGGTTGTGCATGTACTGAACATCGATTTGCTGCCACTCGTTCATCAGCCGGTCCCGAAGTTCCGCCAGAGTCCGTGGGTGTCTATTCCTGCGCTTCAATTTCTGTTTCCAGCCTGAACAACACCTTCGACGCATTCAGGATTAAAGGCTTCATTGGACCTGCGATGTACTCGTCGCCTCCCATCATTGGAGAACAAACAAAAACGGGACTCATTGGACCAAATAACACGTTTCCAATCTGCCGCAGTCCAGTTTTTGTGCCTCTGAGCCCATTTATAACGTGCCAATTTGTAACTTGCTGTTAACAGCGACCTCTTCCGTGGTACCCTGCTCCAGATGTCCATCGCATGCAGTTCTCGTCGTAATGTCTGTTCGGAAATTGGTCGCTGGAGAACCTCATTGGTTTCTTGGAGCAATTGTTCTCTGGTTTGAAAACGATTTGCAGTTACTATACGAGAAACATGGCGGCGGCCCCTATTGTCGAGAATTGTTTTCCGGCCACAGTTACGCCGTCGATTGTCAGTTGATTGCGAACTACACCACTCTTTGTAAACTCGCTGGACAGTACGCGTTGACACACCAACAAATTGGGCTACTTCAGACATTTTGTGTCCGTGGGCTCTGCCAAACACGATGGCTCCTTTTTGCCACTGAGTAACGTCTGCCTCACGACCCATTTTGCAGACTATATCCAACACACACTTTGTTCTTCACCACCTCACGAAACAGATCTGATCCTGTGTGCTACGTCACCGCTACTTGTCACTTATCAATGCTACATCAGCGCCCTCTGTGTGACCTTGAACTTCCTACTATCGGTGCTATTAGGGGTGACTAATTTTTTGTCCGGTGTGCTTATATATATATATATATATATATATATATATATATATATATATTACGGTTGTTTTGCGAAATCTGTCTTTTCGCAAATTCTCCGGTCCGTTTGCAAAGAAACCAAAACAATAGTAATTTTACAAAATGACCTTAAATGTTTGATCATTTTGCAAAAACATACAAAAATCGGTCAATTTGCAAAATCACCAATAATCTTGTCGGTGTATTTGAAAATCTCTTGTTCTAATACCGTAGGCGTAGAACCTTCTACCTCCTAACCTAACCAACAGTGTCAGTGTGGTTAGGTTAGGTTAGGAACTAGAACGTTCTACAGTATTAGAACAAGAGATTTTGCAAATACACCGACAAGATTATTGGTGATTTTGTAAAGTGGCCGATTTCTGTGTTTTTGCAAAATGATCAAACATTTAAGTTCATTTTGTAAAATTACTATTGTTTTGGTTTCTTTGCAAACTGACCGGAGAATTTGCAAAAAGACCGAAACATATATATATATATATATATATATATATATATATATATATATATATATATATATACATACAGGGTGTTTCATAACATGTGGGACGCACTTTCAGGATGGATTCATGACTTTAAAACAATGAAAAAAGTATATATAAACATATGCCCGAAATCGCTTTGTTTCCGAGTTACAGCCGGTTGTGTGTTCCAGCAAGTATCTGCCTTACCTTTAAAGGAAATGCTCAAAATGACCGCCTTGCGCTTGAATACACGCCTGAACACCCATCGTCATAGACTGCCTGACACGTTCAAACATTCCAGGTATTGCTCGGATTTTCTGGCATCCTTGTTCTACACGTTGGCGAAGCATTTCAACGTTGTCAATGGGTGTCACGTAAACGATGGATTTCAGATGACCCCACAGATAAAAATCGAGTGGATTCAGGTCCGGGGAGCGAGCAGGCCACGCAATGGGTCCTCCATGGCCTATCCATTTATCAAGGAAATGGTCATCCAAATAGTCTCTGGCTACTCGACTAAAATGAGGCGGAGCGCCGTCATGCATAAACCACATACGACGTCGGGCACGAAGAGGAACTTCATCTAGTAAATTACTTAAATCATTCCTTAAAAAATTGGAATAGGATTCTGCTGTTACTCTTCCAGGCAAAACAAAAGGACCGATTAAGTTGTCGGCAATAAGTCCTGCCTTGACTGGATGATGGCATGCGGATTCTCTTCGGCCAGTGATGAGTGTTGTGAAAAGTGATCACGCCATTTCTTGTGAAGGCAGCCTCATCAGAAAACAACATGGAGGATAGAAAAAGTAGAGCGCAAGCACACTGTTGAAGGAACCAAGTAGAAAAAGCCTCTCGTGGTGGGAAATCAGCTTCAGTTACTAAGGCCTTGTACTCTCTGAATGTGATATGGGAAAAGCTGTTGTTCTCGTAAATTTCTCCACACAGTTGTGTATCTTACACCCTCTACTGCTGCTATCCTTCGGGTGCTGACACAAGGATGTTCCTCCACGCGATTCAGGACCCGCTCCTCCAACTTAACAGTTCTGGCGCTGATTGGTCTACCACCATCTGAAACTCGCTTGTTGAATGATCCTCTATCACCAAGACGCTCGTCTAATTCTCTGAAAGGTCTTCTTATCTGGCAGACTCCGATTCGGAAACCTTTCCGCATACAGACGTCTTGCTGCGGCCGCATTACACTCGGCAAGTCCATACATGAGATGCGTGTCTGCCATTTCTCTGTTTGAATAAGCCTCCATTATCACTTCAAATGCACACTATCACTGAATAGCACAAAAGCTTTTAAGGGTTTTTTTTTCACCTGACTGCATTTATTCACGGTAAGAAGTTACGAATACGAACAGTGAAACACCGCGATGCACCTCTGACTGACTGATGGCTTTACACTCAACGATATTGAAACATGTGTGTGTATATATATATATTGTTACTTCAATATGAAAACTCAAATTCAGTAGTTTTATACGAGGGGCGGTCAGAAAATAAGTTTACACGGCGTATAATTTCGTAAGTAAAGGACCTACATTGATTATGTTTGTATCAGCTGAATTCGTGAATCATTCTTGGCAACACTGCACGTCGATTTGGCTGCCATCTATCGTACATTGGTTATACGAGTCAGTTGAACATAGCGGCTCGACTGGAACAGTCGGCAGCGAGCCGAAGGCTCTGCTGATATATATATATATATATATATATATATATATATATATATATAAAAACAGTTTCCCTCTACTCCTCACTACACATACATGCCTCTTACACATTACACAATTTTTCAAAATTTATTAAAAAAAAGTCGCATCATTGAGCCTTGGAGACCTTGTTTTCGACTCTCTCCTTCTTCTATGGAGGGGTCACTTTTGTAGGCGCTCGCCCTTGGCCCAGTCCTTCTTACATAAAAAAAATGTGCATATACAGTGTATGTGTGTGTGTGTGTGTGTGTGTGTGTGTGTGTATATATTTCAGACATCTACTTCATTTTTTGTATATATATATATATATATATATATATATATATATATATATATACACACACAAGCAGAGCGTTCGGCTCCCTGCCCTACGGGTGGGGCTTGTGCTTCGCAAACTCGCCTACGACGAGGGCACGTTAGGGTTACCTCTTTGGGGGGAGGTCATTCTCCCTCCCACCCCAAAACCTCCTCATCCCCCTTTATGCAACTTGGGTGGCTAACCCCCACCCCCTTGTTGCATAACCCCATCCCCCTTACCCCCTCTCCCCCATTACCCTCCACCCCGAGGTCATTTTCCCTCTCCCTCAAAAACCCCCTCACCTCTCTTTATGCAACTTGGGGGCTAACCCCAACCCCCCTTGTTGCATAAAATGGTTGAAACATTGTGTCATTTTTTTATCCAAAAAATGGACCAATTTGTAGGGTTTTTTTAAATTTGTAAGTTTTTAAATGTTTAAGGATATATATATACGTATATATACGTATATACCCTATATATATATATATATATATTTTTTTTTTTTTTTAAAGCATTTTTTAAAAACACAACAGTCCCTCAAACCCTAGTTTGAAAATACTCAAACTGATATTCATGACAGTTGGTTGACTGTAGTGCTAATAAGCAGAAAAGGTCAGTATGGTACAATTTAAAAAAAAAATGCCGTTCCACAGGGATTGTTTTTAGGACCAGTACTGTTCATAATATACGGTATGTTAGCGATCCTGAATTTACTTTAGTAACCAAACTCAAAATTTTCGGATGATACAAAACGAGTTGAAAAGTAGCTCGTGTGGAGAGCTGAAACTTATTTTTCGTTTCTTTACTGGAAAAATTTTTGCACGTTTTCTAATTTGGACACTTTAGAATTTGTAAGTAGAATTGTCAGAAATGAACTGCGTGTTGGGTCTGTGGGACCCGTGAATTCCTGAATATACATATCTGGTTGGAGTAAGTTAAAAAAATGATTACATCCAAACAAACATTCGTAAACCCTTTTTAAGATTCACGTCAATTATAAATTGCACACACATAAAAATCTGTAACTAGAAGGGCATCAGGAGATGTGAATCTCCGTGCTCTGAACTCTCAAATGTTTGGACCTTTTGAAAGCTATCTTACTGACAAACGGACGGACCGTGACACAATCAAAAACAATACCTCTTTCCCGCTTTTCGCACGAGCCGAGGTAAATATTACGCTTTATGTGAAAACTTTTACGGACAGAAAAAGGTACACACAACGTGAAAATATTCTGCTTTTTTCCTCTAAGCCAAAATCTTGACGAAATGTCTTCATCCGATAATATTTCTTGGATGTTCGTGAAGAGAAATAGAGCTGTTCTCATTCGCCAAATGCATAACGATACTGTATCGATTACGGAATTTTTCATATTCAAAACAGTGGGTATGTAGATGTCTGAGTAATTATTGTCGCATTGTACATTTCGAACTATTTGGTCGCTTTCTGTGCCTCATATATTGAGTATCAATTTTTAGTTTTATACTTGAAAGTTGTATTGTGTATTTCATATTTATACTTTATTTTTTAACGTCATATTTAAAGTGTTATTTAACTAAGTTAATTAATTATTTTTCTCTTTTTTATTTACAATGTGGTAAGGTTATAGTGATTAATTCATTTCTCAGATTTTCTCACAGAAGTCTTCTGGAAAAGGCCATCAAGCCTGTGACTCCAGCCCCGAATTTTCACCTTCGGTTGTGTTCTGTCTGGTGGCGGTTGAGATTAGTACAAAGAATGTCGGCTCTGTAATCAAATTTGCGTTCCTGGTGGGCCCACACTCTATCCAACTTTTTCTCAAAGCTCAGAACCGAATCTGAATCAACTAATGAGGCTGGTAGACTATTCCAGGTGTTTACGACCCTACTGCAGAACGTGTATTTCCTCAAATTTAACCTTGGTCTCTCCTTGTAGATCTTCTTGGTGTGCCCCCTTGTCATTGTGTGCCTTGAATCGTAAATAGGTCTTCGCATACTTGTTTATCATAGATGTTACACGTAATCTTGAACACCTCTAACATATTCCCTCGAGATCTTCTATATGCCAACGTTAGTAAATTTAATTTCTTAAGTCTTTCTTGGTATGATAGGTCTCTCAATGATGGGATTAGCTTAGTGGCACGCCGATGCACATTTTCTAAGGCCTCAGTATCCTTTACCTTGTATGGGCACCATATTTGGTTGGCATATTCTAGATGAGGTCTTACAAGTGCAGTGTATAATGATTTAAACATTTCTTCGTCTAAGGTCACAAATGTTCTGCGTATTATTCCTACTAATCTATTTGCCTTATTTATTTTCTCTGCTAAATGTTCTTCGAATCTGAGGTTACTATCATTTATAACTCCAAGGTCCTTCTCTGAATTACTCTCACTCATTTCCTCATACATTTCATATTTCTTATTCTGGGCAACTGCTCTTCCTATCCTCATATATTTACACTTACTAGGGTGAAACTTCAGCATCCACTTCTCTGACCACTGCTTCATCATCTCCAAATCCCCTTGCAACTTGCTGCAGTCCTCGTCTTCACTTATCTTTCTGAATACCTTGGTGTCATCCGCATATAAGATGATCTCACTGTGTTTCACTGCATCTGGCAGATCGTTGATGAATATCACATATAACAGGGGCCCAATAACTGATCCTTGAGGAACACCACTAGCCACCTCTTTCCAGTGATATTGTAACTTTTTAGTTTTTCCAGCAACCTTCTATGTGGTATCCTATCAAATGCTTTCATGAAGTCGCAATAAGCAATGTTGACTGCGGCTCCCTCATCCAAGAATTGGGTCCATTTGTCTAAGACTTTGATAAGCCGTAGAACTGTTGACCTTCCCGAAATAAATCCAAATTGCTTACTACTGAATAAATTATTCTCTTTCATGCGCTGCATGATCTTTTCTCTTATAATTGATTCCATGATTTTGCCTATTACACTCGTCAGACTAATAGGTCTGTAGTTACGCGGCTCACATGTCTCCTTTTTTGAAAATTGCTGTAATGTTTGCACTTCTCCAATCTGACGGAATTTGCTGACTACTAAATGAGTATTCAAATATGATGAATAGGGGTTCTAGTAATTCTTCCATTACTTCTTTTATCACTCTTGGGTGGAAACTAGTGATGGGACGATTAATCGGAATCGGAATCGAGAATCGGAAGAATCGAGCATTTTTCAGGAATCGGAATCGGAATCGAGAGAATTGTACCATGATTTCCGATTCTTAAAACGATTCTTTAACTTTTAATTGAACCAGTTTTGCAATGTAAACTTTAAAATTTAAATGAAAGAGGATAACAAATTTTATTTTTATTGTATTGTAGCTATACATTAAAACATGTATATCCATGATGTGTAATCAAGAAGATTAAAATGAATTGTTACAACTTACAGTTGATTTTTATTTTTAAACCAATCTATTATAATTTATAATTTATATTACCATACTCATAATGTAAATAGTTAATCTTACCAGAGTAAAATATGACAATTTCCAGAAAAACAAGTATAGAATTATATTTAAAAATATTGAGAATCGGAATCGGAATCGAGAATCGTATCGGAATCGAGACTTTTTAGTGGTATCGGAATCGGAATCGTTAAAAGTTTTGGTATCGTCCCATCACTAGTGGAAACCATCAGGTCCTGGTGATGTGGTCCTCTTTAGCTTTTTGATGACTCTCCTGATTTGTGACTTAGTTATTTTCATTGTAGATAGTTCCGGTACTGGCTTGGTTTCTACTCTTGGCATATCCCCTCAGGCTCCTGTGTAAAGACGCTACTGAAATATTCAGCCAACACTTCTGCCTTTTGCCTATCATCCTTAGTTTTGCATTTCTTTTCTTCCGTGACACACGGGTCAGTAACAGATGTTGTTGATTTTGTCTTAGATTGGACATACTTCCAAAATAATCTCGGGTTAGTCTTTGCATTCTTAGCAATATTTCTTTCCTGGTTTTTTATTTCGCTCCTTGTTTCTCTTCTTACCTGATTATTGGTTCTTTTATATTCCTCTTGCGCTTCTTTAAGTTTTTTGTCACTGCTACTTCGCTTTGTTTTTAAATTCTCCATTCTCATCCAGAGTCTTTGTTTCTTCTTAATTTTGGACCATAATTTTCGATTCATAGGCGGGTCACTGTTGGTTCTTTTTCTTAGACTTTCCTTCTCTCTAAACTCTCTTCGTGGTATACACTCATCGATTTCCTTTTGAAATTTGTTCCTAAATCTACTCCACATTTCCTCCACATCTTGTACATCCAAAAACTCTTTCCAGTCTATCTGTTGCTTTCTTCTCAACATTTCGTAATTACCTTTTTCATACAGATATACAACTCTTTTACATCTTTAATCGTGGGGTTTTATACTGTACTTGAATTGCACACAGGCATGATCGCTCTTACCAACTGGACTTAGTAACTGTACAGTATACCTTCGACTGTGCATTCGTCATCCGTGAATACAAGATCAAGTATATTACCTCGATCGCTTCCTCTAAATCTAGTCATCTCCTTTACGTGCTGTGAGAAATAACAGTCAAGAACTTTTTCAACAAAATCAAACCCAAAGTTACCTTCCTCTGATGGTACTGTATAATTTTCCCAGTTTATACCTGGTATATTAGAATCTCCTATAATAAGTCTGTCTTGAATCTTGGTCACTTATCTCCTGCATCAGTTCTAACAGTTTCCTATTATTCTCTGCGTCACTCGTAGGGCTTCTATATATTAGAACTCACAAACTCATAAGAGATATTCTTTTTTATATACAACAGTAAACCTCTACCTTCCTCCTCTGATGACAGATTTTTTCCAAACACTTCATATCCTCCTATGCTATATTCGACTAGGCTTCTCTCATATCGGAAGTTTTTTGGTTTAACCTCTTGTATGGGGAGGTGTATTCATATCCCTTATTTTAGCCTTCATTTCAGTGATCTTATCAGACGTATACGTATCCACATTAGAAAATAAAACTTTGATATTATTTACATTTTGTACACTACCTACACTATGATTCGACTGATGATTTACATGCTGCTTCCCTCCTGAGTATCCTTGGGTGTTACGTGCCACCGTTTCACCCTCACAATGTGCCGCTCCCAAGGGTAGCCCCTTACCACATAGTAGTTCCCCGGGTTTTTTTTCTTTCTCATTCTTCTCCTTTGCCTCAGCTCTGAGCTCCCTGTCCCTTTGCCTTTCTTCACTGGTCATGTCATGAGACACCAACCTTTTGCAACACTTAATTCTTGGTATCCTTTAATTTGCACAAATCCCTTATTATTCTGTCCTTCACTCCACCATTTAACTTCACTAGAATTGGTGTAGGTTTTGTACCATCTCCATTATTATTATTATTTGCAGCCTCATATTTACCAATCCTATTGATTTCAGCAATATCATTATCGTAGCATGTTACGCCAATCTCAATGCACATCTCTTTTATTGCCATTTTATCATGTCTTATCTTCTCCGATCTGATAGCCAGATTCATTTCTTCCTTCATCTGTTCCGGCACCCTGTACAGCACCAGATTATTCCTTCTTTCTAAACGACTCTGTATTTGACTTGTCGTCCTTATTACCAGATCATTCTCCTTCACCGAGTCATCTGCAGAAACTGTGATACTGATTTTCTTTGCCTCAGACTGCAAAACATCCCTATAGGATAAAGCTATGTCTTCCTTAACCACAGTGCATATCTTCTCCTTCACCTCCACACATAGTTTTTCCTTAATATCTACAATATCCCTTTCCATGTCCTCAAATTTTTTCTTACACCCCTTCTCTAGTGTGTCTAGCCTAGCTTCCATCTTATCTTGCCTCTCTGATAGTCAAGTCAAGTGAAGCAAGATTCTTAGAGCCACCACGTTGCATTTGTTGCAGTACCAGTGTATACTGTTTACCTGGTTCTTCGTTAGAAACTTGTATCTTTCTCTATTCATATCTTCACATGAGATATGATACCACAGATCACACAGGTTGCACTGCATTGCAATGTCATTCTCATTTACAACATTTTTACAGTTTCTACACTTATTTTTCTTTCTGCCGGTTTTTTTAAAAAATAGAACAACAATATTCAGTAGAATTAACATCATTTTCAATGAATTGAGGAGCAGATGGAATGACAGGTACATACTTTTCACTTATATATTCCTTCTCATTGACTTTCAACTGATCAAGTTCCTTGCAAGCTTTAAAGAAAAGTTTGAAGTTATTAAGTTCTTCATTCAATCTTTCAAAATTCACTTCAATAGAAAGAGAGTCACTCTCTCCAGTTGCTGGAATTTTCATTTCTTCATTCTCAGCACCACTGGAGGCTTCTATTATTTCTGAATTTTCTACAGAACCTGGAACGCTTTCTGTCAATATATCTGTGTCCTTATAGGTTTCATATATTACAGCTAATGGATCTACATCATCAGTCTTCTGAACAGATTTTTCTTTTTGTTCTATTTTTCTTGGATTTAATCTTATCTCTTTGAGAGTGCGCAGACCTTGGCCTAACTGCTTCAGCCATTGAGTAGCCTGTTATTATTAGAGACAAACGTTCTTTGACTGGTATAACAATTTCCTTCTGAAAGTGTCTTGCTTCAAGTTTTTGTTTGGGTTATAAAAAGAACGTGTATCTCTCTCCAAGTTCAAACACAAACCAAAAATTTCATCAACACTTTTTTCACTATTATTTTGCATCACAAATTTGCCTTCAGGGAGGATCGAACTCCCGACCTCTGGTTTAGAAGACCATTTTCAACTGCAAGATCATTCTTAAATTAGTAAACACTAGCAAAAGTGGGCCCTACAAGGTGGTGCTGGGGCCTTCGGCCTCAATAATTGGGGGGGACCCTGCTGTCCCCCAATTACTGGGAGTCAATTATTCAGTCAGTAAAACTATAGAAAAGAACGCAGCCATGAAAATCTTAAGCTTCACAAATTTTGATACAGTGGGTTCGGATGTGAAGCTTAAGATTTTCATTGCTGCGTTCTTTTCTATAGTTTTATTGACCGAATAATTATAATTGAACCCTCATTAATTGGGGGGTTAATTATTCGTCAATAAAACCATAGAAAAGAACGCAGCACTGAAAATCTTAAGCTTCACATCCGAACCCATTGTATCAAGCAATGAAAATCTTAACTGTAACAAAATTTCTTGGTGTAATGCTAGATAAGAATTTGCAATGGAGTGATCATGTAAATTATATCGCGAAAAAGACTTCAAGGAGCATTGCTATAATGTTTAAACTTAGGAATGTAGTCCCTAAACAAGTTTTATTGACTCTATCATACTCTTGTTCTTCCTTATATAACATACTGCACCCTTATTTGGGGAAACTCCGCTAACAACGCATTAAATGTTATCTTTGTCATCCAAAAACGAGCAATAAGGTTATTATCTGATGCTGATTTCCTTGATCACTCTAGTGCATTATTTAAAGAGCTAAACCTACTAAAGCTCAACGATATAACCAAACTGGCACATTTAATTTTTATTTACGAGTGTAAGAACAAAATCATTAATTTGCAATGGGTAAATAGATATTTTGTAACATCAAGAAATCCACTCGTATCAGACCAGAAATAGATCAAAGCTCGTTATACCTCAATTTAGATTGTCTTCATCTCAAAAACTACCCATTTTCATTGGATTGAAACTATGGAATGACTTGCATGCCGATATAAAAAATATTGTGAATGTAAATTTGTTTAAAACCAAGTTGAAATCCCGATTAATAATGGCATACTAACAGAAATCTAGGATTAATGTCCACTAATATTGTTTAATATTGTCCATTAATATTGTAATACATGTTTTAACTTTTAATAATACTTATTTACTTATTTATTTATTATTATTATTAATTAATAACAACTAGCTGCTTATTTTTAATAAGAGCCCAGTAAAGCCTAAAGCTTAAGGCCAAATTAAATTAAATAAAACAGTCGAGCTTCAAAATTATTCATGTCATGGTAAATTGAAAAAATTTATTTATTTTATTATTATTAATAATAAAGGTTAATAAAGGTTTGACCGGACGGACAGACGGGACTCCCTTTTTATAGCATAGATACATCTTAATTAATTATTAATAATAATTAAGAGTCTGACTCGCTTTAACGATTGCTTTGCTTCGTTAGTTTTTTTTTAGGTATTGGAATTAAAGGAAGTTGTTGTTGTTGGTTAGCCGATCAGCCCACCCTGATCGAGCAAGCCGGCGGCACGCAGGTAACCGATCGCCCTCTCCGGAGTGGACCAGAGGTTCAGCGCACTAGTGATGTTGTGTTGTGTTGTGTTGTGTTCGTTGTTGTGCTAGAGCGGTACAGTCAGTCATAATGTGTTCAATTGTTTGTGGTGCGTCCTGGCACAGGTGGCAGGTGTCGTCTGTGGAGTTGTCTAGTCTGCGTTTATATGTCTGTAAGTTGGGATGATGTCCACATCGGAATCGTGCTAAGTTAACTCGATCCGATCTGCTCAGGCTGGTCTCTGACCTGTCAATGGGTGGCGGCTTCGCACCTAGGACCGCATTCGGACCGAGCCGTGTCAGTGCTTTGTGGGTTTGGTGTGTGTGTGTGTTTGTTTGTTTTCTGTACCGTGTGATGTCTGTGGGGCGTGGTATGGAATGGAATATTTGGTTATAATGTCTCTCTGGTGTTACCTTAATGGTGCGAGGTGTCGGTGCATGATTGTACATGTAGTGGCAAGGGTGTTGTGGGTTAGTTGTCGCTGCTGCAATGAATTGTGTTCCCCTCATGTCTAAATGTTCCCTAACTTTCAGTATTTTTGTTTCTGTGTGCAGGTGTTCTATTGGTGTTGTTTGAGTGCATCCTATAATGATACGAAGTGCGTTGTTTTGTATTGTCTGTAAGGTATTTATGTGTGTGTTTGAGATAATGGGTGCCCAGCATGGGCTAGCATAATTCATAACTGAGCGAATATATTGTTTTTATATGAGTGATGTTGTTTCCTGCTGGTGTCCAAAGTTTGTGCCTGTTAGTACCCTAAGCGTGTTAAGTCTTGACGTACATTTGTTTTTAATGTCCTGAATGTGGTTTGCAAAAGATAATGATGTGTTGTATGTGACCCCAAGTATTTTCGTCCTGTGAGTGTGTGGAATGTTTGTGTTGTTTAGTGTAAGCTGTGGAGTTATCTGGTGTTCTTTTGTGTTGCTTGTTAGCAAGGTGATGGTTGATTTTGTGGGCGCTACTTTGAGTCTATTGTGTGTGAGCCAGTCTTGTATGCTGTTTATGTATGTTTGTAGGTTATTTGTAGCGGTGTCGATGTTGTTGTGGGTGGGTGTTAGAGTGATGTCATCTGCATATGATGTGTGAGTATCTTCCTGAAAAATAGTTGCTCAGCCACCTTTTGGTGTTATTGTGCATGTTTGTGTTGAGTATTTTGTTTATGAGAGGGAAACGTGGGATAGCATCAAATGCTTTACTAATGTCTATTGTTGTTAATAGTGTACGTTGAGCTGGTCGTCTGGAGTTGATGCCATCCTTGATGTGCTGCGTGAGGTTAGTGAGTAATGTCGTGGTTGAGTGGTGAGGTCTGAATCCATGTTGAGTAGGCGATAGTGGTATGTGTGGGTTGGTGATTTGTAAGATTAGTCTTTCTGTTACTTTGGAAAGTGTGCATAGTAAAGTAATGGGTCTATAGGAAGCTGATTCTGTTGGATTTTTGTTTGGTTTGAGTAGTGTAATAATTTTACCTTGTTTCCATATGTCAGGAATAATACAGTGTTGGTATGAATATGTGCTGATGTTTGTGAGGGCTAGTATTCCCTGTGGGCCCAAATGTTTAAGATGTATGTTAGATATGTTGTCTGGTCCAGTAGCCTTCGAATTCTTAATGTTTTTGATGATCTTGGTGATCTGGTCTGTATTGAAGGGTGTAATGGTTGTGTCGAGTCTGTAGGTTTTCTTGTGTCTGGCTGTTTGTCTGTCTGCGTGTTTCTGGTTGTTGTCTCTGTTTAACCCTTTAAGGACTGAAGGTACAAATTGCTAACATTTCAAATACAAGCATTCATAACTTAACCCTACAAAAAATTCATGGCTTAAAGGGTTAAGTGACTTATCTTTGCGTAGTGATTAACTAGAATGTTAGCTTGTTGTGTATATGTTGGGATATTATTTTAGCTGCGACAGATAGCCGCGTGTGAGGTGTGAATGCCGCTGTTAGAGTGGGTAATGCTGTTTATAGTTTTGTATAGCCTGGATGTACCTGTGGAGTGGTTTAGTGTTGTTATGAATTCCCTAAATGTTTCTGTTTGTTTTTCTTTGAGTTTGTTGTTTATTTCTGTGTTGAGCTGTTGTATCTGCTGTTTTATGGCTTCTGTGTGTGGTGTTTGTGTGTTATGTTTGAGGTTGTTACGTTGCCTTATGAGGTGGGCTATTTCTCTAGTGTAATTTGGGTTGTATTTCCTAATGTTGCCCTTGGGTATGCATTTGGTTGCATTATTGATGATCTGATTAAATGTTTTGAGTGTTGTATTGATGTTTATGATGGGTGTGCTGTTTAATGTGGTGAATTGTTCCTCGGTCTGTATTTTGAACTGTTCCCAATCAGCTTTCTTGTAATTTCTGTAAGTGTGCCTAAGGCTGTTGGGGCAGAGTATAGAACGTGTTTTAATAATGATGGGCAGGTGGTCTGATGACAGTTGTTTTTCTGTTCTCCAGTGTGTATGTGTTGCTAATGAGGGGGAACAGAACGTTATGTCTGGGGAGGAGTTTGAGTATCCTGCTTGATGTAGTATGTGTGTATGTTCTTCTGTATTGTTAAGAATGAAGAGGCTGTTTAGTTGTGTGGCTATGTTGGCGCCTCTGGTGTTGCTTTGGTTGTGCAAGTACCAACTAGTGTCTTTAGCGTTGAAGTCTCCTCCTAAGATGACATTAGTGAGAGAGGCCAGATTGTGTAACTGTTGATTGTAATTGGCTGGCACCTGAGGTGAACTATCTGGTGGGATATAAATGCTGATTGGTGTGGTGATGTGTTTTGCGCGTGTTTTAATGTTAACTGCCTGTATTTCTATCGTGTTATCTGCTTGGATTGTGTTTGTAATGTTTTGGGTGGCATCAGTGTAGCTAATGCTTTTACGCATGTAAGTGATGAGTCCACCCCCGTGACCCCCAGTACGATCTTGACGGATCGCCGTGAAGTCAGGGATAGTGGGTGTTTTGTGTGCGCGTTTTAGTTTTGTTTCTTGTTTTAGTGCTATGTGAATGTTTTGTTTGTGTACGAATTCCCTAAGCTGCATGATTTTGTTTGTGAGGCCATCTACGTTGCACTGCAATATGTTAATATTATACTTCTGTATGTGTCTCATTGTCCTATTGTGTCTATGTCTTTGTGTATGGTGACATGTGTAAGTTGTAGTGGGGCCTGGATTAGTCTTAATGTCGCCGGAGAGTAATAGTAGTCCGGGAGCACGCAATTGCTCCCCGTAAATAAAAAAAATAGCACGCTGAGAATAGGTCCGGCCCCGGGAGCCGATCGGCACTCTGACCGTGCCACGCAACAGACCGTCGACTGCCAGTCTGGTCAACCGTAGACAGCCCGCTGCACGGAGATTTGAGGAAGTTTGGCCACCAGCGCGTTGATGTTTTGGTTTTACGTCGCCTCTTCTTCGCGTTGACGTGTCCCGCGCTGGAGGATACAGCCACTGTTAGAAGCTTCCTCGTCAGCTGCTAACACTTTTTTCACGTTGTTCTAGCTAACTGTTCAGAGGTTTTTAAAACAAATCTCAGTTTTCTGCTCAAAACGGCTCTTTCGAACTTTAAAATTGATTATTCAAGGAAGGAAGATGTTGAAGGATGTTAAAGGAAGTTAATCTAGGTTGTTGGTTTATAGCAGTGATGCACAAACCCTGGCCCGCGGGCCAAATGTGTCCCCCACGGGTCTTTTCAATTCAATGAAAAAGTTAGAATATAAAAGTGACCCAATTTATGACTTAGATGGAAAGTAAGTAGGCTAATACATTTAGTTATTTTCTTCGCTTGGCCCTCGCATCAAAAAAGTTTGTGCACCACTGGTTTATAGTGATTTATATCTTCTTATAAACTGTTATCGCATTTACCGAAGTGTTCCAATACTTGATTTTTTAATTTTTGGTGGTGATTTTCTTCATAGACTAAAGTAAATACAGTGATAATAGGCAATAACCTAAGCTAATTGCTTCCTGCTAACTCCTTAAGGCAGAAGTCGGCCGAAGTAGGATTTTGGTACAATTATTAAGTAAGATTAAGTAATTTCGTCAATTGATTTTTAGGTTAAGTAACCTTCAATTCTTTTTAATTTTTGTTAGGTCCAAGGAGACGTTTTAATTAAAACAAATGAAACCCTTAATCTTGGTAAACCTAACCTAACCGTGTACAAATTTTACTTTAAATTTAATTTTTGGTCTAATTATTTCCCACAGACTATCTTAGGTTAATTCACAGTTCAAAAAATTCCAGTCAATTTACATTATTGTTTTCCTTTTTAATAATCTTCTTATTACATTCACCGCCAACATATCGCGCACAAATTCATTCTCGAAGACTCATCACGCGACAGTTTTCACTGTTAAGATGATTCGTCGGCGTGAAATTGGTAGTGCAAACAATCATCGCCGTCAGTACGGGTAACAAACAAATAACTAACGAATTAAAAAGTAAATATAAAGGACTATGACGTAACCTGACTTTTAACGAATTAAAAAGTAAATATAACGGACTATGACGTAACCTGACTTAATTTAAAACCTTGCTTAGTATTTAACTGAAAAATCAATATGATTACAGTGAATGAACATAGAGTTTAACCAAATTTTAAATTTGATGATAAAATTATAAAGCTCCGACCAATTCTTCATAAATACTCGAGTATACACGAGGTCAGGATGTCTCAATGCGTGTTCGGAGACGAACATGCGGGAGAGGAATACTGAAGTTTGCGATGAATTTCCATGTCACGTTCAACAGTGCCTTTTTCATATGTTAAAAAATATATACAAAATGTTTTAAGAAAGAAAGATTTTTGTTTTAGGAAGCGTCTTTCTTACGCTCGCCCTAATTTTGAAATGAAAGTTCATATAATGAAGTAATATTCATTCAGTGTGAAAAGCAAAGGAAAGGAAATTTTAGCTTTTATATTGGGGATCTTCCTCGTTTCTGTTTAGGTCAAATTTGAAGCAGCATGAATAGTAAAAACGACAGAAATAGACGAACTATAATTCCAACTCAAATGAGTAACAACTTAATGAAGAACTGGGTTTTATTTCACGTAATTCTTAAATATTTTGTTTTGCCCTTCTTTAGCCTTATTCACATAATAATAATAATAATAATAATAATAATAATAATAATAATAATAATAATAATACAGTTGTTTAGTAAATATTTTCAATTATGAAAAGTTGAATTAAAGGGCTGAAGCCACAATGATAAAGGGATTTATTAGCGGCAAGACCTTTTGTCCTTTTGGAAGGAAAACAAAACTATATAAAAATGTAACTGGAAATTGCAGAATAACAGATATTATTATTAATAATAATAGTGAAAATAAAATATTAATTACGGAAGACAATGAAAAAAAATGTTCGTTAAGGGATTCTGCTTAGAATTCAACACTTAAAACTGAATATGGAGAATGTGCAGTTTAGTTTTGGTCACTGTAACAAAGATTTTTAAAATAAACCTCGAACATTGATGACGAGAGGAACTTGCATGCACTCGAAACTAGGTTAACTAGCCTAGGTTTCTTTAGAACTACAAATGGGTTTGAAAACAATTTACGAAAAATTCTCTGGTATAGATCAAACGAATATAACGAGAAAAACTTTAAAATTACGAATGGGAAGCTTGAAACGTTTACGGACTCGCAGTGAACGAACCTTTTTTTTTCCTTTATAAAGATCTCGGAGAGAGGAAGTCTTCCTGCTGTAGCCCTATCGAACACTTCGGCGAGTAGGCTTAAAAGTTAATCTCATTGTTATTTTACTCTTTTCAGTTTCTATATTTTGTTAAATGAAAGGGAAAGTAAATTTGGGTTTTTAGGCATTCTACAAATTAGGGAGAAGTCCAGTGTTCTTCTTACAGTAAAAGTAGAAGGCACTGGTTGAGTTTGGCTTCAAAGAACTGAGAATGTTCAAATAATAGTAAAATGCGAGAGATGAGAAGTTTGGTGGGAACACTCGGCAAATGAAACCGCCGAACAGCCAGTCAGTTTTAAAGAAAAGCTATTCTACAAAGTAGTCAAAGCAGTCACCCCCCCTTCGGGGTGGTAATGTTCCATTTTGCCCGTAATTGTAATATGAAGCGCAGATCGGGTCTGGTTTTAAAGGGATGGGAGGTTTTAAATGATAGCCTTCAGGGAAGCTACTTGGGGATACACTATAGGATCGTAAGTTGAAGAAATATGTAGTGAACAGACACTGGGGGAAGACTACTTATAGTGACCAACTGAAGATGCCGAGACGTTTGCAAACACCTTAGCAATATGCCATCAACACAATTAGCGATATAACTCATCAACTCAAACACGATCAAGATGACGTCACACAAGCACGACTAAGATGACGTCACATCGCGAGAATTCACTCAAGGCAAGTCCTCATGCCTTGCCTCACACTTCAACTTCGTTACAAGGACTTCTGGACGCACCTCGACTTCTCTCTCTTCGAACACCAGCTTCAGTGACCCATGAGCTACCATCAAGTAAACACCGTTGGTGCAGGGCCAAGCTGGCCCCGTTGTCATTCACCTAACTTTATTTAAAGACTAATCACTTACCTCGCGCGTTATTACTTCAAGTGTATACATTATTGCAACTGTAAACGACATGTTTCTGTTTAATTCATAAATCATTTAATTTCGTGTAATTATTATTGAACTGTAAACGACATGTCTCTATCTCATTCATAAATCGTTATTTTGTGTAATAAAGGAAGAAAACTCGTTCTATCGATCAACCTAATTAATAACTTAATTAATAACATTCTTTGATCTGAAAAGATCTGGTGACTTCGGCCCAAGCATTTAACTATCATTAACTATAAATAACAATCACTTATAACCGTAATTATCATCATTCCTTACCGTACCGAGTTACGCATCAAACCATGGCTACAAACTGGCCATTAAATACATAATTATAAATTGGTATCTATAAATATTATGACTTTTTATTTAGCTAGACGAAGAAAATATTTATATATTCATGGGTGTAACTGCATAGAAAAAAAGCAGGAAATAAAGTTTTTATTTTTCTTCGAACCCGTGTTGCGTCCTGCGGGGGAGGTTTTTATAGTTAGACCACTCATTATAGCTTTAACATAAAAGCCACCTGCGCGCAAATAAACACACACACACACACACACACACACACAAAAGGAAAAAAGGGAGCCCTGTGCTTTGGCGTGGGATCGTACACTGGTATAATACCGTTGATTCTTCGTCAGAATGCGGCTTGAAACGAGTGATTTTCCCCCAAAACACAACTTCAATCAGGTCCAGGTGCGAGGGAGAACATAAATTATAAAGGTGGAGGTTGAATGATAAAATGATGCAATGATAAATTGACGCCATTCTTAAAATAAATTTCTAAAAATAATAGGGATGGTGCACATTAAATTCATGTAGCGCAGCATTTCATGCCATCTTTTACATTCTACTGGGTACACGAGGTGTGTGGGCATGGGAAGAATGTACTCCATAGCATTTCCTTTAAGTGGTTATCCTCTTTCTAACTCTCCTACACTTTTTCTTTCAACACTTCTGTAGCGGTGGTTAAAAAAAAAAAGAGAGAAAGAGAGAGAGAGAGCCTTTTCTGCCCAACACTTTACTCTCTCTACAATTTCTGAATGATGTTTCAAATGTATCTACATATAAATTTCCAATCTGTTGAACATTACCTCTTCTCTCCTCTATTCTCCTCTCAACTTCGTCTTCTCTTCCTCACTGAAACTCAGGTGTCTAGGACAACTGACAGCAACCCCTTTCTGTACCCTCTTACCTTTTCTATACTTAATTTCATTCTAAAGGTGGATGTTGCATGTACACAATAGGGTGTGTCAATTTTAGTAAAGTCAACCATTCAAAAACTACTAATGCTCAAATGATGTCATATTATCTAGCAAACTTAGAAATATCTTTAGTGTTGTTTAAAAAAGCCATTTACCCACTTATATTTGACCATAAAGGTTTGAAATATAACCTAAATATGAATGTAGCATCGTATATCAATGTGCCATTGATATGTGTGGTCAACTTTGGTTATTTTTGGTGTGCAGTATGGTTTCTATCGTGTCAATAATAACACTCGTACTTTGTCAAAAAATATTTTAGTACTTCCATTTCTCCCGGGCTTTTTAGGCATTGCTAATGTACTTAAACTTTTGGATATTAATGTAGTATTTTCATATAACAATATTGTGAAAAATATCATAGTAAAAAATAGCCCTACCAATAATTCAGGCATTATCTATAAAATTGGTTGTAAACAATGTGATTCCTTTTACATAGGTCAGACGGGAAAGGATTTGCACACACGTATAAAACAGCATCAATATTCCGTTAGAACAGGACAGTCGTCCAGTGCCCTTTTTGTCCATTTGTCAGAGTTATCCCACTGTATTGATTGGAATAATGCTTCAGTTTTATTTCACTCTAGCAACATTGTTAATAGAAATATTCTTGAGTCTGCCATTATCCAACTTACAAATAACTTCAACATAAGCAAAGGTCTTTTTCAACTCAATCCTGTTGTTTTGAATTCCTTCAGAACAGATTTAGATAAGAAGGGTAGAACGCTAAATCTTTGGTAAACTTATATGCTACTCTAATAACTTTTATTTTTCAATTTATTTTTATATACATCGAACCTTAACCAATACTGGCAGATTTCCAGTATAAATTTGTATTTTTTTTTTATAACATTGGTTGGAAACAATTCATTTGATCTTGTGCTAAAAATCGTTTTTTTTTTTTTATCTATAACATTGGTTGGAAACAATTCATTTGATCTTGTGCTAAAAATCGATAGTTTTTCCTTACAAATTTGTATGCTCCTCCCACAATCCTTTAATTTTTAATTTTTATTTTTATCTCCGTTTATTGTATATATATATATATATATATATATATTTTTCTGTAACCTATATATAGGCTGTAACTCTTTATGTACTTCAGTGTTCCTGAGGATGTCATTCGACGAAAGCGCTTGAGCACCATTCTGTGTTTCCTTTCCTTCGTGGTTTTATTCATCATATATATATATATATATATATATATATATTATTACTCTTTTGCGCGGCAGGAGTCATTTGTACTGCAATTCATCAGTCTAAAACGGAAAAATATTTACAGAGCAAGAAAAAATGGTCCTTAAAATTTTATGAACTTTGACCACATGCCATGAAGGCTCCTTTTTGCATGCAGGTTCCTCCCCGTCCCTTGGCGTCGTTATTGGTTTGAGAGAAACCCATTTGTGGTTTATCTGAAACCATTTGGGAATAGGTTTTTTCGGCTTCCAACCTCGCACGAAGCTTCGTTTCTCAGCATTCCAGCAGCGAACTTTCCCTTCGACTTTTATTTTTCAGGATTCTTCTCCTCCTGACCTTATTTCCAGGCACAGTCGTTACGAGACTCGCCCAATTACAGGCAGGATATTACATCATAATGGACTTTAAAATGAATTCTTTAATTCTTTCACAGCTTTCGTTTAAATAACGGACGTGAGAAACAAATTTTATAAAGTTAAAAGCGTGACTGTGTTTTTAACTGTAAAAACTAAGATTTCTGTTCGACTCCCGCTCTGAAAAGTGTCGCCTTCGGTGTGTGCTAATTGACGTTAAAGCAATTTGGCGGTATAAGAATGACGCTAAATAATCTTTACGTGCTGGTTGAACCAGACCTGAAAAGCAGTAGAGAAAAGAGACTACGTTAAATATGAAACGGAATAGAGAAATGAAGCAGACTCTTCCTTCTCCAAAACCGAAATTTAAACCCAAAGTAGGAGAAAAGAAAGATTAAAAAAAAGCCCTTTTTATAGTTACTTTTAAAAGAAACAAAATACTACAGTTAAATTTTCGAACCCACATCCACTTTCACACACAGCATACGTCGATTCCAACAAAAAAAGTAACTTACATTATTTTTCTTTCATCTTTGCTCGAATTATTCCACTCCATTTATATCCAAATGGGCGTGATTTTCTCCTTGGCTACAAAACAACTTCGGTGCCACATCACTGCACTCCCTTTTTTATCTTCTCAACTTAAATTTCGATAAATTTTATTATTCATTTTTCTCAATCATGTTTTCAGCATTCAAATTCCTTCACTACTAATGAATTGCTCGCGTAATTACGGCATTACTATACTTTATTTTAACAATTACTTTTTCCTTCCTTCGCTCCTCACCATCTATTGTATTAATGTCCATACATTAAGAGTTTCTATACACTGCTACATAAATTGCTAAATGACTTAAGCTACAATTCATTAATTATAAATTAAATAGTTTAAGAACTGCACCTTGCTTGAAGTTCGTAGTGTATATATATATATATATATATATATATATATATATATATATATATATATATATATAGGGTGTGCCAATTACATAGAAGTGAATTTTTAATTTTATTTTTTTTAAACGACCAGGGTATATTATTGTTCAATTTAATGTAGAAATGCAACACAAAAAAATTGAAGGAGCTGCATCAATATTTAGGACTTGCTCAACAGCATTTAATGTTACAGTATTTAGCTATGTTTTTAGTAATTTGTCAAGTTCTGCACATTATGTTTCTTGGTAAAGCATTCTTTCTTATATAAGTATTTCACATAAGTGTAGTTATAGAGCTACTGAACAAGTATTAGTCACACATTCTCTACACGTCTGTACAGGTTTAAACGTAAACAAACAAGGAAAGCAGCTATGCACCAGTTGGCACACATGACACGTCAGTCGTTGTTCTCAAGCACTGCTGGTGGGTTGTGTTAAACTGTGTTTTTCTGCTCAGCCACATACAGTAATTGTTCAGTTTTTTTGCTTTTAGTGTCTACCAAGAATGGCAATGAAAACAAGACGCTACAGTGATATTTGGTTAGTTGGTAAATGTGAAGAAAAATTTAGTGCTGCAAAGTTACCATCAAGGCGTGATGTACTAAAAGTGTTATTTAATTTTCATACTGATAAACAAATGAGTCTGAAGGAAAGTTAAGAAAACTTTTCGTTTAATTTTGCCGATTTGGGAAAGAGCACGTATACCTACAACAACTGAATTACATGTGCGTGAG
>JAJOZX010003178.1:302500-342500 GCA_023014485.1 Bathynomus jamesi | reverse complement strand
TGAGTTGGTTTCTTGAACTCTCCACCTCACATAGCCGGGTACGCCCGGCTCATCGGGGATTGTTCTGAGCCAGGCGTCTAGTCTTCTTTTGAAGATGTTCACTGTAACCCCACTCGTGTTCCTTAGGTCTTTGGGCAGCTGATTAAACAGTTTTAGTCCTCTCACAACAAAACTATTTTCTTTCAGGGTTAAGGATGTTCCCTGTCTAGCCTTTAAATTTGGGAACATGACAAAGTCTTCCTTTTCTACTTTTCACTGTTGTTTGGGGAGTTACAGGGTTCAGAGTAAGATTAGGGACTAGTTTCTCCATTATTTTCCAAGTGCAAATAATGGTGTATCTCTCTCTCCTCCTTTCCAGTGAATATAGGTTTAATTCGCGTAACCTTTCCCAGTAATTAATTCTTCGAACCCATTGATCTTGGCTGTGAAGCTTCTCTGAATCCCTTCTAGTTGTCTAATATCTTATTTTTTATAGGGGCATGTTAGGACTGAGCAGTATTCCAATTTGGGTATGATCAGTGTTTTCAGTAGAGGAATCATTATAATTATTTTCCTATCCCTTCGTTTAAAGGTTCTCAGTATCTGCCCAGTTACTCTCTTTGCTCTGTTTACTGCTATCTTATTTTGCGTTTCAAATTTCGCATCATCAGTCATTACAATCCTTAAGTCTTTTGCTTTTATTATATATATATATATATATATATATATATATATAGCGCCTCGATGGTGTGGTGTTTAGCGTCGCTGACTACAAATCCATCGGCCCCGGGTTCGAGACGGTAACAGCAGCCGGCGGGAAGCAAAACCCAGCTGTTCATCCTTCCACACAATAGAGTGGTGGTAGATAAATAGGTACCCTGGGTGGCCTAGTGGTTAAGACACTGGGCTGCTGGTGGGACGTGGTTCGGATTCCACGTTAAACTGTAGGTCTAAGGTGTAATGAAAAGCTTGACCTTCGTCAGATGAACAATTCGGGCGGAAGCTTACCAAAGGTACTACATAAAGGAGGGGACAGATATCAAGCAAAGAACAACAGACCAGTGTCATTGACGCCCCACCTCATCAAAATAGTTGAAAATAGTCAGAGAAAATCTATGACTTCTTCGAGAGTCGAGACACTGGAAAGATTCAACGAAAATCAGCACGGATTCCGATCAGGAAGATCATGCCTATCACAACTTATCGAGCACTATAACAATATCCTAGATGCACTTGAAGGCAATGAAAACTATGATGTCATATACACAGATTTTGCTAAAGATTTCGACAAATGCGATCATGGTATAATAGCACATAAAATGAAACATATGGAAATAACAGGCAAAGTGGGAAAATGGGTCTACAACTTCCTCAGAGAACGTCTACAGGTCGTCAAAATTCAAGGTTTATCATCATCAGAATCAGAAATATGAGGCTCAGTACCACAAGGTACAATACTGGCCCCACTCCTGTTCATTATCATGCTAACAGACAAAGACAGTGGAGTAAACAGCAACAGTATGATAACATCCTTTGCGGACGATACAGAGATCAGCAGAAAAATCAGCGAGGCAAATGAAGTGGAGGCCTTGCAGAGGGACGCGAACAAAATATACAAAGGGTGAGAAGATAACAATATGACATTTAACACCGAGAAATTTCAGCTCTTGAGATATGGTAGAAATGAGGAACTTAACCAGGCTGCATATTATGCTCCAGATAGGAAATTTAGAGAAGCACGAAACCGGTTGACTTGAAGGTAATAATGACCGATGATGCTAAATTGGAGAGACAAAATCAGAGAGCAATAAACATTAAACAAAGCTAAAAGAATCGCGAGACAGGTACTAAGAACGTTCAAAAGGAGGGACAAGACAGTAATGATTCCCCTGCTGAGAACACTGATCATACCAAAACTTGAATACTGTTCAGTCTTGACGTCCCCATATAAAAAGGAAGATATTAATAAACTAGAAGAAACGCAGATACATTTCACAACCAAGATTGATGGCTGCAAAGAACTCAACTACTGGGAAAGACTACGTAAACTAAATCTGTACTCCCTGGAAAGAAGATGATAGAGGTACACCATAATCTACATATGGAAAATGATCGAAAAACTGGTACCAAACCTCAAACTAAATCCAATTACCATCCAAACAACGCTGGAAAATAGGAAAGGCAGAATGTGTAGTGTTCCCAAATTAAAGGCCCGACAAGGGACCTCCTCAACACTGAAGGAAAATGGCTTGGTTGTCAGGGGGCCAAGACTTTTTAACCAGCTTCCAAAGGACCTCAAACATTACAGTGGTCAAAGTTGAAGTCTTCAAGAGAAGACTAGATGCCTGGATCAGGACGGTACCAGATGAGCCTGGTGTACCTGGTTATGTGCGATGGAGCACGAGAGCAATTCACTCCTCCACCAAGCCAGGCCTAGAGGCGGGGCCACTAGCTTCACCTTCGTGTGAAGAGAGACCAACACACGGAACGAACCTAAACGAGGTTAAACGAGGTTAATAACCTATTCGGTGCTATCTTTTGTATTACTTTCCTCCTACAGGCAAAATAACTACTACTTTGTTGTAAATGTTTTTTTTGGGTTCAACTTAGGTTAAGTTAAAGTAAGTTAACCTAACCTAAAATAAACCAAAACAAAAGAACTGTGTGTGTAAAATCCTGAAGTAGCATGTACTAATAGTAATTTGATTTCAAGTTTTTTAATGATAATCCTAACGCGAGTGAAATTCCCAAAAATAATCGTTGTATACGATAAAAGAGCGCATTCTCTAAACTTTTTAATGAAACCCATACCTACCTTAATGCAAGCGTAAGTAATTAAAAATTTAAAACAAAAAAAAAAGATGTAACATGGAGGAGCTAATGTAACTTCAACGACCACCGACGAAAATGTAAGAGGAATTTGCACGTGTGTGTGTGTGTGTGTGTGTGTGTGTGAAAATTATTTCACGAAAATAACACGTGAATAATATTTATGATGAATATAACCACGAAGGAAAATAAAATATGAAATAGTGCTCAAACGCTTTCGTCTAATGACATCCTCAAGAACACTGAAGTTAAATCACAAGATTGAGACTATGTATAGAGCATAAATAAAATAAATAAATAATATGATTGATGCAGAAAATATTTAGGAAAAGCATACAATTCACGTGGAATAGCTACCAGAGTATTAGCGCCTTACCCTTCTTATCTAAATCTGTTCTAAATTAATTCAAAATAACAGGATCGAGCGAAAAAAGGACCTGGCTAAAGTTGAAATTGTTTGCAAGTTGAATAATGACAAACTCAAGAATGTTTCTATTAACAATATTGCTTGAGTGAAACAAAACTGAAGAATTATTTCAATCAATAAATGGGACAACTCTGACAAATGGACAAAAAAAGGCATTGGACGGCTGTCCCGTTCTAACGGAATATTGATGTTGGTTAACACGCGTGTTCAAGTTTTTCCCGTTTGTCCGCCGTAAAAGAAGTCACATTGTTTACAACCAATTTTATAGATAATGTCTGAATTATTGGTAGGATTATTCTTTATTATGACATTTTTCACAATTATTTCGAATTGTCATTTGGCGACACTTGTAGATAAAAATGTGTAATTTTTTTTTTAGATTCGACTTTCACAAATCTAGCTCCGGTCTCCCTCACCCCCTTCTCTCGGGGCGGGTATCATGCTTGCTAAAGCACAAATTGTCGCCCGGTATACTGTTGTTTCACCGCTGCTTTCTTCGTGGGCTTTGGAAAGATCTTCCAATGGCCCTCGATGACTTGCAGAAGATACTAAAAGATATTCATCGCGAGTCAGCGATGAGTTGAAATCCTGGAGGGTGACTCCTCTCTCAGCCAAGTTGTTGACCACGCGAAGGAAACCTACAACAGCTTGGTTCTCACAATGGAAGGCGTCATCCTCCCACTCATTTGGGTCCTTCTCCAGGAAACTGGCGTCAATCTCCAGAATTGTAAAAAATGTTGTCTTTCTGGTGACAAATTCCTGGAGTCGTTTTGTCTCTAGATTGTAGACAATGAATCTCTTTCGGGGCTCCTCTGAACCAATGTTCACCTTCATGGTCGTGACCATGTTCCTTTTTTCTTCACATGACACCACAGAATCAAAGAAGACCAAACCAATAAGAATCTTGTTGAGGTGCCACAAATGTCGGCCACAAGTGGTGGTAGCGGCATTTGAGATCCCCTAGTGGTGACATGTGTGGATCCGCTGAGGAAACTGAGGTCTCTTCTTGGTAATGAAGTGAACAATGTACAGGTAAACCATGCAAATACATATTCCCCAGTGAAGAAGACAGTGAAGTTTCTCAGGTGACTCCACACCGTCTCGCTGTAACTAGGACCTCGAGATGAGGATGGCCGCTCATGGGAGAGGGAACTGGTTACGAAATAAGCACATATTGACACTGGAGATGGGGTAGGCCATCCAACGGACATGGTGGAGGTAAATTTGCACCGACAGATTTACGTACAAATTTACCTCTTCACAAACCACCTAGTGACCGGTAAATTCGCCGCAGGAAAATTTGCCACGGGAAATTTCGCCGCAGGAAAAATCGCCGGGAGGAAAATTCACCGTGAGCAAAATTCGTCGCAAGAAAAATCGCCGTGAGAAAAATTCGTCGCAAGAAAAATCGCCGAGAGGAAAATTCGTCGCAAAAAAAAAAAAAAAAAAAAAAAATGGATCAATGAAAGAAAGCCACCCCCAGCCTTCTTTAGTTAGCTTTATAAGGTTAACTAACAAAAATATCACGACCTAACCTAACCAATCGTTAGGTCAACTATACACCCTTGACGATTGGTTAGGTTAGGTCGTTATATTTTCGTTAGTTAGCCTTATAAAGCTAACTAAAGAAGGCTAGGGGTGGCTTTCTTTCATTGATCCAAAAAAAATTTAAAACGATTTATCATAATTTTGTACTTCTTAGGATTACACTGTCACTAAAATGGTGGATGTTAAATGTATGTTTATTAAAACGATATTTATTAAATTATTAAATGTATGTTTATTAAAAATCAATAAAATCATATTAAAAGTGATGGAGGTTCATTGCAACGGCTCTCAAAAAACGGAGTTTATTTTCTGAATTGGAGTTCCTTATTTGTTGCTGTAACCTTTTGTTCAAATCTTTATATATTTTTTCATAGAAGAATTATCACCACGCTCAACTCGTATTTTGTTTTTGTTTGCGAAGCTTTCTTCTTTTTTCAATATTGTTATAACTTATTAGTGACAGAACTTTGAAGGGAATTGTGGAACCCTTCTACGCTGTTATTTGTTCGAGGCATTTCGTTCTCCGTTCTTTCATTGACGTTCCAAGTTTCAATTGGAAATGTAGGTACCAATCCCCGTCGCCGATTACCTCGACCACTTTCCTCTCCGATATAGTGGAGGGGAAAGGTGGGTACAATTTTTCACTCTAAAACAATAACACCAGTATACATTTGAAAACTTGTCGATCGATTTTTACAAACTAGTTGGTGATTCTATATAATTTGAGTGCGCTGATCTCAAAAATATAGTTAGTTTTTCCCTATCACGTATGGTTTTCTTACTACAGGGTGTGTCATAAATCCCCCATTTATCCCCAAATGTGAACCATCTTATCGAGACCAACATTGGATTGCACATGCTAAACCTTAAATTTTGTTGTTATAGACTACAGTAACGCTTACATAATAATGTAGGGTAAATATATAAAACAACCAGTCCCGTTCCCAGCAAAATACTCTCTCCCCTCCCATCAATGGGTGGTTAACATTTGGGGACAGATGAGGTATTACAACACCCCTTGTAGCACGAAATCTTTAGGTGATAGAGTAAAACCTAATTAAAGCAGAATTAAATAGCTCCTAGCTCTTGGACAAGCATAATGCTTGTTTATGAAAGAATAAAAAAATAACAAAGAAACAAAATACATTTACCTTCTTTACCAAACGAAGTATGTGTCGGATGCCAATAAATTGTTCTCTTGCAATCTAGACCCCAAAAGTTCTGCAGAGTCCTTAGGCAGATTCAAATCCCTGACTAAGTCATTTAGTTCGGCTTGGGTTAATGGTTTAGGAGGATCTCGGTCAGCTGTTGGCTGTTCATAAACATCATCATTGTCTGGATTTGGAGCTGAATCAGAATCTGAACTGTATTGATCCAGACTCTCGGGTGGGCGGGGAATAGGAACTTCTGGACCATGGGGTACCGGCCTTATTGCAGATGGAAGACTTGGGTATTGAAGGCTCTCTTTATTCTTTGCATTATAACCTTTAACGTTGCAAGAACAGAAGTAGCAGTCGTCGGTATGGTTTCTAGGCTCGCGCCATACCATAGGGATCCCAAATGGCAAACTTTTCTTTTTACCTTTGCTCCAATTCCTTAGTGCCGCAACACACGTAAGACAAACCTTGTGTGGAGCCCAACTTTTGTCTTGATCTCCTAATTTAATTCCAAAATAAGCATGATAAGCTCTCTTAATGAAGGTCGTTACATTTGTCCTTTGTTTTACAACAACATACCGACCATAAATATAACAAAATATGTCTGGACTATGGGTACATCCTCTAGAAGCCATTATTAAAATTTTAAAGACGTAATGTTAGAATTATCTATCTGAAAAATATGAAAAAACGAAATTAATTAAAGATAAAAAAGGTAAAAAATTACAAAACGCCCCAAAATTGTTTTGTTAATAACTTTAAAACTGTGGGTGATAGAAAAAAACTGGTAGCATTTTTGAATTCAGCGCAGCGAACTGCTTCAGAATCACAACTCAAAATAAAGAAATCGATTTTCATGTAGACCGGTGTAATCTGTTGTATAATTTAGGTCTCGGGGGTAGAGCCCCCGTGGAGCACCCCTGTCTCAAACTGTCTGGCTGAAAAAAAAAAATTTGCGCGCACACTACCGTGCGTTCTGCGGCTTAATATTACCCACAGAAAAACGCATCGCAGCGACAAGCTGGCCAACCGGATGTATCCTCTCTCATTTAATTAGTCCTTTAAAGAGCTTTTAATTGGACATCCGGATAGCGCAGCGGCTATTTAAACGTCATTTAAACTAAACCACCTAACTCTTACATACGCACCCATACATATAATAATAATCACCCAATTTCACAATCTAATTTCACCGTACTCGCTGGGTGGAATTCTGACCTTAAGCTTAAAATTATGGAATCGTTATTTATTTATAAATTAAAACCAAACCTCAATTCTGACGAATCATCAGTAAATTTGTTGTGTTTCAATTAAGGTATTTATTCACATTTTTTACCTTTTCGTTTTGTTTTTATGCTTTTACATTCGTATTTTTCTCAGTCAACTTTCTATAATTTTAATTCTGTTACTTTAAGTTGGTATTTAAAGGAACTTATTTTGTATTTAAAATTAGTCTTTCGTTGTTTTGGCACTGAAAATGGAATGAGTACATTCCGACCGAAACGTCGGTATCAATTAAAGTTTGAAGAATGTTTAATAATGAACAGGAACACGAGAGCTAAAATAAACAGAGTTTTCCACGCCAACCCAACATATATACTGTATATATATGTAACAGGGAATCTGTATAACTAGGAATTTCATGAAATCCCTAAAATGTTCAGGGATTTCATGTAAGGTTAAGTTGTGATATTTTCATCAAACCTACGGGAAAATTATCGAATGCCCGGTTAGGTCAACTGTACGCCCTTGACGATTGGTTAGGTTAAGTCGTGATATTTTCGTTAAAATTAACGAAAATATCACGACTTAACTTTACATGAAATACCAAGTTACACAGATTCCCTGTAACATATATATAACTCGTTACCCTCGTTGTAGTTCTGCGTGTTGGCCTCTCTTCACACGAAGGTCAAAATGGTGAGCCCGCCTCTAGGCCTGGCTTGGTGGAAGAGCGAGTTGCTCTCTTGCGCTCTCCACGGCACATAACACCGCACACCCGGCTCATCTGGCGCCGTCCTGAGCCAGGCATCTAGTCTTCTTTTGAAGACTTCAGCTTTGACCCCTGTAATGTTTGAGGTCCTCTGGAAACTGGTTAAAAAGTCTTGGCCCCCTGACAACCAAGGTATTTTCCTTCAGTGTTAAAGAGGTCCCTTGTCGGGGCTTTAGACTACACATTCTGCCTTTCCTATTTTCCAGCGTTGTTTGGATGGTACCAGTTTTCCGATAATTTTCCATATGTAGATTATGGTGTACCACTGTACCTCTATCTTCTTTCCAGGGAGTAAAGATTTAGTTTACGAAGTCTTTCCCAGCAGTTGAATTCTTTGCAGCCATCAATCTTAGCTGTGAAATGTGTGTGCGTTCCTTCCAGTTTATTAGTTCCTTCCTTTTTATATGGAGACGTCAAAACTGAGCAGTATTCAAGTTTTGGTATGATCAGTGTTTTCAGCAGGGGAATCATTACTGTCTTGTCCCTTCTTTTGAACGTTCTTAGCACCAGTCCCGCGACTCCTTTTGCTTTGTTTATCGCTATCTGATTTTGCGTCCCGAATTTCGCATCATCGGTCATTATGACCGCCAAATTGATCACTATATATATACATACATACATATATATATACACACAAACACTATAGTTCTTTCATTTTCATGATGTAAGCCCGACATGGGCAACGGGTCACTCGCAGAGAGGCCCCAAAAATATAGCTTCCCTCACCAGCTATCTGCAAAGCAGATGGGTCCAGCTTTGGGACAGGATCTAAGGGTTACAGCTACAACTATCCTACTATATCCAGAACCTCAATAAAAGCAAAAGACTCGTTGCATTCGCGTCGGATTGAATACATCAAAGAAAAAGGAATAACTATTGTATTTTTATCCAAAAACCAAAACTTTAACTTCAACTGGCAAAATTGAGCGTCCACTTTTCAAGGCACATAACATGTCCGTTCCATGTGCCTTGAAAAGTGGACGCTCAATTTTGCCAGTTGAGGTAACAAACACTATAGAAACACTATAGAAAAAACTATAGTGTTTTGTCATTTATCATTACTTATTCGGACTATAGTGGATTTGATTTTCCTAGAAGAGTTTCTTGCTTCATGCGCGGTCTGTGTGTATCATGAAAAAACCTCAGGGAACCATTCTGAGTTCAATCCATATACAATATATATATATATATATATATATATATATATATATATATATATATATATATACATTAGGAACTTTTACACTGAAATTCTGAATTTTAAATTTTGCGTAATGAAAGTGTGTGAACCATAATTAAAACGTGTTCATAAACTTTGGCCGTATTTTTTTCAAAGGTTTTAAAAGTATCTTCAAAAAAGAGAAAAGTCGAAAATAAGTAAAAAATCGTTAAATTTCGGAGTAGGAAAAACTCCCCCGACTCACTTCGAGAAAAGACTGCGCGTAGAATTTGCTAAATTTTATGAAATTTATCCAAACTGGTGTCAAAATCTAAAACAATTTTACGTTCCACCTAAAACGGCTCCCTTCGAGCTGCGACTAAAATACGATAATGAGAAAGTAGTTGGCCGAATGGGGACAAAAGTAGAACTGCGCAATTGCACGAAAAGACTGCAAGAAAAAAATCCAAGTCCGGACATATGGTCAGAAATTGGAACCCCCCCCCCTCCCCCAAAAGTAGAGAAAACAATAATAACACGAACAATTGTTTAGAAATTTAATTTTGAAATAACGCATCCATTTCACGTGTGTTGCGGAATCGTGTGGAAACATTCAAACATTTTAAGGTTTTTTATGAAATTTATTCGATTAAACCTTGGTCACTCGCGTAAAATAAACATTTAAGTAAATGCCATTCGTACTCTTTCATTACTCGTATATTGGAATATAGCGTCGTTTTGAGTCCACTTCTCTCCGATTAGTATTTAGTTTAACTCTTACCTTCCGGTCTTCACGAGTGTCACGTAGTTTCAGGAAAAAGTTCACCTAAAAAATTTTTTTGCATAAAAAATTACTAATTGTAAATATTCAGCTGTTCCTCGAATATTTTATTCTTTTTAGCGACTAATAAAATTTCAAAAACAAAACTCACTCATTAGTGATTAGTAATTTTTTGTGCTTTTCAGAGTTTCTAGTCGATCTTTTTTCCAAAACTGAACATAATCCTCATCACAGCCTTTACAAAGAACGACAAACTCCACTTTTAGTCAATCTGTGAGGGGACTTTCTTTTTAAGTTATAATGTATTTACAAACTTTTAAGACGAACTCCAACTGCCACTTACGTTTTAAATATGAACATTTATTTCTATTTTCCAACTCTTTGCCTCATGGGAGACTAACACTATATTTTCTCCCACCGATGACGAGACAACGGCAATGACGAAGCAATTAAAATTTACGATTCGATTTTAATGTTCACTCGTCAGACAAAATGATCTGCGTCGCACAAAATTCACTTGAAAGTATACAGTATTGTGTGTGTGTGTGTGTGTGTGTGTGTACACACCAACTTTGGATATAATGTTTACAGATTTAGTTGTGGACAGAAAGCAATTAAAGATTTCACCGTCTCAACATAGCACCGCTCCACTCATGCACACACTCGTGGTACGAGCAGCTAGCAGCATCATTGCCTAGTATACAGAGGGTATGTATGCGAGTGTCTCAAGAACAAAATTTAATTTGAGAAAAGGCACATTCTCCCATCTTGACAACAAATGTTTCCACTCGCAGTTGATGATTACGCGAATGCAAAATCAGATTAAGTGCGTAATAAAATTAGACTGAAATCACAACAGCAAAATGAAATTAACCTCACACACAATACTCACTTCAGGAAAATTTCAAATACCATTTCAATAGTAGCGAGAATGGGAAATTATTCGTTATAGCAAGTAGCAACACAAAATAAACAAAAGCTGTCCCTCTTAACAAAAACAATTTTCGCATTTCAAGATGGAATCACGCACAAACTACGTTTAACTCCCTCCACATAGTCTGAAAAGAAACCGATATACTCTATGTACTAGAATGACGACCATCAAAATGGATGGAGCCATATTCTCCTTCTTGGTGACAGCCGGCGATTTAAATGGTGTGAAGCTTCCTTTCTCGATATGTCCAGATAAGTTATAGAAATTAAATTAGGTTGGATTAAAGCAGCGATTCCCATGTTGGGTAAATGAAAGACTCTGATGGGGGCACGAACGCGAAAAAGTCTTATTTCACATTGTGCTTACGGAGAAAAAAATAAAAAAATTCTCTGTAATGGTCAACTATACACGCTTAGTTAACCACTATTTGTTTACATCAAATAAAACAATGGTTCAAACATAACTGTTTTAGTTTGTTACCACATGACTTTTGTTGGCTTCCTTTTCTTATAACAAACAAAAATCATTTCTCTAAAACAACGAACTAAGTTTAGTTAACCACTCTTTCTTTGGATCATATAATGAAATGTTTAAGAAATAAGGCTTTTAATTAGAGTAACCATTTACATTTTATTGGCTTCATTTGATTGTAGGATTTTGTTGTCAGTGCTAAACACTAATAAATTATATTGAGAAAGACAACCCGTGCATCCATATATGCATGCGTGAACCCATCAATAGAGGATTAATATTAGTCGTTTTAGTTTTTAAAAGTTAATCTTTTCATTTTCTTCAAAATATAATGTTTTTAAATACAAATATAAAATTTTTCACCAAAAAAAATTATTTAATAAATACCCAATTTGTTAAACGCATCCGTAACTCCGAGTAGCCTAACGAGAAAGACTCCGTACGTTGCGTGAGGAATCTCCGGAAGAACGGTTTGAATCCGGTAAGGAAATGGAAAAATATTTACATAATTTTTTCTGTAGGTATGACGTTCAGTAAATAAATTCTAATAAAATAAAAATGGAAAATTCGGCTACACACGTGATAATTCCAAGGCGAACATAATTTGTTTAATTTAAACAAACGAAAACCGTTGGAACGACATCACTATCCCCTCGTATATTTGTGATCTTGACCTTTGGTGCAAGAACCCGATTTTTGCTTGCCACACGTCGTCTTGTAATGATACATATACATTGGTGTGTGAAGTTTAATCAATTATGTCTAGCGACTCAAAAGTTACGGTGCAGATACGAAAAAGTTCCACTTGACCTTTGACCTCTTTGTGACATTGATTTTTGATGCAGGGACCAGATTCTTGCTCAAAACCATCGTGTTTCTAATGATCCATATTGTGTGAAGTTTCATCAATTTATGTTCATCTATGTTTCATCTTTATATGATCTTGACTTTTGACGCATGTACCCGGGTCTTGCTCATGGCACATTGCCGTCTGATGATTCATTATTTATGTTGAGCGGTTCAAAAGTTAGCCCGGACAAGAAAAAGCTCCATTTGACTTTTGACCTTTATTTGCGACCTTGATCTTTGATGCAGGAGCCTGAATCTTGCTCATGACACTTCGTCTTGCGATGATCCATATATGTGTGTGTGTGTGTGTGTGTGTGTGTGTGTGTGTGTGTGTGTGTGTAGTTTCATCAATTCATGCTCAGCAGTTCAAAGGTTAGAGCCCGAACATGGAAGTGTGACGAAAGAATGGATGAACAAGTCCAATCCAGTATGGCCTTTCCAATTTTTTTGGTCGAGGACATAATTATTGTTTAAAAACAGATTCGCAGATTTTGCCCAATTAACTACACATGTTTACTGCAACGAATTATTAGCAAAATCCATTTTGTAACACGAGACAAAAATTTGGTGTCTAAAATATTTTTCTGTGTATGACCATGACTCATTTCACAACCAGCGCATAAAAAAAATAATAATAAGCTGCTAAACACAATTTTGTTCAAAGAAGTTTTTTGTTGTCGAAATTTATGATTTATTTTACAATATGCCATTTATTTAGCTTCAAGCCGACAACTCCAGTCGCTCTACGATACAAAGAACAATACCATCAACGAACGAATAAAAACTCTTCATTCGCAGTAAACTCAATTTAAACGAATGCGCAGTAAACAAAATATCCTCTTCCTAAAGTTCATTTAGTAACAAACATTACAATCGAACGCATATATAACCATTATCACGGAGTTTAAATTATTTGCTGACTAATGAATTCATTTAAAAAAAAATTGAAACTTTTTGAACAGTGAATGTGAAATACGGATCGTTCACTAGAGAGATACTGTGAAAAAATCTGCGGAAAATAGTGATCAGATTACACTAACTATGCAGAAATACAAACAGCGCCTTCGTTTGTTTGTAATGACTTTCGTCAGCACGTGTGTAACAGACTTCCCACGTTCTTCAATGCCCCAGTCACAGAAACGAGTGGTAGGAAAGGAGACCACCAGGGCACTCATTAAAATGCGCAAGCAAGATGACATATACTTAAAACTGATATTTACCTATATTGGCCATCCTAAAAATGCACAACCACAATGCAGTAAAGTTTTGTCAAACCACTGTCTCAAACTTTAATCTTCTCCACCGGTATTTAGAAACAAACCATAGGAAGTATAAAGTACTCGAGTCTTTTAAAAGTAAATTAAATAAGCTAACAAAAAATAAAACATTTGTGTCTCTGTGGCTTCTTCTAACCACAAATACGTACTCGAAGCGTCTTACCTCGTTAGCTACAGAGTTGCTAAGGCTGGGAAGGTGCATACAATTGTACAGAAGAATTTGTTCTACTGGCTGCAAAGGCTATAGTTAATGTAATCGAGGAGAAAAAGTCATTAAGATTTTAGGTTATTTAGTCATTTAGATTTTATTCAAACAATACTGTATCGTGTCGTGTTACTGACATGTCAAACAATATTCTTGAACAACTTGTGGAGCGCGTTAAAAATAGTCACTATTATACTCTACAGTTGGACGAGTCAACGGACGCATTTTAAGTGCGTTATGACATACTTTTTTGTCGAAACCTGACCCCTCGCACAACGGAGGACATTTTTAGAATGTTTGACAACTTTATGAATGGGAATGGCACTGACTGGGCAAGTTGTGTAGGTATTTGTACTAACGGAACCAAGCCAATGACGGGATAGTCCAGTGGAGTCGTGGTTAGAATACTAGGCGTTGCAAAACGGGGGCTCTGCAGCATCTAAAAAGAGGCACTAGCCTGTAAACACATGCCTGATGAGTTTAAGATTGTGCTTAAAGAGGCCGTGATGGTAATTTTATAGAAGCTCGATATTGAAACCAAGGATCTATTCAATTCTTTGTGATGAAATGGAAAGCAAGAATGAAAGTATTTTTTTAACATACTGAGGTTCGCTGGCTGTCCAGGAGGAAGGTCCTCACTCGTATTTTTGAACTTCGTTGGGATGCATAACTATTTTTTGAAAACCACCCGCTCTCGCGCAGTTCATACCATGAAGACAATACTTAGCTCCAACGGTTAGGCGATTTGTCGGACATCTTTTCTGGACTAAACGAACTTAACTTGGAGTACAAGGCTCGAGTGCAATCATTTTCCACGCGCATGATAAAATTTAAGCAATAATTAAAAAAATAACTTTGGAAACTTAATTTAGAAGAGAGCAGAGTGTGTTTTTCAACACTTCACGATTTTCTGCAGATTGATGAGGATGCAAAAGTAAACATCAAAGAACGCTCGAAACAACTGTGCAACATGAATACATCCCAAAAGTGGATGACGATCACTCCTAGGTTCAGAAGCCATTCGAGATTCCGGAAAGTATTTCGTCGAGTAATCTTCCCATACAAAACAGGGACATTGTTACTGACGGTCAACTCAAGTTTGGTTTAAGCAGACACTTCTGACCGACTTTTGGATAGCGAGATTTATTAAATATCCAGAACTTGCGACGAAAGCTCTTAAATTCCCGTTGTCATTTTGGAGAACATACTTTTGTGAGACGGAATTTTCGACCATGGCGACTATCAAAAACAAACATGGTCAAAGACATTGATAATGAAAACGAGCCGCGACTTAATCTTTCACGATTGTTTTCCAAAATTACGGAATTCTGCACGAAGAAACAGACTCATCGATCTCATGTATTGAATATATTATGTAGAGTTTAAGCTATTATTTTTTTTTTAAGAAATAAAAAACGGTTTCTTTTTAATTATGTTTATTTTTTCAGATATTTTCGAGTGGTACGAAGGATTCCAATTTTCTTCAAAGGATACTCGTCCCAAAAGTTTGGGAATAGTTTGATTAAAGTCCAACAATGACGAAATGATCCCTCCTCGAAATTTCTCAGCTCTAGTAACCGGCCGAAATTCTGAAACAATATAATTGTTTTTTTTCAGGTCTTTATAACTTAAAAGCCGAAGAAAGATCAAATACAAGATTTAAAACAGGAATTTTGGACAAAATGACAGATTTTACATGCTGTTTTGTTTTTTAATTGTGGTTAAAAAAAATCAAATCCTTCGAATTTTTCAAAATCAATCCTCCTCCTTGTTCTGATACTTGAATTCAATTTCAATTCTTAAATTACAAATATGCACTGTTTACATAGCTCAGTGTATTTTTATTAATAAAAAACACACACCGCACGTAATTGTAAACTGCCTTTATCAAGCGAACGCACTTGACAGGCTCAAATTTACTATTCAGGGGCGTCCGCAGGATTTTTCGCAAGGGGGGGCAAAACTAACTTATTAGTTCTTAGTTCTTATTAGTTCTTTATTAGGTAGAAAAAAAAATGCACTGCGACCACTACGAGTAAAAACCGTCATCTGCCCTTATCATAGCCTGCTTTCGGTGCTAAATTTAAGTACTTAGTAATACTAAGTACATAAATTTAGCACCGAAAACAGGCTATGATAAGGGGAGATGACGGTTTTTACTCGTAGTGGTCGCAGTGCATTTTTTTTTCTACCGGTCAAGTCCATTTTTTATATGTTATATGATACTATGATTAACTATAATCGTGTAAGTTTCAGTGAAATTGACCAAAAGGTTTTCGAGAGAAAATAAATAAATAAATAAAACACTCAATATAATGATCTTTGCAAATAATTCCATTACTATATCTTTCAGTATAGTTTATTTAACACTTCTAAGTTCAACGACACGGCACTTCGGTAAAGTAAAGGTAAAGTAAACGACATTTCCTTGAATGTGGAAACACTGACTGAGCTGCAGTAGAATTATAGAAGTCGTTGCGTGGGCAAACACAAATTTCCAAGGGAGGGCAACTGCCCCCTCTTGCCCCCCCCCCTCCGGACGCCCATGCTACTATTTATGTATAATTACCATATTTTATATAAAGACTACGAGAAAACTTAGAGAATAGATATATTGATTCAAAAAATTACATAATATAAAATTGGAAAGGATTTTCATTGGAACAACATACTACAGTGAAAATCCTTTTCCCATCTTTGTACTGAAATGTAACGTTTAAAATTGAGACCCTCCTGGAAAAAAGTAACTAAACGACAAAAGTAAAAAACGCCAGAAATATCTTTAAAAAGTTTAAAAGTTACGTCACTTTCAAATTGATACAACTTTAACTGCGTTTTCTGGCGTTTTTTAATCTTGTCGCTTAGCCACTTCTTCCTAGGAGAGGCCTCAATTAATACAGTATGTCCTAGTCCGTAAGTTCTTTTTAGTCTAAGCTTTTACAAAAAAAAAAAAAATGACAATTATACCTAAACAGTAGATGTCAAAATAAGTTTAAACTACAGGGTATCCCACAAGTCTGGAACCATAGGGTAAAATAAGTAATTCATGTTTTTCCGCTTATGCAAGTGCCCATGATGTCTTTGAGTAAGGAAGAACGCATCAAGGTAATTTTGCTCGTAGGAAATCGGAGTCAGAGGGAGGTCGTTGAGGAATTTAATTTAATTTATCTCTGGGGTCACCTGAAGGCGTTGGTCTACGCGGAGAAAATTTAGTGTTGCACATTTGTGGGAGCGCATCATCGACGCACGTAACACCATCACTCCCGATACCATTCGCAGTGTGTTTGCTGACTGGATATATCTCGTCTGCATTCGTGTATCAATAATAATGGTGGACACACTGAACACGTTCTGTGAATAAAAGCCGTTTTTATTGCCGTTTTCATCATTTTGCCCTGTGGTTCCAGATTTATGGGACACCCTGTATAGTAAAATATAAACTAATACTTTAAGAACTACTGACTGAAACTTAATGACGCATCTCTGAAGACTCAATTATTTCTGAGAAATGGAGCTTCGGAGAGTAATTAATATTTTACCACTCTTTAAATTTTAATTTCTAATCTCCTGAGATGCACCTTCCTTCACCAGAGTTCATTAGTACCCCTTTACCAAAACAAACTATCTGCCACTCTCAATTTACACACACACACACACACACACACACACACACACACACACATATATATATATATATATATATAATATATATATATATATATATATATATAATATATATATATATATATATATATATGTGTGTGTGTGTGTTGCAAAAGTATATTACCTGTTATATGGTACAAAAATAAAAAAATATTGTAGGTATATAGTTTACTAAAACTAGACATTCTTTTAATTAAATTTAGATTAGAGGCTAGAGCACAAGCTTAATAACAACTTTGTTTCTTTTTTATTTCAAATAAAAAATATATAAAAGTATATAGGCAATAACATACTTGCAAAATGTTACCAAAAAAAAAAAGCAAAGAAAAATATCCGAGATGAGTATACAAATTATAAAAGTATATTAATTAATTAATTAATGTTAGGCCTTGGCCGAAAACCTGGGATCACCAATTAATTTTCAGTGTAGTCGCAAAGGCGTTTCCGTTGGACGTCAAAATTTTACTTATCAGCCAGAATAAGTTTGTTCTAGTGGTGTACCGATTAATCGATATCGGCAGAATCGGCCTTTTTTTTTTCATCGGTATCGGCCAAATTTAGCCCATTCTTTGAACCTAAAAAAACTTAGTTCAGTCAAAACGTACGTTTTGAACCCAAATACAACGACTGAAAACGAACACGTTACGACGCAAAGGCTATAATAGTTTCTGCATCTCTATCAAAATCTACTGCTCATACTTCCCCACCCACCTCCCGGATGCCCATACTTCGCTAAACACCTCCCGGAGGATTTTCCTAATGCGTTTAATTTACCGTGATTTTTCTCCCGCCCGAATTGTTCGTTCTGACGAAGGTTAAGCTCGTCACTCCACCTTAGACCTACAGTTTAACGTGGAATCCGAACCACGTCCCAACACGGGCGGTCAGAATTTATAAAGTCCTCGCCCGGATTCGATCTCACGATCTCCCGATCAGCAGCAACCCAGCGTCTTAACCACTAGGCTACTCGGATTACCCATTTATCTACCAACCAATTTTTACTGTGTCGAAGGATGAACAGCTGGGTTTTGCCGCGTGCCGTCGCGCCGCCTGCCGTCACTGCGTCTCAATCCCGGGGCCGATGGATTCGTAGTCGGCGATGTTAACCACTACATCCGACATTATTTTACTAAAATCAACTTCTAATTATAACTTTTATTAATCTTCCATATAAAAACTAAATTTAAACTTGAACAAAAGAAGAGAACTTTTTATTTTGTTTTTTTCAAATTGCCAAAGTATTTGTATACTTTAAAGTAGATCACATAATAATGTTTGGGTTTATTCCCGATAATCATTATGCAAACCTCGGTCCGTCTGTTCATGAGCACATACAGTATAATTTGGATCACCTAAAGATCAGGGACCCCAGCCTTCTTTAGTTAGCTTTATAAGGCTAACTAACGAAAATATCACGACCTAACCTAACCTAACCATCGTCAAGGCGTACAGTTGACCTAACGATTAGTTAGGTTAGGTCGTATATTTTCGTTAGTTAGCCTTATAAGGCTAACTAAAGAAGGCTGGGGGCCCTGATCTTCAGGGAATCCTATAATTTTGCCAACTTTCCCACATTTATAATAAGAGCAATCAGGGACAGGAAAGTATACCATATTCAAAATCCCAACTATACCTAGGCTATATATTACAATACTTACCTATATGTAATTAATATGTTATACATTAAAACTAATAAATTATTCTTAATAATAATAATAATAATCATTATCATCATTTATATTATTTAAAAAAAAAATTAGACTAACACGAACTTAGATGTAGCTAAACTAACGCACCTTTTGTTATACTCTTCTCATCCTCTCTTTACTTGCATGTCTGTAGTTTGGCATGGTATGACAGTGTTTCTTTGAATTAAGACTGTGTTTGCATAGTTTGTAAGCGTTCTTATTTTACTTCTTTTCATCTTTCACCCCTTTCCTATTCTCTTCGACTATTCTTCCGACTTGTCTTTTTCTGAATGAATGTCAACCTACGAATGATAGGTTTTGCTACTTACTTAACCCCTTATTCCCTTCTTTTAACCCCTACTCTTCTTTCTCTCGGGCTAACCTTAGAGTGGATCTTAGGGTCTTTATTAGCCTTAGCTTCTGTAGATCCGTAGATCATCATCATCAACTGGAATTAGTACGGTAGTAGGATTTGTTCAAAAAAGGTTTTCTTCATTGCTTCGTCACTTTTAAGACTATATTTTAAATTAATATTACCAGCAGCCCAGTGATCTCGGTGATCGACTCTGGGCAGTAAAGGAAGTTCTGGGTTCGTTCCCGTCTGCTAGCGCCTGGGTTAGGTTGGACCAGCCACTCAATTCGTCAGTGCTCGAGCTTACGTGACCTTCGGGGGGTACATTCACCTCCACACTGCTGGGAAGCGAGTTTCCAGGCTTTTGTCTTTAGCTCGGTTTAATATTTTTCAATATAAAATCTTTTGTAATTTTTACGCGGATCCAAGATACTTTTCCTCCATTTTATAACACTGAACGAGCGTTTTATTCACTATAACTTCTTTCTATTTTTATTTGAAATGTAAAAGATGAAAGGAATAATTAAACCTACGCTGTAGTCCGTAAATCTAAGTTTAATTAAAAGAAAATCCATTACTTCCACATTATTATTTTAGTTTTATAACATAAAATACAAATTTATTGAAACAATTTTCTATGGAAACTTTTTTCATTGCTAAAACAATAAAAAAATTAAAAAACAGCAGGAAAAAGGTTTTTTTTGTGGGGAGGGGGACACACACACACACACACACACACACATAATATGTGTGTGTGTGTGATACACATATATATGTATATGCCCACGCGCGTATTAATGATAAAATCCGAGATCTTGGGACCGGTCGAGAATCCAAACATTCCTATTTCACGAAGTCAAGTTACAAATTGTAGCAGAAACGTTATTTGAGCGTTATTCGCATCGCATATTAAAACACGAGTAGTTTACCTAAAATTCACAATATATACTTGCAAAAATTTAATTATAGTGGTTTGGACTGGTCCGGACCATCTCTTTTGAAGCCCAATCCAGACCAGTTCAGTTGCAACATTAAAATAAATTAAATAAATAAGTTTATATATATATTATATATATATATATATATATATATATATATATATATATATATATATATATATTATATATATATCAGGTGGGCCGTAAGTTTCCATACATAGGAAAAATTAAACGTTTGTTTTTATGTTTCAGATACCCTAAGAATATGCGTTTGACGTAAGATCTTGTTTACTGATGAAGCAAATTTTTACGTCAATGGAGAGGTTAATCGGCAAAACATACGTTATGGAGTAATGCTAACCCTAACTGGCTGAGTCCGACGAAGATGCAAGGTGCCGGTAAAGTGATGGTGTGGGCCGGGATATGGGGTGACAGAATTATTGGACCAATTTTTGTCAGTGGAAATCTTAATGCCGAAAGGTATCTTAACATGTTGCAAGAAGAGATTTCCCATCCCTGCTAAACGAGGAAGGTAACTTCCCAGTTTACTTCCAGCAAGATGGAGCTCCACCTCATTATGGTCTTCACGTGCGTCGGTATTTGGATCAGCAGTAGTTTCCGGATGCTTGGATTGGTCGGCGTGGTCCTGTGGAGTGCCTCCCAGATCCCCAGATCTCACCCCCCTTGATTTCTATCTTTGGGGGCACTTGAAGGCCATGGTGTATCAGGAAAAGATACGAGACATAAATCATCTAAAGGAACGTATCACCAACGCCATTACAAGCATAACGTCAACTGTGCTAATGCGTGTTCATCAACAGTGGGGAACACGTATTGAAATGTGTTTTCAAAACAATGGCAACCATGTAGAGCATATTATATAAATAAAAATGGTTGTCCATAAAAAAATGTTTATTTTTCCTATGTATGGAAACTTACGGCCCACCCTGTATATATACATATACACACGTGGAATTTTACACGTAATAAGAACAGTTCGTTGGCAAGATTTGTTTGTTTATTGCCTACACGAATTCCCTTGACTGATTAAATGTAATTTTGACGCCACGTTGAACCCAATAACTTGCACCATCACAAACAATGAGATCAATTTAATATGAAAAGGATTAATAAACAGCCAGTCAGTAACAGGATACAAAGTCGTTCATATATTTTTAACTATTATATGAATAATATGGGTGCGTATTATTATTATATAGGTATTTAAAAAGAAAAGAAAGTAACATCAAAATGCGCCCAGGCGCAAATGTAAACTTAAGTTGTATCTACGAAGAGTTAATCAATAGGTGGCACCTAAACTGAAGAATCTATCCGTCCAGCATCCTGTAATATGCACCAACTCAACCAAACACTGTCCCAAGCCTATCTGAGAAACGGGGGTTGGGGGCAATGACCCAGTACTCCTTTAAAGGGATTTATCTTTCACGGTCGAGGGCGTTACCGCCCCCATCAACGCCCTCTGGTAGACGAAGGACAAAACCGACCGACCGACCGACCAAAAATACGAGGCATAAAGCGGATAACTGTTAATGGTACTTGTAGGTGAAGTATCTGTTAATTAATTACGAAACATTTTCGGGTTCGCATGATGACTGTTCGGCGTTGGCAACGGCGTTGGCAACGGCGTTATGAAACGGGAAAAAAGCAGGATCAGGAGAGCGCACGGGACCAATGTTTTAGCTAACAATATTCATGTCATTAATGGCAATATTTCTTTTTTCACATAAATATTACCTTCCAAGTCAATCATTTTTTTAGTCATATTTTGTTTTTTAGTTTTTATTACTTATTCATTACCTTTACCTTTATTTTTTAGTCCTATTTTGGCTTTTCATTAATTCATTATTATTATTCTTAATTTTAAGTAAACGTAAGAGCTACTAATCAGAAACTATTTTAGAATGGGCGAGTGAAGGTCGTTATCCAAGAGGTGAACTTTTGTTTCCAGACAAATATTACCACTCTAAGCAACATCATAGTCGCGTTACGACACCGTTTTTAAAGCGCAAATCAAAGGCTAATAAACGGAAGACCAAATGCATTATGGAAAAGTTTTTGAGAAAGTGTCAATCGCGCGGGACCTCGTTCCAAGAAGTTAGCATTCAAACGCAAAGAAATGGGAGGATCAGTGGTGTGTGTAGGGATGGATGTCTTCCTATGGTCCTAGAAAGTGAACTTAAAAAATGTGTGTGTGTGTGTGTGTGTGTGTGTGTGTGTGTGTGAATAATATATTGGTACTTTAAACGCCTCTTCCCACTCTTAATGTCATTCCAATGTCATGCCTCGTCCAACAATGAGATACGCGAGTACGAATCTCAGAGGAAGCAATTCTCAAATTGATCCATTCCCAATGTAGGATTTTCCACTTTTAAGTTAGTTTTCATAGAAAATACCCCTCGAATCCGCAAATGCGTCCTATCTCTTTTTTACCCTCTCCGAAATCGGGAAACTTTTCTCAAATTTGGAGTTCCCACTTCGAACCGCGGATGAGAATGGGAACGACTGAGTGGGAAGTGATCTATAAATGATGCTAGAGGTACCGAACGTCAGGGCATATTTATTTCCGGAAAGTCAGCCAATTTATTCGACCCAAGTTTCATGCCCGATTCCCGCAAATGACTGTTCGGCAATGGATCGATGATGATTGGAAGGAAATAATAGACTGACTGACCATCAAATCTGGATGGTCTTACCCCAGCTGAAAATCTTTTCGGTTGCATGATTCAAGAGAGGTGAAACAGTTCACAGAAATAATTAGAATCTTCTCCGATGATGCGTTGCGTGGAGAATCTTCATTTGTATGTAATAAATGTAGTTGCGTCTCCGTGCCTCGCCACCTTCGGGACCGTCTTAATCGAGATGAAGGTTATACAAAAATATTGATTTATACGTAATTAATAAAGAATTTTACACTGCTGTAAAATTATAAGAGCAAACAAAACGTCAATTAATAATACTGTTCTACAGGGTGTTCACAAAGTATGAAATCGGTAGGAAATATGTTTACAACCCCTCCCGAAATGTTCCAATGATCCCAAAATTTATATTCCACTTTCATATAGAAGGTATATAGCATAATTTATATGGCTTTTATAAAAAAAAATTCGCCTAGAAACAAACTTTAAAAATATATAGTAATAATAATAATAATAATAATAATAATAATAATAATAATAATAATTAATCAGTAATGAATTGGTTTTGAAACTTATTACTTTTACCAAAAACAATAAAGTATCCATTAGTCTTTCATGAAGTAATCTCCTTTGTTCAAATATGTTCCGCAAATCGAGATGAAATAACACCCAACAGTATTTTTACTAATGTGGCTTATAAGTTATAACGCTATATTGAAACGGTTTTAGTTACGATTAAACGTGATCTAACCTCGTCCGAAACGTTGTTGCATTTTCGTTGAAAACTAATTCCAAAATGATCCACTCGTTTATCTCCGCATAATATTAGAATTTACCTACCATCGATGTTAGATTTATGGGTCTATAGTTCTCGGCTTCCTTTTTATCGCCTTTTAAAGATTGGTGTAATATCTGAAGTTTTCCAATCTTAAGAAACGGTCCCTTCCGCGAGTGATTTATTAAAAATTATGCGCAATGGATAAGCGATCTGCCTGTTTGCTTCTTTCAACACGCGAGGATACATATATCGTCGGGTCCAGTTGATTTATCGGTTTCATTCTCTCAACAATCCGTTTAAGATTCTACCAACTCTACTATATAAATTTATAATTTTTCATTTCTCTCTTCATTAAAGATATCTTACGCTTCTGGCACACACACACACACAAAATTTTCATCGGGTAGAGACTTTTGGGACACCCTGTTAAATTTAATGATCGTTTATACACGACCAATTAAGTACATAAAATATAAAAATGGAAGATAACCCAAATTCTAATATTACGACGCATCCACTATTGAATCTTCTTCAAAAATACAAAAAATGTTAAACTTTATTTAATTCAATTTGTCCAACATAAAAAAAAGTAAAATTTGGAAACTTTATCCATTTACGAGATTCTTTTCTAGTGCCAGTGCCACAACTCTTGAAAAGGAGAAGAAAAGAGATAAAAGGTTGAAAATCACTAATAAATTGCTGCAAGAACTGTTGAAGAAAATTGTGGTATCACGTTTCGAACGATCAATTAATCGGCAAAATGTGCATCACGAAACCAAATAATGTATCGTATGTCAAGCACACAGACACACGCACAAATATATATATATATATATATATATATATATATATATATATATATATATATATATACAATGAAAGTACTTACTATAAGACGGCTATGTTCGGAGTGTGGAAATGTTGCGTACATGGCATTAGGGAAACCTAATGAGAAAACTCTAGGACGAAAAAATTCTTGGGAACGTTTCGTCCGAGTTCCTTCTTCGGAGCCTTTGGATTATCGGCGGAAGTTTCCCCTTCATTCTTTATGTCCGAGTTCCCTCCTTCCGGAGTCTATTACTGTTCCCCCTTCAGCGCCTCCGCTGATAATCTTACAATGGAAGACATTTTACGCGCGACGCAGCAGCAGCAGCAGCAGCAATGCTGTTGGAGATTGTTGGCGAGTAAGTCATGGAAGGAGTAGAATTCGCCGTGACGTGATGGATCGATCGAAACGTGACGCATTGACCGAAGAAACAGCTCACGTGACAGCCACGAAACGATAGTTTTATGAGAACCTTCGTCGATCATAAATATCGATTAGGAGGATGCAAAGCGTCGCTTCAAAAGTTGAAGTTTGGCCTTTTCGAGTCACGCCCTTTTCTGACGGACTCTGCACGCGTCACGTTTTTCACGTCACGCATTTCGCATCACGCTAAAGAAGGAACGGCGTGGCGGCGACGGCGGCGGCGGCGGCATTGGCGTCAGCAGTGGTTCTTCAGTCATAACGCGGCTGGTAGTGAATTTTTTGTGCCCGATAAAGTCGTTCCTAAAAGCCGATGAAGAAGCGGTCGGTGAAGAGCAATTCAAGAAGGAATTCTGATGTTTGTTTAATCCTAGCGAGAACGGGGAAGATTTCAATGAGAATAGTTCTTATCGGTGTTGGAGAGGCACTCAACGAAAGACGAGATGGAGGTGAAGTCTTTAATTTTCATGTTGTAGCAAATTAACGCGCCTATTTAAGAGCTACTTCAAATTTAAAAATAAATCTCCTTCCGCATTTCAGCTCAATTCAAAGAGAAATACTAAAAAGATTTACACTAATTTCCAGATAAACACACTCGAAGGCAACAAAATATAGTTAAGTTTTAATAACCTTTTCCACATTTACTGTATTTTAAAATTATAACTTTGATAGAAAAGTATAAATAAAGGATTATAATATATATAAATAAATATAAATAAATAAATATAATAAATAAATATAAATAAATATATATATAAAAATAAATATTACCTATATATAAATAAATATAATAATATATTACCTATATAAATAATATAAATAAATATAATATATATAAATATATATATATAAATAAATATATATATATACATATATATATATATTTTTTTTTACCACCAAACAACACAGTATAATTAATGTAAAGAACGACGCTTGTGTAGAAGAGCGTTCCGCACAAGATGAGAAGGGAGAACGAACAAATGAAAAATGAGGTACCTCCCAGGAATCGAACGCGGGATCATCCGATTGCCGGTCAGATATGCTATCCAACACCAAGGACCTGGATCGAGGTCTTTGGTGTAGTGGATAGCATATCTGACCGGCAATCGGATGATCCCGGGTTCGATTCCTGGGAGGTACCTCATTTTTCATTTGTTCGTTCTCCCTCCTCATCTTGTACGGAACGCTCTTCTACACAAGCGTCGTTCTTTACATATATATATATATATTTATTTATATTTATTTATTTATATATATTTATTTATATTTATATATATTATAATCCTTTATTTATACTTTTCTATCAAAATTATAATTTTAAAATATAGTATTAGAGATTAATGAATTATAACTCATCTCTGCACTTCTCACTTTTGCAACAATTGCACACAGTATACAAAACAAAACAAAAAAAAGGTAATCAATCCGAGAATAAAGGTAAGGTAAAGGTGAGATCGGCATTCAAAAATTGAATGAAGTGAAAAAGTCATTAAGAAGAGACGAAGTTCATTTTAACTCATCGCCAAAAAGGTTTAAAGATTTACCCGAAATGGTATGGTTAAAAAATCTAGAGAAGTTCTTTGGTTTTCGCGTCCGCTAGTCCCAGGGTGCGAGTGAGGAATGCGGCGATCATCCTCCTCGTACACCGACCCCGACCAAATCCTTCCTCGTCCTTTACACCTGATACATATACACAACCAAACAACTCGAAAGAATATAAAAACCAAAGGGTTTTATATACCAAGCGAAAGAAAAGAAAGTTCTTAGTACTGAAACTGTATGTATTAAAGTCTAAATGAGCTACCGACTGCCCTTCTCTCACGATCAAGAGAAAACGCTTACTGAGAATATTCCAATTTCGAATCCAGGCAAAGCGCATGCGTCGGCTGACTCTGTGCCAAAAGGTGCCACGCACGATAAAGAGAAGAGAGGAAAATAGGGAATGAGGCTTCGAAGAAGAAATGAAATTGTTTTTAAAAATGAGTAAATTCAATTACAAATACTCTTCATACTTCAATATGGCAAAAGAATCTTTTCTTACGGATTCCAAACGCAATCATCGTTTTCTGGACACAATCAAAATCATCGACTGAAAATCCAACTCGGTAATGAAGAAAATGTGGAAGAAACGCTTTAAAAATATTAAAGAGACGAAGAATGAATAGAGGAAGATGGTAGAGAATGTGAGAGCGAGGGAAAAACGCGTAACAGAGCGTGTACTGAAAAGTGAAGAGTAAAGAAGAGGAGGAGGAGGAGAGAGGAGGAGGTTGGGCGAGGAGGGAAGAGAGTGCGAGCTAAAATGGAATTAAAGCGGAAATGAAAAAAAAGAAATAAAAGCCGAACGAGCGAGCACGAGCGAAGACGCGTACGAACAGCGTATCACATTGCCAACGAGTAATGGCTAAATGAAGACCAATAAATATCGCGGGCAACGAGCGAAAATGACACACAAACGCGCCGTTTCTGTTTAACATTTCATGCTTATGCGGAAGACGGATTCGACCCGTTTCTTCTTTCTCTATCGATTGCCCGCATTCATTTGTGGGGACATGCATCACCCGTCATTCGGTGACGGGTTGCTATGGTGGCAACGGAAAGGTGCTTTAATGCCACTTCTAAATTTCTTCCTATAATGAACTCCATACTTGTACAAATTATATATATATATATATATATATATATATATATATATATATATATATATATATATATATATGTGTGTGTGTGTGTGTGTGTGTGTGTGTGTGTGTGTGTACATACATCCAATTCCATTCAAACAAAGCACGACCTTTTTATCGCTATTAAGCGAGGGTCACGCGATTCCAAAAGTTCCTGAGTGAATTGTAATCGTCTAAACGTGTGACGTGAAGCGGAAGGCAGTTCTGGCCAGAAAAGCCTTCCAATCGTTTTCACTCGTCTGAGCGATCAAACTTCAGTGGTCAGTCAATGACAGAACGATGTAAACCCGCTTTGTCCCGCTTTACTGATGAAAATAACGTGGGAATAATTAACCGGGTTTCTGAAATTCTAAGAATGAGAGGTTAAAGATCAAATCAATTTCATAAGAAAAGGTAAAAGGTAATTAATGACTTCGATATATATATATACCGGGTGCGGCAAAAGTAACGCCCTTTTAATAATTGTATCTTTTTTTAAGGTGTATTGAGCCAACCACAAAATTAATTAAATTCCAGTTATTTTTTAGTTTTTACTGAGAAAGTACTTATTATTTTTCTTAAAATGCTGTATTTTTCTTAAAAACTTTATTATTTCTCTTAAAATGCTGTATTTTTCTTAAAAACCTTATTATTTCTCTTAAAATGCTGTAATTGATTTATTTTTTTCAATAAAAGAGAATAAACTAAAAAGGGCGTTATTTTTGCCGCACCCGTTATATATATATATATATATATATATATATGAAAATTATTTCACAAAAGTAACACGTAAAAAATATTTATGATGAATAAAACCACGAAGGAAAGGAAACACAGAAAGGTGCTCAAGCGCTTTCGTCTAATGACATCCTCAGGAACACTGAAGTACATAGAAGGTTACAGCCTATATATAGGTTACAAAAAAAAAAAAATATATATATATATATATATATATATATATTATATATATATATATATATACAATAAACGGAGAAATGAAAAAAAAAAAAAAAATTATTAAAAGATTGTGGGATGGGCATACCACTTTGTAAGGAAACACTATCGATTTTTAGCACAAGATTAAATTTAAAAAAATACAAATTTATACTGGAAATCTGCCCGGGTTTTAAGTTCAGTATCTATCGGAAAAAAACAAACAATTTGTCCTACGTACACTTTTATTCGGGACATGACACCCCCACTAAGAAGGCCATTTTTTCTTCAATGTTTCTCCGCGCCCTTAGGATCGCCAGTCCGGAATACATCGATGCCGAATTAGAAAAAATCAATGGTATTGGAAGTGATCTGTGTTATCCATCTCCGTTTATGGAATCTTGTCTCAACAAGGCAAAACGAACTTTCTATCGGGGCAATAATAACACTCGTACTTTGTCAAAAAATATTTTAGTACTTCCATTTTTCCCGGGCTTTTTAGGCATTGCTAATGTACTTCAACTTTTGGATATTAATGTAGTATTTTCATATAACAATATTGTGAAAAATATCGTAGTAAAAAATAGCCCTACCAATAATTCAGGCATTATCTATAAAATTGGTTGTAAACAATGTGATTCCTTTTACATAGGTCAGACGGGAAAGGATTTGCACACACGTATAAAACAGCATCAATATTCCGTTAGAACAGGACAGTCGTCCAGTGCTCTTTTTGTCCATTTAGGACGCTAAATCTTTGGTAAACTTGTATGCCACCTTAATAACTTTTATTTTTCAATTTATTTTTATATACAAGATGGGTAGAGTGATAAAACCCGGGCAGATTTCCAGTATAAATTTGTATTTTTTTTAATTTAATCTTGTGCTAAAAATCGGTAGTTTGATCTTGTGCTAAAAATCGATAGTGTTTCCTTACAAAGTTGTATGCCCATCCCACAATCTTTTAATAATTTTTTTTTTTTTTTTTTAAATTTCATTTCTCCGTTTATTGTATATGTATGAATGTATGATGTATGTGTATATGTGTATATATATATATATATAATTTTTTTTTTTTTTTTGTAACCTATATATAGGCTGCAACCTATGTACTTCAGTGTTCCTGAGGATGTCATTAGACGAAAGCGCTTGAGCACCTTTGTGTTTCCTTTCGTGGTTTTATTCATCATATATATATATATATATATACAGGGTGGGCCGTAAGTTTCCATACATAGGAAAAATTAAACGTTTGTTTTTATGTTTCAGATACCCTAAGAATATGCGTTTGACGTAAGATCTTGTTTACTGATGAAGCAAATTTTTACGTCAATGGAGAGGTTAATCGGCAAAACATACGTTATTGGAGTAATGCTAACCCTAACTGGCTGAGTCCGACGAAGATGCAAGGTGCCGGTAAAGTGATGGTGTGGGCCGGGATATGGGGTGACAGAATTATTGGACCAATTTTTGTCAGTGGAAATCTTAATGCCGAAAGGTATCTTAACATGTTGCAAGAAGAGATTTTCCCATCCCTGCTAAACGAGGAAGGTAACTTCCCAGTTTACTTCCAGCAAGATGGAGCTCCACCTCATTATGGTCTTCACGTGCGTCGGTATTTGGATCAGCAGCAGTTTCCGGATGCTTGGATTGGTCGGCGTGGTCCTGTGGAGTGGCCTCCCAGATCCCCAGATCTCACCCCCCTTGATTTCTATCTTTGGGGGCACTTGAAGGCCATGGTGTATCAGGAAAAGATACGAGACATAAATCATCTAAAGGAACGTATCACCAACGCCATTACAAGCATAACGTCAACTGTGCTAATGCGTGTTCATCAACAGTGGGGAACACGTATTGAAATGTGTTTTCAAAACAATGGCAACCATGTAGAGCATATTATATAAATAAAAATGGTTGTCCATAACAAAATGTTTATTTTTCCTATGTATGGAAACTTACGGCCCACCCTGTATATATATATATATATATATATATAAGTAGAAATTTTGTATGCGCGGGTTGGTTAAACGGGACAGAGAATATATTGACGAATAAGTGGATTACTGCACTCACTAAACTTGACAAGAATATCAATGTTTGTAATTTTATGGAAATTTCTCTCTAATACAAACGGTGCGTAAAAAGTTAATTTTTATATAATGAAACATTCAAAAGAATTGGATTTTACATATCGAGCTGATTAATGCCTTTAGTTATCTTTAGTTACCGAAAATGAAACTCGGTCGAATTTTGTGTTTTTAATATTCAAATTCGTGTTACGTTTGTTTGTGAAAGGAAACAACTTTCTACAAAACGCTAATAATGTGGAAAAGGTTTTCCACGATAGGCATAGAGCGGCTGGCGTTATTTATTTAGACTTTAAAAAAGCGTTCGATACAGTTCCGCATAGAAGATTAATTGCGAAGGTTAAAGCGCACGGTATACGCGGTCAGGTAGCTAACTGGTTAGAGCAGGGGTTCCCAAATTGTTTTCCGCGGAACACTTCTCACGGTATACAAGTGTTCCGCGGAACACCAATTTGGGAACCCCTGGGTTAGAGGAATGGCTTCGTGCCAGGAAACAGAGGATCGTTGTTAATGGTAGGGAATCGGGGTGGTTGGATGTAGGTAGCGATGTCCCTCAGGGTTCACTGTTAGGCCCATTGCTATGCATAATCTACATTAACGACATACATGTAGGCTTGACCGGTAACGTGTCAAAATTCGCGGACGATACTAAAATAGGCGGTAAAGTTCTTAACGTGAATGATAGAAATAGGCTCCAAGACGATGTAAATAGGATTATGGAGTGGACGGATAAGTGGCAGATGCAATTTAACGTAGGCAAATGTAAAGTTTTGCATATAGGTTCTCGTAACAACAACTACACGTACACGATGGATGATAGACAGTTAGCGAGTGTTGACGAGGAAGTGGATTTAGGCGTACGCGCATCTAATGATTTAAAAGTTAGGAACCAGTACCTGGAGTCTTGCGCAAAAGCTAATAGGATGTTAGGCTTCATAGCGCGTAATTTCGAATTTAAATCAAAGAATATTATATTGTCCCTTTACAAGTCCCTATTCAGGCCTCACTTAGAATATGCCGTTCAGTTTTGGTACCTGTATTTGCGTGAGGATATTGATAGGTTAGAAAGGGTTCAGCGACGCGCCACGAAACTAATTCCGTCACTAATTCCGTCAGGATTAAAGAGTGAGACTTGCATTTACTCGAAACTAGGAGATTAAGGGAGGAGCTTACTGAAGTTTTCAAAATCGTTAATAAAATGGATAGGTAACGTAAATTTTGACAAATTGTTCACTTTCGATAAAAGCAATACTCGTAATAACGGATTTAAATTACGTGGCAGACGTTTCATTACTAACATCGCTAAAAACGTTTTTACATTTAAAGTAATTGATAAATGGAATAATCTTCCCGCGTCCGTCGTGAACTCTACCAGCGTTAATATGTTTAAGAACCGTTTAGATAGGCATTTTAAAAATATTAAAATAATAAAACAATTAGCAACAGGAGCTCTGGGGGTACTGGTCAAGGTTTGAGTCTGTTGATGATAATGCCAGCTTGTGACATGCCAGCAATAAAATGATATTAAAAAAAAAATTAGACTAACACGAACTTAGGTGTAGCTCGTAGCGTAAACTAACCCACTTTTTGTTATATTCTTCATACTTTTTTTTTTGTTCTTTTCTTATCCTCTCTCTACTTCCATGTCTGTAGTTTGCATGGTATGACAGTGTTTGAGTTAAAACTGTTTGCATGGTTTGTAAGCGTTTTTATTTTACTTCTTTTCATCTTTCACCCCTTTCCTATTCTCTTCGACTATTTTACCGACTTGTTGGTGAGTCTTTCTCTCTCTTTTTCTCAATGAATCTTAACCCACGAATGATAGGTTCTGCTACTTACTTAACCCCTTATTCTCTCCTTTTAACCCCCTATTCTCTTCTTTCTCTCGGGCTAACCTTAGAGTGGATCTTTGGGTCTTTGTTAGCCTTAGCTTCTGTAGATCTGTAGACCCTCTTCAAAGGTGCCACATCTATAATCTTAAACAGAGATTTCTAAATTCTAAATGTTCTTTTCGGCTAATGTAAATCACATAAAGGAGTTCTTTTCGGCTAATGTAAATCACATAAAGGAGTTAAGTGTAGAACCAAAATTATATAAATTATTTTCCTAATATTATTGTTAGACAACCTTTGCAACCTTAAGAATCTTTATAAACGTGGCACCGTGGGAGTTTCTCCAGGGCAGAGTGCAAACACTTTGAGAGGGCAGTCGTGCCTCAGCCTTCGGGCAGCCGGTTCGGCTCGGGTCCTTAGCTTTTTTTTGATAAAAGCATTGTTCGTTAATAACTCTCTAAGCCAGTGTAGTAATACAACATTGAATTCTGTTTACGTTGATTGTAAAAGAAATCTAATATTTTAAAAGTGATCTATCCTCGTGAAATAAAGACTGAAAAGTTAATTCGTCATTTGTATCCTTCCACGAGAATAGCATTCCACTCCCACAACGGACGGAGGGAGGGGACGCCATTGAGCAAGGGTAACTCGCAGTCATATAAAGTAAAGTTGAAAAAAAGAACCATGGACGTCAGCAGTATAAACTTCATTGTCGGTGCGAGGAAGCGACATACTGAGAATACCATAAACCGCCGGAGTAAGTGTAACGAAGAAAATAATATCTATTCCGACAATGATGATTCAACAGAAAAAGAATACGTGCGAATAATTACATCTACGATACGTGTCATTTTCCAGCCCTGATATACCTTACATTGCGGCAATTACGAAGTTAACTTTTTCATCAATTGGTAATTTAATATTTTTAAGTCCTTTACTTTCCAGTGAATGAGTTAAGACAATCACTTCCTATTTTTTTTTTTTTTTAAATTCCACATTTCTTCGATGGAAAATGGCTCTCTCAATCAATAAGGCAAAATATTAAAGCCGAAATACGTATTATCATACTCGCATCAAAAGGATAAATATCAATAGTATTTAAAAATAATTTTTTTTAAAAACCCGCGCGTATAAAATTTGTAATGTTAAAAACACGAGCGAATTTTCAATATTACAATTGTTTTTATTATAATATAATAATATTACAACCGTTTTTAATATTACATTTTTTCAAAATATCAGTAAATCTGATCCTATATAGTTTACCATTCAAATCTTTTGAGAAGAGTATATTTTTTCTGGTCTGTTTATACCTAACGAAGAAGCAACGAAGGAGCAACGAACCTGCATTAAATACAAAACCTCAAACGCATAATTTAGGTTTTTAAAACTTCGGTTATTCTTACGTTAACAAATCAATTAAAACATTATCATTTTGTTAATCTCTGTAAACTTATGTAAAAAATACTGACATACCTATCTCGTTTTTTGCTGCACCCCCCCCCCCCCCCCCCAAAAAATATATATGGCTTTTTTTGTGGCAGAACGGGCTGGAACGGCGTTCCGATACCTTTTATTTTCAACATGCAGGAAAAAAATTGCTGTTTCTGTTTTTTTAGTTCAGGCTGGGATTTACAGGGTGTTTCACAACCGGTCTTCCATACTTTGGGGGGTGATATAGAGTAAAAGAGTTAATACAACATCAGTGCTATTTCCAACCGTTGCGGAGCTACGGACGTTTTAAGGTGCATGATAGTATTAATCCGATGTATTTATTGCTACATTTTATGAAATACACCTTATAAATGTTCAAAATGCCCGCCTCGGTTTTCAATGCACAACCTTGCTCGTTCCAAACAAGTCCACTGTTCTCGTATGTAAGCAGCGGCATCCATAATCCGACGCAAGATTTTCTCTCATTTGTATGATACTTTGGTCTTGTAGACCATCTCTTTCATAAGGCCCCTGAAAAGAAATCTAACGAGGTTAGGTCCGGAGATCTCGGGGGGCCACGATATTGGACCAGCACGACCAATCCAACGATTCCCGTACCACTGATTCAAATAATCCGAAACATGACGACCAAAATGTGGTGGTGCCCCATCGTGCTGAAAGAACATCCTGCACCTTGTCTCCAAGGGCGCGTCCTCCATCAAAAGCGGTAATTCGTTCGGCAGAAGTTCAGATAAATATCAGCAGTTAATCGTTGTTCCAAAACGAACGATCCAATCAGCTGATCTCCAATTACACCGCACCAAACATTCACCGAGAATCAATGTTGAAAGTTTCCTTCAACGATACCGTGGGGATTATCAGCGGACCACAAGCGGGAATTTCGTCTATTGTTAATTCCATGAATTGTGCTTCATCACTAAACAGTGTGCGATTAAGAATTTGGCGATGCAAAACCATCCACTGGCAAAATTGAACACGTTTATCGTAATCATCTGGTTGAAGAGCTTTCACACGTTGCAAATGATAGGGATACAAACCTTCATCATGTATGGTTCGCTATACACGCGATGCGGATTCACCAATTCGTCTGGAAATCCTTCAAACACTGGTAGTTGGGCTACGTTGTCCTAGGTCCAGTATGCGTTCCTCCACAGCAACGGGCCGTCGTGTTCATGTTCTTGGTTACGTGGAACAATTGTCCCCGTTTCCCTTAATCTCTGGTGTGTGTCACTAAACACTTGCCTGTTCCGGTATTCGGCGGCTCGGAAAAGGTCTTCGATATTCCTCAACTGCCTCTGCTGTTACCATCACAGAATCCATAAATGAAATGGATATCAGGGTATTCAGCGGGTGTGAACTGTTGATTTATTTTGATTGTTCACCTTAGCGCAACACAGTCTCGTAACACAGATCAGACCCAACTGAAAGAAAAACTGAGGATTAGTAGTGGTAACTTCATTAACCGAAACTACCACTAGTGCTGCCATCTATCGAATTACACGCAAGTAGGGATTTGTTGTTTGCACATCTTAAAACGTCCGTAGCTCCGCAACGGTTGGAAATAGCACCGATGTTGTATTAACTTTTTTACTCGATATCACCCCCCAAAGTATGGCAGACCGGTTGTGAAACACCCTGTATATATATATATATATATATATATATATATATATATATATATAACCCCGCAAGGGGGTTCTAAGCTCGTGCTCTTGAGTGCTCTTTGTGCTCATTTGTACGTGCTTGTTCCTGGAGGTTTCACGTGCGCCCTCCCGGCCCTAGCACCCAAGGATGATGGGGCTCACCCTGCAGTCCTTGTCATCCTTGGTCTTTTTCCACTTCGACTGTCCCCTCCACCCTTTCTTTTTCCTCTGTCTTTCCTCTCACTTTTTCTTTGTTTTTCCGCTGAGATATGCCCTTTAAATAGAGGCGAATCGGTTCTTCCTGAACTAAAAAAAAAAAAAAATATATATATATATATATATTATATATATTATATATATATATGTTTCGGAAAATTCGCCCAAAAACAAAATTACCGAAAAACAAAATTTCTAATTGGTAACATTTTCTCTGAGAATATTTTATTATTTTTGATGACTAATAAAATTTCAAAAAACAAACCCAGTTATTAATAATTAATAATTAGCATTTTTTGCTTTTTAAAATTTGTTTCGTCTCTAGGCAATTTTTTTTTCGAAACTGTGTGCGCGCGCGCGCGCGCGCACACACGTGTACGAACAGTGTATCATACTTTGAGTCTTATAATCATATCAACAAACGCATTACAAAATTTCCAAAGTAATATAAGCTCAGCATCAAAGCAGGATAAATGTCATGTAACTTTAATTCACTCTTAATATAATTTCCTTCCTTCTTCTTTACCTTTTAAGAATTATACTCGTGCTCTCATTACAACAGGCACCAACAGACCCAGGGGGAGCTGAAGGGGCTCAAGCCCCCACCATTGAATGGGAAAAAGCCTTTCCTCTTATCTTTTCAGATTTACTCTCTCTTTGCCACAATATAAACTGGCTGTTTATTATTATTATTATTATTATTTTCAATTACCTTTATTACCTTTGGCATTAAATAAAGGACTCATAAATTGACTCTTGTGTTCTCTTAACCAATTAGTGATTACTGACTCTTAAACGGGCAGCCACATTTTTTTTTTTTTTTTGTGCATTAGGTAAAGGTGGTATTTCTCTGCTACATACTGGGCACCAGTATAGGCACCAACCCCCCAAAACAAATATCCTAGATCCGCCAGTGACAACAGGAATATAATTACACGAACAAAAACTTAAAATCGTGCTAAAAACCATACCTTTGCTTTTGAACAAATAATTTGGCATTATCACGTTCCATCAACTCACTCACTCACTCACTCAAATGAGTACTTTTCGGGTGTGTTCACCAGGGAGGACACCCGCGTCATCCCCGAGCTAGGCGTCAAGCACGACAGTGCTGGCCTGGATAGTGTTCGGTGTACCTCGACAGGCGTTGCCGATAGAATAGACAAACTAAGCGCGTTTAAGGCTCCTGGGCCAGACCAGTTCCTCCCCGGAGTCTTGCGGGAAGTGCGCGACCAGGTGACTCCCCAACTGGCTACAGTCTTCAACAAATCGTTGGAGACGGGCCAGGTGCTGGTGACTGGAGGGAAGCCAACGTCACCCCTATCTTTAAGAAAGGGATCACGAAAGTCCAGGGAACTATCGTCCCATTAGTCTCACTTCGGTTGTAGGTAAATTATTAGAGGGGATAATAGCGGATAGGATCGTTGACCATTTCGATTCCTACAAGCTGCTTGGGGACTCCCAACATGGGTTTAGGCGGCATAGGTCGTGTCTCACCAACTTGCACGAGTTTTTCCACATCATGTTGAGTGAGTATGATAAGAGGAGGCGATTGATATACTTTATCTCGACTTTCAGAAAGCCTTTGATAAGGTACCTCACCGCCGGCTAATGGTCAAAGTCCGCGCGCTGGGTATCGATGGGGAAGTAGGTAGCTGGATTGGAAACCGGCTGGAGAATAGGCGGCAGAGGGTTGTAATTAAAGGAGCTAGTTCGGGTTGGGCCTCGGTCACTAGCGGGGTTCCTCAGGGTTCCGTTTGGGGGCCGCTGTTGTTTATCATTTACATAAATGATATCGACGCTGGCATCGTCAGTGGGATCGCCAACTTCGCTGATGGCACCAAGCTTGGGGCCAATGTTGAGACGCCCGAACCGATCGAGCAACTGTGTGCGGACCTACGTAGGATAGGAGAGTGCTCCGAAAAATGGCAAATACCGTTTAACTTAGGTAAATGCAAGGTGATGCACATTGGCTACGCCAATCCCAAGTCGGACTACTCCATGTTGGGGAATAATATCGAGGCCACTGATTTGGAAAAGGACTTGGGTGTGCTAATTAGCAGCGACCTTAAGTTTACCAAACAGTGCGTAGAGGTGGAAAAGAAAGCCCAGAAGCTGTTGGACTATATGAGGAGGCAATTTCGATTTCGGAACAAGGAGATTGTGTTCTCTCTGTACAATTCCCTGGTTCGGCCGCACCTGGAATATGCTGTGCAGTTCAGGTCGCCCACCCTCAGGAGAGATATTGACAGGCCACAAAGTTAATCCCTTCCGTTAGGCATTTGGGCTACAATCGACGCTTACGCGCCCTGAATTTGTTTTCGCTGGAAACTCGGAGGCTGTGCGGTCAACTCATCGAGGTTTTCAAGCTCTTACACGGGTTGAACGATGTCGATTTTAGAAGCATGTTTAGTTTAAATGATAACTCAACTCGCAACAATGGTTGGAAGTTGGATTTGAAACGGTTTAGCACCAGTGTGTGCGGGAATTACTTTACCTATAAGATCTATGTCACGTGGAATATGCTACCTTCAGAATTTATGAACAGTTCCTCTGTGGATCAGTTCAAGAAAAGGTTAAATCGAATCTTGCACACTATTTGAGGGTGTAGGAATTTTTTCGTGGCACCCGTTGCCATTGGTGCCTCCTCGGTATGGGCCGCAAGGCCTTTTGAGGTACTTCTTTTCCTTGTAACTATCTCTCTCTTTCTCATTGCATTTATTTATCTATTTTTACACTTCATTTTATACACTTTATACAGCTTTCCTACATATCTTTGCAGCTGAGACAATTAAAACAAAAAATTTGGGAGATTGGGGATGAAAAACAATTGCAAAGCAACGCGATACAACCTTAACCCCTTCAGTATCAGTACGCCCTTATTTTGTTTTAAAATGTCTGATGATACACTGAGGCGCTGGAGGAGGTACCTAGCATATAAAACACGCGCAGCTGTCCAGGAATCATGACTTTAGGCATCCAAACTAACAAAATTCTAAATACATTTTTATCAATGCTTTTTCTTTTGCTGTTCAGAAAATCGCCCAAAGGTACTGAAGTATTAAGTACAACTTCAAGCTTTGAAGAGACATCTTTAGCAAAATTAAGTAAATAAGTTAACATCTTGTTTAAGAGATGATTAATAACGCTAGTGTGTGTGTGTGTGTGTGTGTGTGTGTGTGTGTGTGTGTGTGTGTGTGTGTGTGCACCTTTCAACCTTTCAAATGTTCCGTGTGATGATTCCTCATTTCACGAAAATGAAGCTTGTCTCCCCTCCTCTCGAGCTGGCCTGGTGAAGTAGAAAGTTGGTTTCTTGTACTCTCCACCTCTCATTGCCAGGTACGCCCGGCTCATTGGGGATTGTTTTGAGCCAGGCGTCTAATCTTCTTTTGAACAGCGCAACACCACTCGTGATCCTTAGTTCCTTGGGCAGCTGGTTAAACAGTCTTGGTCCTCTCACAACAAAGTAATGTGTTGAATTTTTTCCTGAAATCTACGGTCTTTTTAAAAAGTGTAGAATAATGCTGCATTTTCTTCAGTTTTCCAAACAGTAGCAATTGACACTATATATTAATGAAGCGTGTCATACTATAAACTTCCCATAAAATCTGACTGCAAGATTTTCTAATAAATCCCATTAATATAAAATTTGCACTGCGTGAGAAGGAAAAACAAACTTTTGTTCAGTTTCTCCAAAAGGACAAGTTTTCTTTTTTTAAAATTATATTAACCTGAGTCGGTGTTTCCCAACAGGGGAGCCCCGAAACTTCATGGAAATGACAAAAATTCTAAAATTCAAGTCACTGAAAATGTGCAACCCATTTCAAATAAGACGAAACATTCGGTATTAATTATGGTCATCAAACGGGAACTGTAAATAGGCTCAGTTTAAAGTTACTGGGAATGTTTTGTTTTTAGGGAGGAGAGGGCGAGGGAAATAGATGTTCAACAGTAGGAACCGAAAATAGAGTGTGTGTGTGTGTGTGTGTGTGTGTGTGTGTGTGTGTGTGTGTGTGTGTGATAAGAAACCTCTCGTATGTATAATGTTTTCAAATAATCCAATCTTTATTGATAAAAATATTACAAATTCCATTACAATAACCTTTTTAACAATGTATTTATTTCTTTTACCTGTGTAGTTTAGCCCTCAAGTTTTAGGCTTTACTGGGCTCTCAGATTAATTATATGATAAAAGCATTTCATATATAGGACTACTGGATAAATACTGGGATTAGAAATATCCTCA
>JAJOZX010003178.1:257500-297500 GCA_023014485.1 Bathynomus jamesi | reverse complement strand
AGGACGAAGAATTTTCTTAAGTGTTAACATTAAAAACATGAAAATATCAAAAAACAAAAATTCTTTATTTTTCTATAATAAAAATGTATTACAAAATGGAGTTATACACGAGATGTTCATAAAAGAAGGAAATTAAGGACCATAAACTGAAATTTTTTAAAAAATGAATAACAATAAAATATAAATATCAATTACGCTAATCAACATAAACATTATACAAAAAAAAGCATTGGAATTTGTTAATAAACATTTGGTAAGTATAAATAAAGCCAATTTAAATAAAATAGTCTAATTTCACAATTATTTACTTAGGTTAAAATTAAAATTATTTTAACGACAAAAATTTAAAAAATTGTATTTACTTTATAAATAAAGTATTATTCATTCATTCAAGACAGGGGCGTAACTGGGCCGGGGGACGAACACAATCCTGTCGTTAGAAGCACTCATTATGGGAGTAATTATTAAAGTTGGAGGGGGGAGGGAGGTTCAACTTTGATAATTACCCCTTAGATAATGAGTGCTTCTAACAACAGAATTGTGTTCGTCCCCCGGCCCCGAGCTTTTTAACTCCACTTACGCCGCCCCTGATTCAAGATTATTCGAAGATTTTGCAAATTTATCATAAATTAAACCTGCATTACGAGAGTTTCGATTTAAAATGAAATGATAACAATTTTAAGTAAAAATTACACATTTGTACACAGTGATTGCGTATTGAGTATCAAATACTGCGCATACATAGATGTATAGGCTTTAAAATAAGCACACCGGACAAAAAATTAGTCACCCCTCTCAGAATGTACCTAATAACGTGTGACGGCGCCTCTGGCCTTGATAACCGCACGAATCCGGCGAGGCAGAGACTCTACGAGGTTGTGCATGTACTGAACATCGATTTGCTGCCACTCGTTCATCAGCCGGTCCCGAAGTTCCGCCAGAGTCCGTGGGTGTCTATTCCTGCGCTTCACTTTCTGTTTCCAGCCTGAACAACACCTTCGACGCATTCAGGATTAAAGGCTTCATTGGACCTGCGATGTACTCGTCGCCTCCCATCATTGGAGAACAAACAAAAACGGGACTCATCGGACCAAATTACACGTTTCCAATCTGCCGCAGTCCAGTTTTTGTGCCTCTGAGCCCATTTATAACGTGCCAATTTGTGACTTGCTGTTAACAGCGGCCTCTTCCGTGGTACCCTGCTCCAGATGTCCATCGCATGCAGTTCTCGTCGCAATGTCCGTTCGGAAATTGGTCGCTGGAGAACCTCATTGGTTTCTTGGAGCAATTGTTCTCTGGTTTGAAAACGATTTGCAGTTACTAGACGAGAAACATGGCGGCGGCCCCTATTGTCGAGAATTGTTTTCCGGCCACAGTTACGCCGTCGATTGTCAGTTGATTGCGAACTACACCACTCTTTGTAAACTCGCTGGACAGTACGCGTTGACACACCAACAAATTGGGCTACTTCAGACATTTTGTGTCCGTGGGCTCTGCCAAACACGATGGCTCCTTTTTGCCACTGAGTAACGTCTGCCTCACGACCCATTTTGCAGACTATATCCAACACACACTTTGTTCTTCACCACCTCACGAAACAGATCTGATTCTGTGTGCTACGTCACCGCTACTTGTCACTTACCAATGCTACATCAGCGCCCTCTGTGTGACCTTGAACTTCCTACTATCGGTGCTATTAGGGGTGACTAATTTTTTGTCCGGTGTGCTTATAAGGGTATCACTAAACTGGTTACGCGATAGGCCAAGATTATGTCCCGTAACGGGTTTTGAAATTATGATGCGGAACTAAGATTACCAACATGTTTATTTAAGCGAGATTTGAAACTGGAATAGGATGACGCTCGTTTGGTTACAATACGAGAAACGTTACCATTTTACCAACATGATATCGTCTCATGCTCGATTGCAGTCGTCATTATTTCCGAGACTCGTGTCAGAATGACGTTGATGGTTTAGACTTTAGAAGAAACTGTAATACCCAATGAGGAATGTAGTTGCGCTTAAGTTTGTACGCAAATATACGGATATGAAATTGCGGTCTCGCCTTTATATTTAGACAACTTAACTTTTCTCCAAACGGAGTTACACGATCGTTTTTCTTTCCATATCCATATGCCACTTTGGTTACAACATTTTGCGTTTCATTTAACAAAGTTGAAGAACATCTACTCGAAATGAGAGGACAGTACGATACGTAATTCATTACCAGACTATTTATAATCAATATTCTCGTCGCTCTACGCGAGTTGCGTCTCAGGTTTCGCAATTAAATTTAAGGTGCATGCCTTTCGATTTTCTATACAATATACACGATAGTTATATGCCTTTCAAAAGATAATATGTCTATCAAATCTAATATACTATTTCAAAAATGAAGCCTTATATACAGGGTGTACATAAAGTCAGGATCTATTTTTGTGAAGCACTTGGAAATTATATGGAATTCAATCATAAAATGATAAAGTGATAACATTTATTAAATAATTAAGAGTACGATTCGACGTGACGCCCATCAGTATCCCTGCACAGCTCAAATCGTTCCGCAGCATTTCTAAACACATTCTGGAGCATTTGCTGGGTGTTATCTGCGGCAGTTCGTATACGTGTACGTAAGTTTTCAAGACTCGTTCTCTTCGTCTGATAGACGTGCGACTCGATAAAGCCCCATGCAAAGAAATCTAAAGGGGTTAAATCTGTCATCTCGCTGGCCAAGGTCTGTTGCTTCCGCGTCCGATCCAGCGATTTGGAAAACGTCCATTTAGATAATCCTGAACAATTTTGGCATAGTGACAAGGAGGCACCATCATGTTGATAGACGACGGTACTAACAATCCTATCCCCGTCGTCTATCAACATGATGGTGCTCCTTGTCACTATGCCAAAATTGTTCAGGATTATCTAATGGACGTTTTCCAAATCGCTGGATCGGACGCGGAAGCAACAGACCTTGTGTTGCGAGATGACCAGATTTAACCCCTTTAGATTTCTTTGCATGGGGCTTTATCGAGTCGCACGTCTATCAGACGAAGATTACGAGTCTTGAAAACTTACGTACACGTATACGAACTGCTGCAGATAACATAACCCCGCAAATGCTCCAGAATGTGTTTGAAATGCTGCGGAACGATTTGAGCTGTGCAGGGATACTGATGGGCGTCACGTCGAATCCTACTCTTAATTAGTTAATAATGTTACCACTTTATCATTTTATGATTGAATTCCATATAATTTCCAAGTGCTTCACAAAAATAGATCCTGACTTTATGTGTGTATATATATATATATATATATATATATAACGTTTTTTGCGCACACCTACAGGTCGCTACAATTGGTGTAGAACAATGCGGTTTTCACCATTCGATGCGTCTTTTTATTGTGCAGTGCCCATGCTAAAAAAAAAATTCCCTAACATAAATCCTGCCCCCCTTTTAGGGGTACAGTTCTTCCCATTCCTTCATTTTTAAATCATAATTTTGGCACAAATGGGGGAGGGGTGGGGTAATGGGGGAGGGGGTGGGGTTAATGGGGAAACTCAGAAAAATAGATGCGATATATATATGTAACCAAAAAAATTAAAGTAATCCTTTGCAAGGTGCCAGCCCCTCCCCCTTGGGGGTAATGGGGGAAGGGTGGGGTAAATGGGGGAGAGGGTGGTGGAGGGGGTATTGGGGGAGAGGGTGGGGTAATGGGGGAAGGGTGGGGTTAATGGGAAACTCAGAAAAAAAAATGATAACCAACATCGATTCCGGTCAGGAAGATCATGTTTATCACAACTAATGGAACACTATAACAATATTATTGATGCACTCGAAACAATGAAAACTATGATTTGGCGGGCCGCAGGGCCCCCAATTACTGTCGGTTCAGTTATTTGGTCAATAAACTATAGAAATGAACGCAGTCATGAAAATCTTAGGCTTCAAATCCGAGCTCATTGTATTAAGATTTGTGAAGCTTTAGATTTTCATGGCTGCGTTCTTTTCTGTAATTTTATTGAATGAATAATTGGTTTGCCAGTAACTGGAAGGCCGCAGGCACCCCAATTACTGAGGCCCAAGGTGAGAGGAATAGGAATGATATCCAGATAAAGGGCTACTGATGTTCAAAATAAAATACGCCGTAGGCCCACAATTCAGCCGAAGCACCGCAGATCTAGCAAAATCGGCGCGTAGCGCCGACCTTTTGCTAGTATGATACTATCATATCTGACTGATTTAGAAACCGACATATGGCGAGTATCAAATTTTATTTCAATTGTTTCATTTGCCTTATTTATGTATCTTTTTCATCGTATGAATATACTCTGGGTTTTATTTGGATTTATTTTCACGCGTACATTGCCATACTGTCGTTTCACAGATTATGCAGTACGCGCACGAAGGACCAGAAACAGAAAGATCAGTTCAGCAGTTCCGGAAAAGATCTTTAGAAATTTGAAAATATTTGGCGGAATAATAATAATAATAATAATATAATATAATAATAATAATATATAATAATAATAATAATAATAAATATGAACGATCTATTTCGGTTCTTCAGCGAGAAGTGGGGAACCCTAATAAACTGAATAACCTTTCGTAGCATACATTAAACCATGTTGAAAGCAAAGCTTATTAAAATTCATCCGCAAACAGCATAGGGCAGTACATAAACAATATGGTACTTTAGAACGACAAAAATAGGTGGTCCTCATACCAAATAGAACCCACTGAGAAATACGTCGTATCGTCTATTTATTAGGACATATTTTCCATTCTCTAAATTTAATTTTTTCATTAACATATTTGAGTACGCAATTCTACTTCCTGCTGTCATTCATTATTCACAAAGTAAACAAAAAATGTAGAAATTCGATTCAAACATTATGTTAAAAAGTCTCCAAAACGCGTACGATCAATTTCTTAATTTTCCTTTCGAGAAAACTTTGAAATTTCTCAACATAAAACGAAAGAAATCAAAAGAGAGGTTTAAAATCATAAATTCTTCGCTGTCGCCTTAATAAAGGCGTGAAATAAAAAATGTGATACGAACCAAATTTAGCGAAAGGAAATGAAGAAAAACTGAAATAAAGGAAAATAATCCAAAGTGAAACGCGACACAGAAGGAATTGTCTCGAACCCAATAACCAATGTAAATTAATTATATTCACTTTCAAATATTAACATCGAGAGAGAAGCGAGATGCTTCATGCATCTCCGCTTATTTGCACAAAGTTTTTAAAAAGGCTATCTAACATGAGTGTGTGTGTGTGTGTGTGTGTGTGTGTAATCATAATGCATGCAAGATGTTCGAAGCTGTTGAAAGGGGTAAAAAAGAAAATTCTCAGGAATTTATGAATATACGAGTAAAGAATATAGCGTTTAAAATATGGTGCTTGAAAGAATATAGTGTTGGTTTTGAAATTTTATCTACAAAATATAATGGTCATAAACGTCGATACATACAATGAAAGAAATTAGGAAATGGACCGTTCATTCTAAATATTAATTATGTAACGAAAGTTACGCGTTACCATGAAAAAGTGATTGCCTTCAAACTGCTTCCCTTTTATTCACATAATAATAATAATAGAAGACATATACAGGGTGTCCCATAAGTCCGGTCTCATTGGAAAATTTGTTTTAAATTAAATTTACAAAAATAATACATTAGAACTAAAACAAATGTTTAAATTGATGTCTTGTTTTGGGACGCTTTTTTTTGTTGCGGGTAGAATGACTAATATAGAAGCGAGTTACAATCATGATGAAAAGGCATTATGGGACACCCTGTATATAACGCGATGCTTATTCCCTTCCATTCATCTTCGAAATAAAGACTTCTACGAGATAAATTACGACAAAAAATGTCGCGGGAAGAGTTCTTGGAAATAGGGTGAACCATAAGTTATTCGGATGTTGGATAATCACGTTTCTGAAACTGAGAATGACTCTTTGACGCTTCCAAATCAAATACAAAGCCACGAGTCAATGGCCGAAAAGAGAGCGTGAAACGAACAGAACAACTCTGCCGTCGAAAGGTCAGTGTCGCAACAAAGGATCCTCTTTTGTCTTCTGAAACAATTCGTTCCAACAAAAGCCGAGGGGAAATTTAAACCTGCGACAAACGTCCCTCCCAGAGACTCCCCTCACTATGACGTCATGCGAGCCACCATTACTGAACCCTAATTATTTTCAAACAGAACGTGAAAAGGTCTCTTCGCATGTCATTGGATATTGCATACACCCTTCACCAAAAGTATTAGGGTCTTAGACAGTCTACAAACATTACTAGGTTTGAAATACGTACATAATGTAAAACAGTACGGGAGTATACTGGAAGTAATTCGTCTTCAAAAACATTTTTGGAGCTACACTCTGCTACAGGTACAGTTTCAGGAAGAAAGTTCGCATAGAAAGATAAAATTTCTGAAGACCATAAAAAATTACTTATCAGTAATGACTGGGTTTTGTTTTTGAAATTTTATTATTGTCACCAAGAACGAAAAAAAATATCCAAAGGAAAAAAGAATTTTACTAATTAATATTTTTTTTTGTACATTTTCTAGAACTTTTTTCCGAAAATGTATAAAAAGCTTTAAAAATGGGACTTTGGAGACTGGGAAGTTTATCACTTCGCATACATAGTTCGAACCGCAACAGTAAAACATAAGCTGGAAGCATCATGGTGATAGTTGCGTATTATCTGCATAAGAATGAGGAAACTGTTTTTGCTCAACGGCAGAATAAGTTCACAGGCTCAAGGATCAGTTCCGGAACCGGTTCTTTTTATTATTTATATCAATAACATCGACGTAAGAATTAAGAGTATAATTTCAAAATATGCGGACGATACCAAACTAGGGGGACGAACAAAATCTGTGATAGAACGTTTGCGGATTCGAGAAAATATTAAGTTACTCGAGTGGGGCAGAAATTTGGCAAATGAACTTTAATATAGATAAGTGTAAACGTTGAATATCGGTAAAAACAATGTTAAAGAAAAGTATTCTATACACGACAAGACACTAACGAGTGTTACGGAGGAGAAAGATTTATCAGGTCAGCCCATAAGTAATGTCGTTTTTTTACGATAGATTATGTTTAAACTAGTCCTACTCGGTTTAAGCGTAAATTTTCCGAAGGTTATATCTAAGAGGAGAGCTATCGTGTTTCGCTACATACTTTACAGACCTTGACCAGTGAAGACGTGTGTTTTGCTTTATGTGAACCCCTCATAAACATGGCGGTATCAGAAGAGCATATCAGGCATATAATGCTTTACGAGTTCAAAAAAGGGAATAGTGCTACTGAAGCAACGCGAAACATTCAGGACGTTTATGGCAACGATATTCTGCGTGTGAGGAAATGTCAAAGATGGTTTCAAAAGTTTAGGAATGGTGACTGCTGTTTGACAGATGCAGCACGCTCTGGACGCCCTGCTGAGTTTGATGATGACCTGCCGTTAGCCGCACTTGAAGAAGACTGTTCAACAACTGTCGAAGAATTGGCCCAGAAACTCAATTCATCCCCGTCCACCATCCATCCACATTTGCAACAACTCGGGAAAGTGCCTAAGGTAGGAAAATGGGTGCCACATGAATTGTCGGTCGACAATCTGAGGGTGCGGGTAAACATTAGCACAGCTCTTCATTCCCGTGAACTCCAAGATTCGTTTTTGCACCGTTTAGTGACTGGTGATGAAAAGTGGATACTGTACCAGAATGTTAAGCGCCGTCGACAGTGGGTTTGTGCCGGAGAACCAGCGACACCACAGCCAAAACCAAATCTTCATCCTCGGAAGGTGTTACTTAGTGTTTGGTGGGATAAAGGTGGTGTAATACACTTTGAAACCTTAACACACAACCAAACAATCACCGCTCAAGTCTACTAACAACAACTGGATCGATTGAACACTGCACTAAAAGAAGAGACCACCTTTGGTTAATCGGAAAGGAATCGTGTTCCACCACGACAACGCACATCCTCATACCGCTCGGATCACTTCTGCAAAAACTGAGGAGCTTGGGTGGGAAAAACCTCCACATCCTCCAGACCTTGCGCCTTCAGATTATCATCTCTTCAGGAGTCTGCAAAACTATCTTGACGAGAAACAGTATACTTCTTTAGATGACCTGCACACCAGTCTTTGTACGTTTTTTGCCTCAAAACCGCCTGAATTTTATAAACATGGCATTGAAAAGCTCGTAGGACGTTGGCAGAGTGTCATTGATTCCGATGGAAAATATATACTAGATCAAAAAGTTCCAGATGAATTTTTTTTTGTCCTTCAAATTCCGATCTAAAAAACGACATTACTTATGTGATGACCTGATAGGTAGGTATTATTATTATTATTATTATTATTATTATTATTGCCGACACTGTTAAACCGAGTAAGCAATGTATCGAAGCGGTTAGAAAAACAAATAGAATCTTAGGATTTATTGGTAGATCATTTGAATTTAAGTCGGAGAGAACAATACCTAGAATGGTGCGTTCAATTCTGGTCCTCATATTTACGGCAGGACATAAACAAAATGGAGTGTGTGTAGTAGCGTCGGGATAGAAAGATGATTCCCAGACTTAGAAACAAGTCATACGGTGCTCGTTTAGAAACGTTAAATTTAGTTTCACTCGTAAAAAGGCGGATTCAAAGAGATTTAATCCACGCGTTTAAAATGATTAAAGGTTTTGGTAACGTCGACGCCAAGAAATATTTCACCTTCAAAAATGCAGATAGAACTCACGGTAATGGTGTCAAATTAGTCCGTAAAGATTTTAATTCTAACGAAGCTAAGCATTTCTTCTTCAATCGTATAGTAGTTAATTTGTGGAATAAACTGCCAGCCAGCGTAGTCCAAAGTAATTCGGTCGAGTCCTTTAAAAGAGACTAGATGCTTTATCTTGTTTTAAACCGCCAATTAGAAGCATTTGTTACTGAATAAAAGTATCGTAGAATTCTCACTCGGATTCTTTCCTCTTTGCTTTAAAATTTTCACTTATTTTTCAATTTCCCTCCTCTTTTTTCAACAGACTTTCTTTGCTTTGCTTTAAAAATTTTACTCGTCTTTAAATTCTCTTCCATCGTTATATTTCTTCGCATACAAACGTGTTAGATAAACTCTCGAAGCCTTTTATGGAAAAGTTATACTTTAATCTCACTCATTATAAATTGCTATGATACATTCTCCATGTCACGCTTTACGCGCTATCAACAAGTGGTATTGCGGAGAGGTATTACTTCTTCAACTGTAACTCTCAGTCTCCCGACCCGAACCCAAATGAACACGTACGAGCAATTTTGGGGAAAAGTGCGAGAAACGCAAAACACTTTCGAAAGATGATCTACGCTTCAAACCGATGGAAGAACGAGACAGATTTGTAATGACACTTTTTAGCAGCTTGTCGACAGTATGCCCAGAAGGGTTTCGCGCGGTATAGCGATTGGGCTAATAAAAAATGTACAACGTATTAAATTATTACGTTTTCATCGGAACAATCAAACAATATACTTCCTTTACGATAAGAATAATACACGGTGACTAATACGTTTTGGCAAATGAGAAAAAATATTTTACATAGAACGCAACAATTGGAGAACGTTTAAAAACGAGTGGAAATTATTAAACCGAATACAAATTTTCAATAACTTCCACTATGGAACAAACATTTATGAAGGATCTTGCAAAAGCGAAACAGGGACTTCGTTTCATTACATTTGTAAAACATGAACCCACTCGAATGACATCGTAAGAGTTCAAAGGAGCGGAAAGCTCCGATTACCAAACCGAATTAATTCCGCAATTTTCCATACTGGAAAGAAAGTTATTTATACCGACCTGTTTTCTAATTTATGACAAATTAAAAAGGTATTTCCCCTATACTATATGTATATATTCCCATACCTTGGGTTACCTTTCGCCCGAATTATTCATTCTGACGAAGGTCAAGCTTTTCACTCCACCTTAGACCTACAGTTTAACGCGGAATCCGAACCACGCCCCACCTAGGGTTGCCAGGTCTCCGGTTTTGGGCCGGTGTCTCCGGAAATTGAGCTTTGTAAAAATGTCATTAAAAGTAGAATTTGCCTCTTTTCTTACAGATTTTTCGCAAGATAATTATTTTTAAAAAAATGAGGAAATTTAAATATCGGTTTAGCTACATAAACAAATAATGATGAGCTTCGTAGGTAAATCTCCGGATTTGGAAACCATTTGATCTGGCAACCCTAGCCCCAGCAGCAGCCCAGCGTCTTAACCACTAGGCCACCCAGGGTACCCATTTATCTACCAACCACTTTCTTTATTGCGTGGAAGGATGAACAGCTGGGTTTTGCTGCACGCCGGCTGCCGTCACCGGGTCTCGAACCCGGGGCCGATGGATTCGTAGTCAGCAACGATAACCACTACACCACCGAGGCGCATTTATTTATCCATTATATATATATATATACATACATATATATGTGTGTGTGTGTGTGTGTGTGCTGAAGTGCGTGCATGAGTACCTATAATGATGTAGAAAAGCGTAGTATATGTTGACTGTGGACGAAACAAAATCTAAACAAGTTAAAGAGCAAAGTAAAGTTGTATTTAAATTAATGGTGTTGCAACAAATCAAGTACATAAATTTAAGTATCTAAGTAATCATCATTATTATTATTATTAACTCAAGGTACGATTTCAATAAAAGCATTAATAATTTCATACTATCACCTTTGTTCAACGTACGATACTCATCTTTCCATAATGAAATAACATATGTTCAGAAATTCTTTACAGACAACTCATATCCTAAGAACATTTTTCAACAAGTACTTAAACAATTTTTAAATAACATTTATCAACCGTCATACAACAATCCAACGGTTTATAACGAAAAAATATTTCAACTTTCCACACTACGGTTATATTACCTTTAATAATAAATAAAAAGGACTTTCATTAACTGCTAAAAAAAACTAAACCTACAAATAAACTTCCGTTTCATATTCTCAAATAATCACAGTATAAAATCATATTTATTCCATAAAGAAAAGCTTCCGAATACTTTGGCTTCGTTTATCATATACTGTACTCTTTAAATTGTATGCGCTGCCAAGCGAATTACATTGGTAGCACTAACTGTCAATATGAACTAAGAGTAAACGGACACCTTGGCATTTCAACAAGAACATCAACCCTTCTACATAAACCGTCAAAATCTTATTTTAGAGAGACCATTCATACTAAAAAAAAATCATCCTTTACATACTTCACATTTCAAAATTATTGACTCTATTAACACTAACCAATTTGACTGACAGACATATTTTAGAATCGTCACACATATTAGATAAAACAAAAAGGTCACCTTAAGCATCTACTGTACATACTACTCTCTCTTTCAACTTTTTCATTCGTAAATTAACCTTTATTTATAATTGTAATACCACATGAATGAATAATTTTAATTTCCCAAAATGATAGAAATGCGGATTAATTTGAAATTATAAATTATACATATGAGGGGTCGCGCGTCTTAAGATACCTAAACGCCACCACAGGCGAAAACATGTTTTTGATGGATATCACTATTTTCATCCTTCCTCTATCGCGTGGTTTGGGTTATAATGACCTTACGACACGAAGTATGGTTGAAAACCTTATGAAGCGAACTACTTTTTTCACCTCTATCGCCAGCCAGAAGTTCACCCAAAGTTCGGCATAATAAGAAAATCAAAAAATTAAAAAAAAATATATAAAAATATAAAATATGAAAATCTATTCCAAAAACTCATCAACATCTTCATTAGCATACTGAGAACTCTAATTTAGCTAAAAATGAACGCTCTAGCTCAATTAATAACAGAGAAACTATTGCCAGAATATTGCTGAACTTTGGAGGCGATTTCTGGCGAATTTTAATTTTGGCGCTTAGGTACCGTAAGACGCGGGACCCCTCATATATATATATATGTGTGTGTGTGTGTGTGTGTGTGTGTCAGAATTTGTTATCTTACCTGATAAAAAAAAATCATTTCGTATATATAGTTATTAATTATATTTTAATTTTGTTTATCACCTTTTCCTCTGTCTTAATTTACAGTAAAAACTAATGCAGCTAAACCGGAAGTTAATGAAGTGTCTTACTTGCTGAGAAATGGTTCCACCTAATCTCTTTTCTTAAATAGTCACGCCTCATAGCTATAATGATAAGAGAGTATTTAGGTTTTTCGTTTACCGAACTTATAAACTATGTACGACAATACAGCGACTATTTAAACTGTTACGAATTTCAATTATCAAATAAACATCGTTATATTGCTCCATAGAATTTTAACTATAATTAATCCGAATGCTAATTTATCACAATGACTCGAGTTTTTAATGTAGGTGAGGCCACATTCCAGTTTAGAGGGTGAGGCTTATAAAATTGTATGCATTTGTAGAATGCAGCTGCGCTACAGCATAAAGCACCCCCCCAACCTAAAAAAAAAATAGAGTAAATATAGTAAAGGAGATTATTCCAAGCCTACTGCAACTTAGTCCAAGCTTTAATTATAATGTGTAAATAATTTCATCCAAAATATTTTCAACATTTTTAAGGAGACTAATATTGAACTTTAAATGACAAAACGAAAACAAGAACAGAACCTCTCAAAATTGTACAGAAATATTTATTCGATGTTTACTATTGAGAAAATGTCTAAAAGTAGTCTCTGTAAATGTAGGTTAAATACAGTTAGGTTAGGTAAAGTTAGGTTCATTTAGTTAAGGTTAGGTTAGGTAAAATCATTTTACGTTTCGTTTTCTTTGTTAGTGAAGGTCCAAACACTCGCCGAGGAATTTTGCATTCGAAAAAAAGAATTTGACTCGTTCGTCAAAAGCTTTATCTTGCCAAAGATCTCATCGTCCCTACGGCCGGAACATTTTTTTTGCTAGTTCCCGCGAAGGCTTTTATTACTCCGTATCACGTTGCTGTTCGTTTTGTCTATAATCTTCCTCGGTCCTCGTTGCTTTCTTTCTAGCAGTTTGTTTGGTAGTTCTTCCGATTCTTCGTCCGGATTAACTTTTTCTGAACATTCCCACATTTTTTTAACACAATAGTCAAGCAATAAAATGTAATGAAAATTATTTTAAGAAAATTTTAAGTTATAGTTTAACATTTAAAATTAGCTCACCAATCACTTAAATTTTAAATGCAATTTCACATATTTTACTTGAAGCTCACGAAGCAGTTAAATTTCAAATACAAATTTTTTTTTTTTTTTTTGCCTATCATAGCTTCCGATGCGTAGCCAAAAATATTTGATGGCTACATTCTTTTCTAAATTTATTCACCAACTTGATTTTCTTCATTCCATGAAAGTGTATGAAACTCTGTAGAAACGTGTTTGAACTTGGTTTACTTGTAGACCACCTTAATGATAGGGAAGGCCACCAGTCCACGCTTCTATAAAATTTTATATTTTTCTAATAGCCAGAAAAGCAGATCAACAAGTTCACGAAAGAAAGCGACCATCAAAATTTTGAGTTTCACATCCCAAGACCAATGGGCCAAAATCTTGAAATTTAAATGTTTCGTGTTTTAGCACAATTTTTTTGGGCGATATATTGGGATTTTTGGGGGATACCCGATCTGAAAAAAAAAAGTTGCTAAAAACACCCCAGAGATCCCAGAGGGTGTTGTCACCAAGTTTCATGAAAATCGGTCCAGCGGTCTGGAACTGAACAGGAGACAAACAGACGGATAGACAGACGGACAAACAAACATGCGGTGAATTATGCTATGTGATGATGATGACATCTTAATGTCTACCAAAGCCTACCCATAATTAATTAGTTCAAGCTCGCATTATAACGCGTAAATCATTCCATATAAAATAATCTTAACGTAAACTGTTTAGACAGTGAGACCTCAATATTTACTTTAAGCTCACGAGGCACTTACATTTTAAAAGTAACTTAGATGTAAAATATTCAACCAATGGTTTTGGATGTGAAGCTCAACATTCTGATAAATGTGGTATTTTGTAAATTTGCTAACCAATTATAATTGTAATTCACATTGTAACTGTAATTAGAAATTTAGCCGCAAGCAGCCGCAACCATTACTCGCGCGTTATGATGGGAGCTTGGACTGACTGAATACGAGTAAATTGTCTTTATACGATAAATATTTCTTCTAAAAAACTTATTTCTATTCTTGGAAGACGCGTGAAAATATTTCCCTTTTTAAATATAATCAATATTTTCACTCGATTGTCGTACACGGAGAATCTTATCGAGTCTCCGATGCAATATCGGCTAAGAAGCTCCAGTTTATAAAGGTTGTATCTTTTCTTTATTATTCAAATAAAACTAAACTTCGTCTCAAGACATTTTAAATTTTCCACTGAAAGAAATAAAAATAGCATTTTATTTTATTTTTTAACATCACAAAAAAGAAAGATTCGTTGAAAAATATATTCATTTACAAAAGGACAACCAAAATACGATGGAATTTTTTTTACTGAAAAGGGTTTTATTTCCAAAGATGAGAAAGGGTCATTCCGGGACAAATCATGCACTGCATATCACACCATCATCAATTTTCCTATAATTTGGTATGTGGCATTATCTAAAGTAAACCAACAAACTCAAAATATAAAATTATACCCTAATCGAAATTATGGTTCAAAATTTATGCCTCCCCCTTCTTTTGAGGTGGGGGTGGGGGGTGGGGCGCATACTACTAAATTTCAAACTTTCATATCTCAGTCCTAGCTCAGATTGAAGAATGATTCAAAATGCATCTGAAAGGCAATTTCACAAACACTAAATCATTATAAGCACAAAAAACAGCTAAGAGTCAGTGAATAAAAAGTTACAGATAATGTTTTCATTTTGGGGACCTTCCTCCACTGATATAAATGAAAAATTATTTTTTTCTGTGAATGAAATTGAATTTCAGCCATTGGTACCTCCTCGGTATGGGCCGCAAGGGCTTTTGAGGTACTTCTTTTCCTTGTAACTCTGTGTGTTGTGTGGTGTGTGTGTGTGTGTGTGTGTGTGTGTGTGTGTGTGTGTGTGTGTGTCATCAACTTGCTCGAGTTTTTCCACGTCATGTTGAGTGAGTAGTATGATAAGAATAGGGCGATTGATATACTTTATCTCGACTTTCAGAAAGCCTTTGATAAGGTACCTCACTGCCGGCTAATGGCGAAAGTGCGCGCGCTGGGTATCGGTGGGGAAGTAGGTAGGTGGATTGAAAACTGGCTGAAGAATAGGCGGTAGAGGGGTGTAATTAACTCTTTACGGACGAGTCCGCAGCATATGCGGTCACTCTTGTTACCAGAACGTATAGGTTTTATTGTTATTGAAATCTAAATATTTTAGTAACTAGTCACTGAAATGATACACATTCTGGGTTCCTTTCCCGACAACTAAATGACATCTATATATAAACACGTAGAAACATTTATAGAAACGAGGCATTGTAGTACAATTTATATTATTTTTTCTGGTGAACCTTAAGGTACCATCCATCGTTAAAGGGTTAAAGGGGCTAGTTCCGGTTGGGCCTCGGTCACTAGCGGGGTTCCTCAGGGTTCCGTTTTGGGGCCGCTGTTGTTTATCATTTACATAAATGATATAGACGGTGGCATCTTCATTCGGATCGCCAAATTCGCTAATGACACCAAGCTTGGGGCCAATGTTGGGACGCCGGAGGCGATCGAGCAACTGCGTGCGGACCTAGGTAGGATAGGAGAGTGGTCCGAAAAATGGCAAATGCCGTTTAACTTGGGTAAATGCAAAGTGACGCACATTGGCTACGCCAATCCCAAGTCGGACTACTCAATGTTGGGGAGAGTAGTATAGCCGAAAAAGGGGAGTGCAAGTATGTTGCAAGTGATGAAGTAATGTTGCAAAGGGGGGTGGTTTTTTTGCAAAGGGGGGAGGGGGAGGGGGGGTGCAAAAAAATAAAAAAAAATAAAAAAAAAAATAAAAAAAATAAAAAAAGAGTACTGGCCTTTGTTGCCAACCTAGGTTGCAAGGGGCATGCAACTTGGGGGCCTCCCCCAAGCTATTCCCCCCAAAGGGCCAGAGAGAAAGGAGGAGAGGTGTTCACCTGGCAGGAGCCAGCCAAGTGCATATTAAGACTTCAGCCGAGTAGGCGTTGTTTTATAGGCTCCTAATCAGCCAGTTGACTGAGCCAAGGGGGGAGGGGTACACCTGAAGGAGAGAGAGACACCTGTAGGAGAGAGAGAGAGAGACCTGAAGGAGAGAGAGAGACCTGAAGGAAAGAGAGACACCTGTAGGAGAGAGAGAGAGAGAGACCTGAGGGAGAGAGACACCTGTAGGAGAGAGAGACACCTGTAGGAGAGAGAGAGACCTGAAGGAGAGAGAGAGACCTGAAGGAGAGAGAGAGACCTGAAGGAGAGAGAGGAGTTCTCCCCCAAGTTATTTTCGTTTTCCTAACCTAAGAGGCCACTAAGGGGTTTTACCAAAGGGCCTGAAAGAGAAGGACCAGAGGTCCTTGCTCGGCTGGGAGCCGAGCTGGAATGAGTCTTTCATCAACTTCTCGGTCTTTTATAAGCCTCTATTCTGGCTGAGTTGCCAGATCGCACCATGTATGCAGATGCTGAGTTGCCACATCAAGCCATGTAATCGGGTGCTGATGTGCCAGATCGCACCATCAGATAGCGCCATGTATTCCAGAAATATTAATCTTCCATTGTGTAACACAATATGACGGTAGTTATTCCAATTAAATTCTGTATATTAAATAAATACACACTCAATCTTTATTAATTGCATACCTTTCCAGTTTTTTGCAATGATCGGATTGCTCTTGCTAGATATATTATTATTATATATATATATAATATATATATATATATATATATATATTCTTTTAAACATCTTATGTTAGGTAAATATATATATATATATATATATATATATATATATATATATATATATATAATTTATTTTCATATTATAACATTTAATTTTAGTTTAACGTTTAGAAGCAAATTTAACATTAACTTGAACTTCATTGAACTTGAAGCTAAACTTTTCGAAGCAAATAACATAGTTAACCACACATAATTCGAAAACTTCATAATAGAAAAATAATTAATTTTATGGTTAACTAGTTTATTTCGTTTACTATAATTATATATATACAGTCTTTTAAACAGCTTATGATATATATATATATATATATATATATATATATATATATAGTGTTTCACTATATATGTATAGATGTATATAGGGTTTTACAATAGATGTATATAGTGTTTAACGATTAGAATCAAATATAACATTAACTTGAACTTCGTTAAACTTAGTTAAACTTATCGAATGTTCTGAAAAGCACGGCTTATAATTTCCTTCCACATATCCGTACAAAAATAGCACTTCAAGACATTATTGTATAGAAATAAGGTAACACAAGCAGCAACTCATAATGAGAGACCTTCCCCCCAATCCCTGATAAGTATCCCTTCACTTCAATCCACTTTTTACCATTATTATGGTGAGTTGTCTCCAACTAAAAGATTTCGTTGTGAACAGCAACTCATAATGAGAGACCTTCCCCCCAATCCCTGATAAGTCTCCCTTCACTTCAAATGAAGAGAAATTATGAAACACACGCTTGTCTGTGCACAAAGCATATAAAAAACCATAATATATTTATATAGTTAATCAATCGAGCCCCATCTATATATAGATGTTTATAGTGTTTTACAATAGATGTGTATAGTGTTTAACGATTAGGTCCGTCAAATAAAGCATTTCAACAATGATTTCACTGTTTCAGAAAGATTTACGTATGACTTAAAAATATATTATTGATATGCCTAACTTAAGATCAGGATGCTTTTATAGTTTACAGCATCTTTTAAAAGTTTAACTACCAAGTTATAAAGTAATTATCAACCGGATTGATTAAAAGTAAAGGCAACTTTCAATATATTTTAGTAATATAACAGAATTAACAAAGTTACCCAATAAATAATTCGTTAGACAGAAAATGAATTTTTATAAGGGATACCCAACTAATTATGACGCATATTAAAATAAAAAATAATAACAAACGTAAATAAAGCGTATATTAAAAATTTTTTCGTTTTATTCTTTCCTTCTTATTGATAACTTATTTAAACTAATCTCTGTATATGTGCTTATTTAATCACAATGATTTAAGTTTAAAAGTAAAAACTGTTTTCTGTGAAAACATATGATGATAATTATTTTATTCTGTTCTTCGGAAAGAGCTTCAATTCGGTTGCCAGATACCACATTTTACTATTATTATGGTGAGTTGTCTCCAACTAAAAGATTTCGTTGTGAACAGCAACTCATAATGAGAGACCTTCCCCCCAATCCCTGATAAGTCTCCCTTCACTTCAATCCACTTTTTACCATTATTATGGTGAGTTGTCTCCAACTAAAAGATTTCGTTGTGACTCAATTTTCATTATAAACATTCGAATATCAGTGGGGAAAAACGAACGGAAATGAAAATTTATGAAACAATTAGACGATCGTCATTCCCCAAACCCGTATATATATATATATATATATTATAATATCTAAGTTGTATCGAGATGAAAATTTACGAAACACACGAGTCTCTTTCCATACGAAAAAATTGAAACAATATGAAAATTTACGAAACAATTCAATTAAAAGTTGAAATTAACCAAAACACAATTCGCTAGACGTAAGGAATTCCGAGAATCTGCCCAACTCGAATGACCATAATGACCTTTCTCCTAGACAGCTTGAACAAAACCTCTCTCGACTCCATTTCTTAGATATGCCCACAATTATATATATATATATATATATATATATATATATATATATAGAGAGAGAGAGAGAGAGAGAGAGAGAGAGAGAGAGTTTTGTTCAAATAACGGGATATGCTTGTATCTTTTGCCATTGTGTTCGAACACAATTGCTGCTTCGAAAAGCAGTTGTTCGAAGCAGCAATTATTCGACGTTATATTGAATTGGAAAGGTTTTCACCCCACCTTAGACCCACAGTTTAACATTAGAAAATTCTGAAACCTGACTCAGTGCCAAAAGTTTTATAAGAAACACCAAATAATTTTCGTTGACCCTAGAGCAATTTGAATTGGAAAGGTTTTCACCCCGCCTTAGACCCACAGTTTAACATTAGAAAATTCTGAAACCTGACTCAGTGCCAAAAGTTTTATAAGAAACACCAAATAATTTTCGTTGTCCCCTAGCGCAATTTGAATTGGAAAGGTTTTCACCCCACCTTAGACCCACAGTTTAACATTAGAAAATTCTGAAACCTGACTCAGTGCCAAAAGTTTTATAAGAAACCAAATAATTTTCGTCGTCCCCTAGCGAAATTTGAATTGGAAAGGTTTTCACCCCACCTTAGACCCACAGTTTAACGTTGAAACCGAATGTTCTTTTAAAATATAATTAGGATATATTTCTTTATATCCTCTCGATTACATTAGTGACTAATGATGTGGTAAACACTGAGTAAATATTTTCTCGAAAACTATGGGTGATAGAAAGATTCTGAAACCATATTTGGAATCAGTATCAAAGGTTCTATACGAATCACCAAATAATTTTCAAAGGAGAATACGAGCATTAAATCTATTTGTGAAAATATATATATGTTACTCGTCCGGTCCCGTTATAGCGGATTGGTACACGTCATAGCTCCACCCAGCTACATCGGCAGCCAATCACTACGAACATCTGGTCTTTTGGGGCGGAGCTTGGCGATTGTGCATATAAAAGGGGATATTTTTCAGTTGGAGTAAAGTAGCTATTTTCGCGTCAGTGAATAATCATTCCTCCACCATGGACCTGTACGTCTCCCCAGACTTGTATGAAGAAAGTGATACTGCAGCATTAACGACAATTAGTCTTTTCAATGCGATTGACCGTGGCGAATTATTTCCAACGCAAACCGTAGAAGATATTTGCAGTGACGCTCCTTACAATCCGACGCAAGGGACTACCATAGAAATGTAAGTGTCTAATTCGTTTTTATATATATATGGAGAGTTGTAGTATCGTCAAATAGATACTCGCCAAAAATGTCAATCAATGTTATTTGGTTATCCCCATTATGCTAAAATCGAAATTTTTATAGCGTTCAATGTTATTCCTCGAACCAAAGATATCTTCACATAATGGGGATCTGTCTGTATACTCTGTATATGTTTTAAAAGCATTATTCCTTTAAGGTCCGATGAGGATTTGACACGTGTTATACAATCTTTTGAAGAATCGGGAATACGGAGGATATACTGATCAGTCAACAATGTCACACCGAAATAATGTAAGTGTTTTTCGATCTTTTTGGGATAAGAAGACAATATATTTTCATAAATTTATTAAATGAAAGAAATCAGTACAATAAACAACTACAGATATACGTTACAAATATACGAACAAAAACATTATAATATACAACGAGTACGTACAATTGGAAAACGGTTTTTTATCTGTCTGCATACCATTTCATCGTTTCGGCGAGTGTGACACGGGTCAAATAAATTTAAAAAATTTATAAATTCTTTATCATTTGACATATGCATGAGAAATGAGACGCAGTACATTCCGCAAACATTAGTAAAATATCCTTGCATGCGAAATGGGTTCCATACAACTTCGGGAATATGTAACTGAGCGAGAAATTTTACAATAATAGGGTCACTCCAGGGTTGAGTACCGAGTGAATCAAAATAGTACAGGCGCTGTCTATTTTTAAAATAGACAGCGATCCAGTGAATCCCTTCATTACCGATGATGTCTGTGTTCACAATAAGACTACCGCATTCTCGCGTACTTGGCAAACTCAATGTTTCATTCTTCGCAAACACGCCGATAAATTTGGAACGTGTGACTCGCTCCATTACTTTCTGAAGTGTATTAGCATCCATTTTAAAAGTCAGTGATAACGCTCTAAATCTATCTACTTCTATTAGGGCTTGCGATTCGAGATATACTAGTACACTAATAGGCGTCTATAGGCTTGGCGAATTCCAGCCGCACTGAGATGTTTCCGCTCTGCTGTGGGGTTAAATGGGTATTTACGCTAGCAGATAAGTCAGGTGTAATGTCAAACGGATAAAGGTTAAATTGATCAATGAATTCTTCCTGCGTTACCCCATTACCAAGCTCATCACAATCACCTGCAATATGGGTCAGATTACTATAGGCTCTGGCACAAAGAGGTAACACAGCGTCTGATGAATAGTCCGTACCCATTGTTCCACCCAAAGCAGTGCCATTAACGTATAGAGTTATATTTTTAAGTCCGAAATTCTCGAATTTAAAGGCACTCTTTTTATATTTTCCATTCACCGAAGCGTGGTCCTGCATGCCGATTAATATCCTTTTAGGAAGATTTCCCAGGGCAATGTTTTCTATCTGCTTCGATGCCAACCCTGCAGGAACCGTATATAGTTTGATCTGCACTCTGTTAATAGGATATTTCACTGTAACGTTTAGTAAATTTTTCTCAATTTCTAGTTGTTTTGGTGAACTTAATTTCACTCTCCGTACGCGGAGGTATGTGTCCATAATGTGAACCACAACGGGCTTTGCACCCTCTTCTTGATTCGCATCCAGATTTAAGCAGATCTCAGGACTCGTGCGGGTGAGCTTTATTTTCATATCCACCCCGTTGACAAGCAACTTCTCCTGTAAAGTGAAATCTGTGTGCAACCGTCCAAAACACTCGTATATTTTCTTTTTAGAATTTTTAAATTTGTCCTTTATACTATTTTCATCTTTAGTTTGATAATATCCCTCCGCACTTAAAAAGGTAGCCTTCGCTTCTTTGGAAAAGTTGAGGACATTTTCCAAATAGGCTCGTAGATGATAGTACCCCGTGCCTGCCGATATGTTGGTCTGATTTAAATATACGTCACACTGGTTGAATATGGCGTGCAGAAAGTTTGTTTCAGGGTATACAGCATATTTGTCATCGCAGACCGTTCCATCAGAATGGGCTATACGTAGCTTAGCGTACATGTGCACACAGCTTGGATCAAAAAAGTAAGGACCTGAGCTGGGTATCACGAATTCTATAGGTGCACTCGGGGAACTAATTTGTTTAAAGGGTTAATTGTAATAAAGTCACTGTGCTCAATAGAAACTTGGGTTGGCGGGAGCTCAAAAAGGGACAGCTCCGATTTACAGCATTGTGAACTACATGGGTGGATGAAGCGTGCCATGGCGAAATAGTGACTCCTCTCGCGACAAGTGGTAAACAAACTATGATTCATGAGATCAATGTCCTTAGCTTATATCAGTCAAAAAAGTGGTCAACCATAGGTTTCATTCGCTTACAGCATTTCTTTTTTGATAGCCTTTTACGTTTAATACCACGTGACCCCTTCTTCCGGGGAGCCCTCTTCTTCATCCCGCCACCACGCATTTTTCTCTTTGCATCTTTGATGATTTCGTTCCGTGTACGCTTTAAATGTTTTTTTAGAGCTTCTTTAGGTTTAGCCCCGGCCAATATGTCTTCTGCAGTGTTAAGGCCTGATTGTAGCGCTTTCCTTCCAAGGTATCTGGCACCCCTCTTCAGCAAAGGAACAGCCGTACGTAGTATGGATGAAAAAATGGATCCCAAGTCCACTACCGCGCTGGTATCTCGCCCTCGATAGACGGTGAAAGGCTTTCTATCCATTATAACTCAGTGCGTCGAAAGTGTAGCTTCACTGTTAAGCTCCCGTTACCGAATGGGAAGTTTTCGCCCCCAATCGTTCTTATATACAGTGCCCGCGAAAAGTATCCGATCACTCAAGAAAATACAATATTTTCCCTTGATATTCAGAGACACGTAATTCACTTTCTATTTGTTCTAGCGACATCTGGTAACTTTGAGGTTGCTTGCTGATATGAGAGCTATCCAACGCATTCTCAAATTAGTGTTCTGGTAGCCTTCGTTGCGGGTGGCTGTGTCTCAAATTTGTCAGATTTCACTGTTTGTGTAAATTTCTTGATTTTTTTTTTTTTTTACAGAAAGTGGTGTAAATAAAATTTATATATGTGTGCTAAAAAACAACTTAAGAGTGATTGTCGAGGTGCTATTGTTGCTTTGCATGCATGTGGGAAATCACAGAGACAGATAGCTAAGGAATTAAAATATCCCAAAGTACCGTTAATTTATGGTTTCACGGGCTAAGAACAATGGTGGCCTAACCACGCCAGTCCATAAAAACGATCTGGCAGACCGAGAAAAACAAATTCGCGAACAGACAAACTTATGAAACGTTTAGTATTGAAAAACCCAACAATAACTGCGAAAGAAATAAAATTTAATATGAATAATTTGTTATCTGGTGTTTCTGAACGAACTATCCAGGAGCGGCTCCAAAAAGAACTCGGATTACCATCTCGCCATGCTGCTAAGAAACCGTTCATTAATGAAAAAATGCGTAAAAAACGTGTCGCATTTTGTAAAAAATACATTCATTGGACTGTTGATGACTGGAAGAAGGTTTTATTTAGCGATGAGTCGACATTTTTGACATTCAGAAGTTGTCCAAAAAAGGTTCGCCGGCCTATTGGCTCAAATAGGATGGACCCTAAATACACCCTAAAGACAATGAAACACACCTCCAAGTGTGATGGTTTGGGGTTGTTTCGGTTACTATGGGCGTGGAAACTTATATTTTCTTCCGAAGAACACAACTATGAATGGTGCACGGTATTTAGCAATGCTACAGGATAAACTTCCAATGGCAATGGCAATCCAAAGGACAAAAACATACCATGATGGTGCACCATGTCACAGGGCCAAAATAGTGACAAAATGGATTACTGACAATAAATTTGATATTTTGGATTGGCCTGGTAATAGTCCAGATCTCAATCCGATAGAAAATCTGTGGCTAATAATAAAAAATAAGGTTGAATGCCACGACACTGGCTCAGTCGAAAAATTACAAGAGGCCATCAAAAAGGTATGGTGCAAGGAAATATCAGTGGAAGTTTGTCAAAACTTGATTAAATCCATGCCAAAACGTCTAGAACAAGTCATCCAAACCAAAGGACAGATGACAAAATACTAATATAAGGTTAGTATACATTTAAACATTGTTTTTTATGTAAAAAATACAAATTTCAAGGGTGATCGGATACTTTTCGCGGGCACTGTATATTGTGATATTGGTTATTAAATTAGTTGCGACATTCACATAATGGGGTCTGTCATATGTAATACTCAAACTCCTTCCTCTATAGTTGGGGATGTGAGCAATGCGCAGCAGGCGTGCCTGGGTATCCCCAACAAACTGGTGCTCCACTATATTACTGTAAATATAGCACATGTCTGGGGACCTTTTAGCCAATTTCTCCATCTTCAATTGATACATTAATCTGGACAAGTTATACTGTGTCTCGTGAAATGTGTCTCTTTGGAAGGCTGCGCTATATCGGCCGTTGGTTAGAATTTTGAACTTTCTATGTTCTTTAAGACGTCTGTTAGTCTTTGATTTTAGGATTAGTGTATGTGCAGGGTTGTTTACGATTTCATATACTAAATCATTCGTAAGGTTTGTTTCTTAAACTTACGTTTAAGCCTCTCACAACATCCTCGGCCGAACCATATTGACCCGGCCCCAGTCTTACTTCTGTACTGTAATACCGTGCAATCTTAGTCCGAGCGATGCGCATAGTTTCATCCATAGCTACCCCAGCTTTTTCACACTCGTCAATGTCTCTAAGAATCGTAAAAACGGTTTCTTTATGTTCATTTAAAAAGACGGTGTCCAGCTGAATTTCGCATATCCCCACCTCATACGAATCACGACCTAATTCAATGTGCCCATGGAGTTCTGTTACAAAGTTGGCTAGTGTGTTGTTAGGGTGTACAGACAGGGACGAGGGGGACGGGAGTGTGACGTAGAAATGGTTAGGAGCCATGTTGCATACTATTTAAGCTTCATTATTGCATCAGCTTTTATATAGGTGTTGAAGCTTTCTGGGTACCCTAGCCATTTCACCAGGTACATTTTTCTCCTTCCTGAACCTTTGCTTCCTAAAATTTTCTCAATTTTAAACATTTTTTTCTTAATTAAACGCAACTTTCTGCAATTCCTCGCGGTAAAAGCCTCCTGAGATTTCTTCCCCATTCAAATCTTCAATGTAATACATCATTATCTCACCTTTAGGTCTCACAGTCCTAACTTTAAAAATCTCGCGTGTCCATCCTTGCTCAAAACCCTTTGTGAATAAATTCGCAAAGGGTTTTGAGCAAGGATGGACACGCGAGATTTTAAAGTTAGGGCTGTGAGACCTAAAGGTGAGATAATGATGTATTACATTGAAGATTTGAATGGGGAAGAAATCTCAGGAGGCTTTTACCGCGAGGAATTGCAGAAAGTTGCGTTTAATTTAGAAAAAAATGTGTTTAAAATTGAGAAAATTTTAGGAAGCAAATGTTCAGGAAGGAGAAAAATGTACCTGGTGAAATAGCTAGGGTACCCAGAAAGCTTCAACACCTATATAAAAGCTGATGCAATAATGAAGCTTAAATAGTATGCAACATGGCTCCTAACCATTTCTACGTCACACTCCCGTCCTCCTCGTCCCTCTGTACACCCTAACAACACACTAGCCAACTTTGTAACAGAACTCCATGGGCACATTGAATTGGGTCGTGATTCGTATGAGGTGGGGATATGCGAAATTCAGCTGGACACCGTCTTTTTAAATATTGAACATAAAGAAACCGTTTTTACGATTCTTAGAGACATTGACGAGTGTGAAAAAGCTGGGGTAGCTATGGATGAAACTATGCGCATCGCTCGGACTAAGATTGCACGGTATTACAGTACAGAAGTAAGACTAGGGCCGGGTCAATATGGTTCGGCCGAGGATGTTGTGAGAGGCTTAAACGTAAGTTTAAGAAACTCAAACCTTACGAATGATTTAGTATACGAAATCGTAAACAACCCTGCACATACACTAATCCTAAAATCAAAGACTAACAGACGTCTTAAAGAACATAGAAAGTTCAAAATTCTAACCAACGGCCGATATAGCGCAGCCTTCCAAAGAGACACATTTCACGAGACACAGTATAACTTGTCCAGATTAATGTATCAATTGAAGATGGAGAAATTGGCTGAAAGGTCCCCAGACATGTGCTATATTTACAGTAATATAGTGGAGCACCAGTTTGTTGGGGATACCCAGGCACGCCTGCTGCGCATTGCTCACATCCCCAACCATAGAGGAAGGAGTTTGAGTATTACATATGACAGACCCCATTATGTGAATGTCGCAACTAATTTAATAACCAATATCACAATATATATAAGAACGATTGAGGGCGAAAACTTCCCATTCGGTAACGGGAGCTTAACAGTGAAGCTACACTTTCGACGCACTGAGTTATAATGGATAGAAAGCCTTTCACCGTCTATCGAGGGATGCGATACCAGCGCGGTAGTGGACTTGGATCCATTTTTTCATCCATACTACGTACGGCTGTTCCTTTGCTGAAGAGGGGTGCCAGATACCTTGGAAGGAAAGCGCTACAATCAGGCCTTAACACTGCAGAAGACATATTGGCCGGGGCTAAACCTAAAGAAGCTCTAAAAAAACATTTAAAGCGTACACGGACGAAATCATCAAAGATGCAAAGAGAAAAATGCGTGGTGGCGGGAAGAAGAAGAGGGCTCCCCGAAGAAGAAGGGGTCACGTGGTATTAAACGTAAAAGGCTATCAAAAAAGAATGCTGTAAGCGAATGAAACCTATGGTTGACCACTTTTTTGACTGATATAAGCTAAGGACATTGATCTCATGAATCATAGTTTGTTTACCACTTGTCGAGAGAGGAGTCACTATTTCGCCATGGCACGCTTCATCCACCCATGTAGTTCACAATGCTGTAAATCGGAGCTGTCCCTTTTTGAGCTCCCGCCAACCCAAGTTTCTATTGAGCACAGTGACTTTATTACAATTAACCCTTTAAACACAATTAGTTCCCCGAGTGCACCTATAGAATTCGTGATACCCAGCTCAGGTCCTTACTTTTTTGATCCAAGCTGTGTGCACATGTACGCTAAGCTACGTATAGCCCATTCTGATGGAACGGTCTGCGATGACAAATATGCTGTATACCCTGAAACAAACTTTCTGCACGCCATATTCAACCAGTGTGACGTATATTTAAATCAGACCAACATATCGGCAGGCACGGGGTACTATCATCTACGAGCCTATTTGGAAAATGTCCTCAACTTTTCCAAAGAAGCGAAGGCTACCTTTTTAAGTGCGGAGGGATATTATCAAACTAAAGATGAAAATAGTATAAAGGACAAATTTAAAAATTCTAAAAAGAAAATATACGAGTGTTTTGGACGGTTGCACACAGATTTCACTTTCCAGGAGAAGTTGCTTGTGAACGGGGTGGATATGAAAATAAAGCTCACCCGCACGAGTCCTGAGATCTGCTTAAATCTGGATGCGAATCAAGAAGAGGGTGCAAAGCCCGTTGTGGTTCACATTATGGACACATACCTCCGCGTACGGCGAGTGAAATTAAGTTCACCAAAACAACTAGAAATTGAGAAAAATTTACTAAACGCTACAGTGAAATATCCTATTAACAGAGTGCAGATCAAACTATATACGGTTCCTGCAGGGTTGGCATCGAAGCAGATAGAAAACATTGCCCTGGGAAATCTTCCTAAAAGGATATTAATCGGCATGCAGGACCACGCTTCGGTGAATGGAAAATATAAAAAGAGTGCCTTTAAATTCGAGAATTTCGGACTTAAAAATATAACTCTATACGTTAATGGCACTGCTTTGGGTGGAACAATGGGTACGGACTATTCATCAGACGCTGTGTTACCTCTTTGTGCCAGAGCCTATAGTAATCTGACCCATATTGCAGGTGATTGTGATGAGCTTGGTAATGGGGTAACGCAGGAAGAATTCATTGATCAATTTAACCTTTACCCGTTTGACATTACACCTGACTTATCTGCTAGCGTAAATACCCATTTAACCCCACAGCAGAGCGGAAACATCTCAGTGCGGCTGGAATTCGCCAAGCCTATAGACGCTCCTATTAGTGTACTAGTATATCTCGAATCGCAAGCCCTAATAGAAGTAGATAGATTTAGAGCGTTATCACTGACTTTTAAAATGGATGCTAATACACTTCAGAAAGTAATGGAGCGAGTCACACGTTCCAAATTTATCGGCGTGTTTGCGAAGAATGAAACATTGAGTTTGCCAAGTACGCGAGAATGCGGTAGTCTTATTGTGAACACAGACATCATCGGTAATGAAGGGATTCACTGGATCGCTGTCTATTTTAAAAATAGACAGCGCCTGTACTATTTTGATTCACTCGGTACTCAACCCTGGAGTGACCCTATTATTGTAAAATTTCTCGCTCAGTTACATATTCCCGAAGTTGTGGACCCCATTTCGCATGCAAGGATATTTTACTAATGTTTGCGGAATGTACTGCGTCTCATTTCTCATGCATATGTCAAATGATAAAGAATTTATAAATTTTTTAAATTTATTTGACCCGTGTCACACTCGCCGAAACGATGAAATGGTATGCAGACAGATAAAAAACCGTTTTCCAATTGTACGTACTCGTTGTATATTATAATGTTTTTGTTCGTATATTTGTAACGATATATTCTGTAGTTGTTTATTGTACTGATTTCTTTCATTTAATAAATTTATGAAAATATATTGTCTTCTTATCCCAAAAAGATCGAAAAACACTTACATTATTTCGGTGTGACATTGTTGACTGATCAGTATATCCTCCCTATTCCGAGATTCTTCAAAAGATTGTATAACACGTGTCAAATCCTCATCGGACCTTAAAGGAATAATGCTTTTAAAACATATACAGAGTATACAGACAGATCCCCATTATGTGAAGATATCTTTGGTTCGAGGAATAACATTGAATGCCATAAAAATTTCGATTTTAGCATAATGGGGATAACCAAATAACATTGATTGACATTTTTGGCGAGTATCTATTTGACGAGATACTACAACTCTCCATATATATATATATATAAATTCTAATTATAGACACTTACATTTCTATGGTAGTCCCTTGCGTCGGATTGTAAGGAGCGTCACTGCAAATATCTTCTACGGTTTGCGTTGTAAATAATTCATCACGGTCAACCGCATTAAAAAGGCTAATTGTCGTTAATGCTGCAGTATCACTCTCTTCATACAAGTCTGGGGAGACGTACAGGTCCATGGTGGAGGGAATGATTATTCACTGACGCGAAAATAGCTACTGTTACTCCAACTGAAAAATATCCCCTTTTATATGCACAATCGCCAAGCTCCGCCCCAAAAGACCAGATGTTCGTAGTGATTGGCTGCCGATGTAGCTGGGTGGAGCTATGACGTGTACCAATCCGCTATAACGGGACCGGACGAGTAACATATATATATTTTCACCAATAGATTTAATGCTCGTATTCTCCTTTGAAAATTATTTGGTGATTCGTATAGAACTTTTGATACTGATTCCAAATATGGTTTCAGAATTTTTCTATCACCCATAGTTTTCGAGAAAATATTTACTCAGAGTTTCCCGCATCATTAGTCACTAATGTAATCGAGAGGATATAAAGAAATATATCCTAATTATATTTTAAAAGAACATTCGGTTTCAACGTTAAACTGTGGGTCTAAGGTGGGGTGAAAACCTTTCCAATTCAAATTGCGCTAGGGGACGACGAAAATTATTTGGTGTTTCTTATAAAACTTTTGGCACTGAGTCAGGTTTCAGAATTTTCTAATGTTAAACTGTGGGTCTAAGGTGGGGTGAAAACCTTTCCAATTCAATTGCGCTAGGGCAACGAAAATTATTTGGTGTTTCTTATAAAACTTTTGGCACTGAGTCAGGTTTCAGAATTTTCTAATGTTAAACTGTGGGTCTAAGGTGGGGTGAAAACCTTTCCAATTCAAATTGCGCTAGGGGAACGAAAATTATTTGGTGTTTCTTATAAAACTTTTGGCACTGAGTCAGGTTTCAGAATTTTCTAATGTTAAACTGTGGGTCTAAGGTGGGGGTGAAAACCTTTCCAATTCAATATAACGTCGAATAATTGCTGCTTCGAACAACTGCTTTTCGAAGCAGCAATTGTGTTCGAACACAATGGCAAAAGATACAAGCATATCCCGTTATTTGAACAAAACTCTCTCTCTCTCTCTCTCTCTCTCTCTCTCTCTCTATATATATATATATATATATATATATATATATATAATTGTGGGCATATCTAAGAAATGGAGTCGAGAGAGGTTTTGTTCAAGCTGTCTAGGAGAAAGGTCATTATGGTCATTCGAGTTGGGCAGATTCTCGGAATTCCTTACGTCTAGCGAATTGTGTTTTGGTTAATTTCAACTTTTAATTGAATTGTTTCGTAAATTTTCATATTGTTTCAATTTTTTTCGTATGGAAAGAGACTCGTGTGTTTCGTAAATTTTCATCTCGATACAACTTAGATATTATATATATATTATATATATATATACGGGTTTGGGGAATGACGATCGTCGAATTTTCATAAATTTTCATTTCCGTTCGTTTTTCCCCACTGATATTCGAATGTTTATAATGAAAATTGAGTCACAACGAAATCTTTTAGTTGGAGACAACTCACCATAATAATGGTAAAAAGTGGATTGAAGTGAAGGGATACTTATCAGGGATTGGGGGGAAGGTCTCTCATTATGAGTTGCTGCTTGTGTTACCTTATTTCTATACAATAATGTCTTGAAGTGCTATTTTTGTACGGATATGGGGAAGGAAATTATAAGCCGTGCTTTTCAGAACATTCGATAAGTTTAACTAAGTTTAACGAAGTTCAAGTTAATGTTATATTTGATTCTAATCGTTAAACACTATATACATCTATTGTAAAACCCTATATACACTATACATCTATAGTGAAACATATATATATATATATATATATATATATTATATATATATATATGTATCATAAGCTGTTTAAAAGACTGTGTATATATAATTATAGTAAACGAAATAAACTAGTTAACCATAAAATTAATTATTTTCTATTATATATATATATATGTATCATAAGCTGCTTAAAAGACTGTGTATATATATAATTATAGTAAACGAAATAAACTAAACATAAAATTAATTTTTTCTATTATGAAGTTTCGAATTATGTGTGGTTAACTATGTTATTTGTTTCGAAAAGTTTAGCTTCAAGTTCAATGAAGTTCAAGTTAATGTTAAATTTGCTTCTAAACTAAAATTAAATGTTATAATATGAAAAATAAATAATATATGTATATTATATATATATATATTTACCTAACATAAGATGTTTAAAGAATATATATATATATATATATATATATATATATATATATATATATATAATATATATATCTAGCAAGAGCAATCGATAATTGCAAAAAAACTGGAAAGGTATGCAATTAATAAAGATTGAGTGTGTATTTATTTAATATACAGAATTTAATTGGAATAACTACCGTCATATTGTGTAACACAATGGATGATTAATATTTCTGGAATACATGGCGCTATCTGATGGTGCGATCTGGCACATCAGCACCCGATTACATGGCTTGATGTGGCAACTCAGCATCTGCATACATGGTGCGATCTGACAACTCAGCAACTGAACACATTGCGCTATCTGGCAACTCAGCCAGAATAGAGAATAGAGGCTTATAAAAGACCGAGAAGTTGATGAAACTCATTCCAGCTCGGCTCCCAGCCGAGCAAGGACCTCTGGTCCTTCTCTTTCAGGCCCTTTGGTAAAACCCCTTAGTGGCCTCTTAGGTTAGGAAAACGAAAATAACAGGTCTCTCTCTCTCTCCTACAGGTGTCTCTCTCCTTCAGGTCTCTCTCTCTCTCCTTCAGGCGTCTCCCCCCTTGGCTCAGTCAACTGGCTGATTCTGGCTGATTAGGAGCCTATAAAACAACGCCTACTAGGCTGGTCTTAATATGCACTTGGCTCCTGCCAGTTGAACACCTCTCCTCCTTTCTCTCTGGCCCTTTGGGGGGAATAGCTTGGGGGAGGCCCCCAAGTTGCATGCCCCTTGCAACCTAGGTTGGCAACAAAGGCCAGTACTTTTATTTTTTATTTTTTGCAACCCCCCACCCCCCTTTGCAACAACCCCCACCCCCTTTGCAACATTACATAATCACTTGCAACATTCTTGCACTCTCCCCTTTTGCGGCTATACTACTGGGGAGTAATATCGAGGCGACTGATTTGGAAAAGGACTTGGGTGTGCTAATTAGCAGCGACCTTAAGTTTACCAAACAGTGTGTAGAGGTTGAAAAGAAAGCCCAGAAGCTGTTGGGTTATATGAGGAGGCAATTTCAGATTCGGAACAAGGAGATTGTGCTCTCTGTACAATTCCCTGGTTGGCCGCACCTGGAATATGCTGTGCAGTTCTGGTCGCCCACCCTCAGGAAAGATATTGAGAGGCTGGAGCGAGCGCAGGCGAGGGCCACAAAGTTAATCCCTTCCGTTAGACATATGGGCTACAATCGACGGTTACGCGCCCTGAACTTGTTTTCGCTGGAAACTCGGAGGCTGCGCGGTCAACTCATCGAGGTTTTCAAGCTCTTTCGCGGGTTCAACGATGTCGATTTTAGAAGCATGTTTAGTTTAAATGATAACCCAACTCGCAACAATGGTTGGAAGTTGGATTTGAAACGGTTTAGGACTAGTGTGTGTGGGAATTACTTTACGTATAAGATCTGTGACACGTGGAACAGTTTACCTTCAAAAGTTGTGAACAGTTCCTCTGTGGATCTTTTCAAGAAAAGGTTAGACCAAATCTTGCACACTATTTGAGTGTGTAGAAAATTTTCCCTGGCACCCGTTGCCATTGGTACCTCCTCGGTATGGGCCGCAAGGCCTTTTGAGGTACTTCTTTTCCTTGTAACTCACTCTCACTCTCTCTCTCTCTCATAGGAGAGTGGTCCGAAAAATGGCAAATGCCGTTTAACTTAGGTAAATGCAAGGTGATGCACATTGGCTACGCTAATCCCAAGTCGGACTACTCGATGTTGGGAAGTAATATCGAGGCGACTGATTTTGAAAAGGACTTAGGTGTGCTAATTAGCAGCGACCTTAAGTTTACGAAACAGTGCGTAGAGGTGGAAAAGAAAGCCCAGAAGCTGTTGGGTTATATCAGGAGGCAATTTCAGTTTCGGAACAAGGAGATTGTGCTCTCTCTGTGTACAATTCCCTGGTTTGGCCGCACCTGGAATATGCTGTGCAGTTCAGGTCACCCACCCTCAGGAAAGATATTGACAGGGTGGAGTGAGTCCAATGGACGGCCACAAAGTTAATCCCTTCCGTTAGGCATATGGGCTACAATCGACGCTTACGCGCCCTGAATTTGTTTTCGCTGGCTGCGCGGTCAACTCATCGAGGTTTTCAAGCTCTTACACAGGTTGAACGATGTCGATTTCAGAAGCATGTTTAGTTTAAATGATAACTTAACTCGCAACAATGGTTGGAAGTTGGATTTGAAATGGTTTAGCACTAGTGTATGTGGGAATTACTTTACCTATAAAATCTGTGACAGGTGGAACAGGCTACCTTCAGAATTTGTGAACAGTTCCTCTGTGGATCAGTTCAAGAAAAGGTTAGACCGAATCTTGCACACTATTTGAGGGTGTAGGAATTTTTCCCTGGCACCCGTTGCCATTGGTACCTCCTCGGTATGGGCCGCAAGGCCTTTTGAGGTACTTCTTGTCCTTGTAACTCTTTTTAACTCTCTCCATCAGTGGAAAGCGAGAAAAAACTTTCAGCATCTAAAGGTAGTGTTTTTAGATTTAAATGGTGCTAACTCCATTGAAAAATCATAACAATTCACTTTTTCCATAGTTATTCATTAACACTTGACTTGCCATCCTCATTACGAGTTAATTTACTGAATGAGATGGTGATAAAGTAGGGGTGATTCGGGTCAAAATATAGTGTAATTGTGAAAATGATACAAGCAACAGATTTGGTACACATACCCTTTATGACAAGATTTCTAAAAAATAAAAAAAGCTGGGCAACGTCAACCTGCACCCTCGCGGCCATTTATGGCATACCCAAAATGGCCGCTGCTGGGCCATCCCGATATTAGAAATCATCAATATCTCTGACATTTATTTCATCAAAATACAGAGAAAAATTGGCTAAGTCATGTGTTTGAGGTCACGGAATTCAATGATGTAGGTTAAAAACTTCAAACACAGCTTATTTCAGATTGCAGGCCTGTATTATTTTAAATATTCAGTGAAAATACACACAAAGACCATAATACAATCTCAATTCAATATCCAGGCACTAGCATTATAATCATTGCCGAAACTAATTTCAGTAATGGGCACAGTATTCCTAAGCATGCACAAAAAGAATCGTCTTTGTACAAACGAAGGAACTCTTTAAAATATATGTATATGACTTGACTTAAGTCCCATCCGGCTGACGTCGGGTCGGGTCCCCTCTGGTACGTCGATATTCATCTCACTTTGCTCTATCTCTCGCTGATCTCGACAAGTCTCCCCAGTGAGTTTCTCCATTTTTTTTTCATTGACCTGATCCACGTTGTCTTTGGGCGTCCTCTTCGTCTTGCTCCGTTCATCCTTCCATACATCATCATCTTTGGCAATCTTTCCTCTCTCATGCGCTCTACATGACCTAACTACCTAAGTTGCGTGTCATGTACTCTGTCTGTGATTTTTATTTTAATCCCAGCTCGTTCTCTCACCCGTGCATTTGTTGTCCTATCCTGCCATCTTATTTTGCATAATCGTCTCAAGCAATACATTTCAAAACTCTCTAGTTTTCTCTTTTCCTTCAACTTTAGCACCCAGCTTTCTGCTCCATATAGAACTGTTGGCAGGACTATTGTTTTGTATAATCTTGTCTTAAGTTCTAATGACACGGTTTGTCATTCCAGATGTTTTCAACTTGTTCATTGATACGAGTATGTGTCCCATCTTTATTCTCTCTTGTACTGTCCTAAAGAGAGGATATGTACAGTATATGTATATACAATGCAAATATGTCATTATACATTTAAACAACCAATTCTAATTGAAAATGTGCAATCATTTTTATGAAAAAATCTAAAAACTACTGCAATAAAGGTAACAATGGTTGTGCAAAATTACATTTCACATGCACATTTGCATAAAGCAGTGCATGATAGTCAATTTCTAAAGCATGAACAACGACCTTTGCATCCTCTAGTGCAGCGGCATTTATTAAGTTGGATAAAACTTTTACTAACTGGTGGCTTGCTGGTCCATACTGGCTTCCATCCATCAACTTCCTTTATCCAAACCCATTCCGCTGGATCTATTGGTATAGGTTCGCGTTCAGTGGCTTGACTCCATACATGACCTCCCTGGTGCGCTGCTCTCATTGCGTGGTGTTTTACGGCGTCTTGGGTGGGTGGGATCAATCATACGATCGCTGCTTCCTGGCGAATAAGTCCAGTCGGGTATCGTCTATACGTTTACACTCAGTAGCCCTGTCATACATAACTGCCACAAACATTTCGAGAACCTCTAAAGACGTGTCATCTATTGCGTCTGGCTTTTGACTCAGCTCCTTAAATACCCGTGTAACTTCAAGATACACCATCCAGGTCTGCCGTGCCGACTTCTTGACATAGCCATGAAAGTATGAGCACACATCGCACTCAGTGAATGCATGAAAGGACAGTGCTGCGACTTTCTCTTGGTCAATCGCTGCAACACTATCATGTGCTGGAATCAGTGTTTTCTTTGCCTCTGCCGAATGTCACTCATAGCTTCTGTAGTCCCAGATCAGAGAGTTGCTGCATCACATGCACAGCTATTACTACGATGTCAGTATCATTGGTAATGACTAGCACACGAGTTTTACCACAAATTACTGCATCCTTAACATGTACGAATATGCGTGTATCTGCCTCCTCGTGCATACAGGGTGATAGCACTGTTGAGTTATATTCTTTGTTAGAAATCACACGAGTGTCATGTGTCACATTGATGATGTGTTCACTATTGATTTCTGGGACGCAGAACATACATTCTAACAAAGAATATCACTCACCAGTGTTATCACCCTGTATGCACGATGAGGCAGATACACGCATATTCGTACATGTCAGGGATGCAGTAATCTGTGGTAAAACTCGTGTGCTAGTCATTGCCAATGATAATGACATCGTACTGACACCTTATACTATTGACTCATTCGTCAGTCTTGTGAGTTGGGTTTCTATATCAACTGATATTAGTTTATATATTTTCGCTGGAATTAAACTGATATCAGCGCTTTTATTTTTTAAGTTTTTAAATGTACCTGATGTTTCGTTTGGCAGAACTGGTTCAAAGAAGAAAGTATTTGGTGTGGGTTGTGGCGTATATTGTGGTAGTGACTGTCTGATTCTGGAATGGCAGCTGCCGTACTGCTTCCTATTTTCGAAAAGAAATTGTTCAATAAATTGGCCATATCTTTGGGATCACTGTAGGAAATTCCATTCTGTGTTAACGAAGTTACGGGATTTGTCTTTTCTTTTTTGGCCTTAATTAGGACCTTTAAAGTATTCCATAATCCTTTAGGATTATATTTTTGTTCAATAATTTTAGAACAATAATGGTCCGCTTTTGCAGTTTTTATGAACGAATTTAGTCTGTTACAATAATTTCTATAGGTTTGTTCATTGATAATATCATTCTTCCATAATTTATAGAGAGAATGTTTACGGTTTATGCTTACAATAAAGGTTGGAGTGATCCACTGATTGTTATAGTTCTTTTTTGATACAGCTTCGACTTTATAGGAAAATTAGTATTAAATACATCCATTAATGTATTTGAGAATGTTCGAAATCTTGTTTTTATTTCATAGTTACTTTCAGTTATATTATGATTATAATGTTAGTGCTTGGATATTAAATTAAGATTGTATTATGGTCTTTGTGTGTACGTTCACTGGATATTTAAAATAATACAGGCCTGCAATCCGAAATAAGCTGTATTTGAAGTTTTTAACCTACATCATTGGATTCCGTGATCAAAATACGGAAAAAAATGGCTGAGATATTGATGATTTTTAATATCGGGATGGCCCAGCGGCGGCCGTTTTGGGTATGCCATAAATGGCCGCTAGGGTGCAGACTGACGTTGTCGAACATTTTTTTCAGAAATCTTATGTCATAAAGGGTATGCGTACCAAATCTGTTGCTTGTATCATCATTTGCACATTTTCAACCCTACTAATATGTAAATATACACCTCATAGTATTAAGGAAATAAAATCTATTCCTATATAATGAAGAAATTTATTCACAAGTATAAATACAAGTAGAGTCCAACAAAACTTACAAAAAGACATCATTTAACATGAACATTTAGATGAACATTGACTCAACAGAGCCGTTTTGTATTTACAGACGCTGTATTATATATTTATACAATATGAACACAAATTGAAAAGTTCAGGCATTATTCTACAGTAAGTTCACCTTAGGGCTCCACTACTTTGATTTCCTTTGGCTGGAAAGAGTAAATAGCTGGATATTTCGACTTGACATGGTATAAATTATGTCCTTTCTTATCCAGTAAATATCATCTTTATGTGGAAAATAATAATTATTCGGACTTCCTGAAGAGGTTAAGAAGCTAATTTGATAATCACCAAATTCCTCTGAAGTATCTAAAATTACTCCAAGCCAAACTTTACGTATCATCATACTCGCAGGAAACATATTGGACAATATGATACGCTTTGTCTTCATTATCGATTGCTCACATCCTGTTCAGTTCTACTAATTCTGAATAAACTAGAATCTTCTTAAATAGTATCTGAAGTCCGATAAGCCTGTATCTGATTCTTTGACCTTGGTAAAATTCTGTGGTGTCCTGTTGTACCCTTCATGCTAAAGTTTCATCAAACCTACTAGACAGATGTAGTTTATTAGACGCAACTTGCTCTTTTGAAACAAAGAAAAACTTGATTACATCAAAGTGCTTGATGCAGAAATTATAAAAAGCTCTTGGTGTCAAAATGCGATCAGCATCAGTTCGTTGCAAAGTGGTCTTTGCTACACCCCTTTTGACAGTTCCTTCAATATCATCACAAGCATTTTTGCTATGACGGTAGCGAAGAAATTCCACTCGACCTTCAAACCAAAATCCAGTTCATGATAGCACAGATTGCTAAAATTAAATCTGTTCTTGTACTGGCCACCGCAGTCACCTGAAAAATAATGCACTTTTTGTACATTAGGAAATTGTTCTTTTGCATCCTTCGTAAAATGCTGCTGCTGGAAAGTGTAAACTGTTGAAGTTGTATGCTCATGAGAATCACTAATGAAGAAGTAACTGCTGTGATTTAATTCCCTATCCTTGTTTTTATGACACTGCAAATGGGTGAATTGTCACTTGATCATTTGTCCAATGGAAACTCTGAGGTATATCTTGGGTAATAAATGAATAACTTTCAGCAAAGTCTCCGAGTACGAGAACTTCATGATGAACATTCTGTTTCAGTGTTTTCATATAGTGACTAACTTTTTGCTTGCTACGTCATAGCCAATGTCGAAAAACCGCTTCCCGTTGTTGTTGTTGTGTTGTTGTTGTTTAGCCGATCAGCCCACCCTGATCGAGCAAGCCGGCGGCACGCAGGTGACCGATCGCCCTCTCCGGAGTGGACCAGAGGTTCAGCGCACTGGTGATGTGTTGTGTTCTTTGTGCTAGAGTGGTACAGTCTGTCATAATGTGTTCAATTGTTTGTGGTGTGTCCTGGCACAGGTGGCAGGTGTCGTCTGTGGAGTTATCTAGTCTGTGTTTATATGTCTGTAAGTTGGGGTGATGTCAACATCGGAATCGTGCTAAGTTAACTCGATCCGATCTGCTCAGGCTGATCTCTGACCTGTTAATGGGCGGCGGCTTCGCACCTAGGACTGCATTCGGACCGAGTCGTGTCAGTGCTTTGTGGGTTAGGTGTGTGTGTATGTGTTTTCTGTATTGTGTGATGTCTGTGGGGCGTGGTATGGAATGGAGCATTTGGTTATAAAGTCTCGCTGGTGTTACCTTAATGGTGCGAGGTGTCGGTGCATGATTGTACATGTAGTGGCAAGGGTGTTGTGGGTTAATTGTCGCTGCTGCAATGAATTGTGTTCCCCTCATGTCTAAATGTTCCCTAACTTTCAGTATTTTTGTTTCTGTGTGCGGGTGTTCTATTGCTGTTGTCTGAGTGCATCCTGTAATGATACGAAGTGTGTTGTTTCGTATTGTCTGTAAGGTGTTTGTGTGTGTGTTTGAGATAATGGGTGCCCAGCATGAGCTAGCATAATCCATAACTGAGCGAATATATTGTTTGTATATGAGTGTTGTTGTTTCCTGCTGGTGTCCAAAGTTTGTGCCTGTTAGTACCCTAAGCATGTTAAGTCTTGACGTACATTTGTTTTTAACGTCCTGAATGTGGTTTGCAAAAGATAATGATGTGTTGTATGTGACCCTAAATATTTTGATCCTGTGAGTGTGTGGAATGTTTGTATTGTTTAGTGTAAGCTGTGGAGTTATCTGGTGTTCTTTTGTATTGCTTGTAAGCAAGGTGATGGTTGATTTTGTGGGGGCTACTTTGAGTCTATTGTGTGTGAGCCAGTCTTGTATACTGTTTATGTATGTTTGTAGGTTATTTGTAGCGGTGTCGATGTTATTGTAGGTGGATGTTAGAGTGATGTCATCTGTATACGATGATAAGGTAAGCTTGTTATCTATGGGTGTTGGAATGTCATGCATGCATAAGTTGAACAGTGTTAGTGAGAGAACAGAGCCTTGAGGGACCCCGTTCAGAAAACGTTTGTTTTTGAATGACTTGCCACTAAATGTGACATGTGGGTATCTTCCTGAAAGATAGTTGCTCAGCCACCTTTTGGTGTTATTGCGCATGTTTGTGTTGCGTATT
>JAJOZX010003178.1:182500-252500 GCA_023014485.1 Bathynomus jamesi | reverse complement strand
AGATGTGTCAGTGCTTAATAAATAAATACTTAACTCTGATTACTATCTGAATTTAATTAGTTTATTACTTTTACAGGGCACTTCATTTAATAAAATGAAATATTTTGGAGTTCAGTTTTAATTAAAAATAAAGTTGAAGTTGAGTTGAGCTTTGTGCTTTTGTTATTTATTTAATAAAACAGTCTTACATGACTGCAATGACTCTTAAACACATGGTATTGACTGTTATATTATTTTTATTAGCTTATTACAGTAACTCATTGTTTTAAAATATCTGAAAAAACCCGCTTGAGTGGGTTTTAATTGTTTTTTTCAGGTGAGCTTTTCCTGAAAAAACCCACTGGGGATAACTGGGTCGGGTCCAATCAGGCCAACCCTGGCACAAATCCATTATTTTATTCACTTTGTTAATATTAGATCAAATATGAATTAAGTCGGAACGCCATCAATGCCTCTGCCTATATCTGTAACCTTGACCGTTGATGAAGAGACTTGATCGTTGCTCTTCACACAGTTTTGTGATGATCCATGTGTGTATGAAGTTTCATCAATTTATGTGGAACGATTCAAAAGTTAAGGCGCGGACGTTAATTTGACCTTTGACCTATATTTGTGACCTTGACCTTTGATTCTTGCAAATCCTCCGACAATTCATTTTCTTACAATAAGACAGTGACGGACATCCAAATTCAGTTAAACCACTATTATACTCCATTTTTGTTTGTCCCTGTTCCCGGACTTCCTGCTCCAAAAGACGCGTTCTATCATATTTCCGTTTAGGTGGAAACGCTCTTTAAACTTTCATTCCGAGTTCCCGGTGTTCCTTTGGCGTTGAATTACACGAAACAACTTCCGGAACAGTGTAATTAAAATATGAGCATTTTTCCCAGATTCAAGCAAAATTACTTAGTTATTAGCTTGTTCACATCGATTATGAAGTCTGTCTCATATAAAACTAGAGAGCACTGGTCGTCATTCTTTTGCCCGTTCGTGCGTTTCAGTTTATAGTGACAAAAATAGTGATGTACACGCCCGTTTACGTTCAATTTTAAAACATTTTCTACCTAATTTTTCCCGAGTTTAGTTACGGTTCAAAAACAGGCTACATAAAATGATTATACAAATGTAATCTTATTTAACAAAATGTAGCGCAAATAGGAAATACTTTCCTGAAAAATAATTATTATAATTTATAATTATAGTTATCTGATTATTACAAATGTTTACTACTACTGTTACTACTCGCCAAGTTAACGGTGTCGGGTTGCAGGTTCGAACCCTGGTCAGAATTCGAGACCACATTTCAGCAATAAAGGCGTTTTTCTTGGATCTTCCGTAGGTCCCCCTCTATGATAAATCCAAGGGGTTGTTGAAACGGAGTTTAAACTCTGAGAAGAAAAACTACCACGTTGTGCTGTAACGTATGCATTTAAAAGTTATCTTTATATAGTGATAGTGGTGGTGGTGGTGATGGATGTGGTGAAGGGAGCGTTATACGTCATATAAATTGAGCTTAAGGGCTGGGTTTGCTACTATTGATTTACGTTTGGAACAAGTTTCAGTTAAGTTATTCACAAAACAAGATTACAACAGCATCATCGGTTACCATCATAAATAAATTACAGAAAGTTGACTCGAATGCTTCAGAACGAGCGTAAACACTCGGCACACGGGACAGGACTTCCGTTCCGTTTGCGGAGGAAGAGGAATTCCACGAAGAAAGTTCTAAGAAAATAGTGTGTCAGGTTATGATGGAAATTGAAAATTTTAAAGTTTATGTCCTATAAATAGTGAATGAAGGTAAGGACATAAAGCATACAAATGGAGCCTTCTCATAACGGCCCATTTCGATAAATTAATTAAGGTATGAAGTGAAGTGCAGCTACGTGAAGTGGAGAACAAAAGAAACCAATTCTCTACTTCACCAGGCCAACTCAAGAGGAAAGACAAGGAGCTTGACCTCCGTGAAATGAGGAATCATCGAACGGAACACCCGAAAGGTTGAAAAGTACGTTTTGGCGTACACACCTAAGCTAGAATCGGACTCGTAACCGATCCAGAGTTTTTGTGTAGAGGTACAATCTGAATAGAACTTATTTGCCAGCCTATGATCTTGTACAATGTCATTATTTAGACAAGGACCTTTATGTAATAAATGATCATTATTTTACGCAATTTCTCACAACTTCACTTACTGTAAAAGTGTTTCATCCAACGGTTCAATTCCCATTTTCATCTCATTTTTTTTAAATGAAATTCACATTCGGAAGACCATTGAAAATAATGTACAGGGCGGTCCAGAGGTTAGGACATCATAGGAGCTATGTTTGTTCAGTTGTGTGTGTGTATATATATATATATATATATATATATATTTTGTGTGTGTGTATATATATATATATATATATATATTTATTTGCATTGAACAGGCATAGTTCCTATGTGTCCTGACTTTTGGGCCACCCTGTGTACTGGCAAGGCTTTGGCCCTAAGATGAGGTACGTCCCAACATTCACCTTTAGACGTAGAGCAGTATTCACAGCACGATGCAACATGGTGTATTACTGTTTCAATCGTGTACTGAACTCCATTCGTTTCCCTTTAACCCGGCCTTAGTGGTAAGTCTGTATTACCACAACCCCTTTACGCCTTGGGTGGTTGGGGGGTGAGCTTATACAGTATGTAAATTTGTTCCATGACCGTTTCGCCCATTTAATAAATTATATTTAAAAGTTGTAATTGTTATTTAATGAAAGTGACTTTAAAAATAGTGAAAAATACATTAAGGTTTTTTTTTTATGTAAATGAACCGAAATGCAAAATCTGTTTCCAAAATAAAGCGTAAAAAAAAATTAAATTCTTTCATAAATTTGAGGAAATTTCATTTTTGCTTCACCGTAAAATTCAAAACCAAAAAAATAAATAAATTGAAAGACGAGGAAACGGACCCTTCAACTACAAAATAAAAAGGGGGAGGGGGATTGAGAGAAGGTTTCGGGGGAGAGAGGGTGAAGTTGGAAAGGGGAGAGGGGGGGGGGGGGATGATAAAGTGGAGGAGAACAAAGTGAGAGAGAATCCGCAACGAGACCCGAAAGAAACAAACCTAAATTACGCGCCTCTCAAACGAAAAGGAAAGTTCGCGCAAAACGTTATCGATCGATGACTTTTAGTAATTTATCTCTTCCTTAAAAAGCCCATTTCACGTACACCAACTTCGATTGATGCGCGCCTCAATTTGCCTCCACCAACCCCTACCCACACACGCGGGAAGGTCTCCACGATGCGTCGCCAAATATTCTCCAGGAATAAGGTCATTAGTTCCTTTCGAATAAAAAAAAGAAAATCATTTTCCAACGCTTCTTCATCAATAAAAAATTAAAAAAAATTTTTAATCTGAACGCACGAATTCGCCAATTTTATGATGTGTAAAAGTTTCAAACACGAATTTCGTAATCATTTTTACCACTTAATATAAAATGGTGCTCCATCTCAAAAACTCAATTTCGTACGTAACAAAAGTGAATAAAAATTTACTTTTTAAAGATCCACTTAATAAAATTCTAAAAATAAGAATAGGAATACATTCAATCATTCACTCCCTCCATCTCGAAATCAAACCCATAAAATTAAAACAAATATGTATTCTGCATTATACATGGAAAGTGTGTGTGTGTGTGTGTGTGTGTGTGTGTGTGTATATATATATATATATATATATATATATATATATATATATATATATATAAAATGCAGGATTAATAAATAACAAATTCCATATTTCAGAGAAATTTCGGTTATTGTAACTTGAAAAAGTGCTGACAGTTTTTTTCTGGAATTAGAATTTCTTATTTCCAATATATGCGAAGTCATACATGCTGCCACCAAAGTGCTGAATAATTCTGTATGCAACTTGTCAAGACCAGATACAAATCTCTATCTGAACACCCTTTGTCCCGAGGTGTTTAGACCAGAATGAGTGAGTCGTCACGAGAGTATGAACGTGCGTAAACGTGTCTTTGCGTACGAGTGGATAATGGACTTTTCCACCACACATTTTACATCTAGATATTCAACACTGTTCATTGAATTTCTAAGCTCTCTTAAAAATCACCTTCTCTCTTCTGTTCACGTTTCCCAAATTTTTTATCACGATTTTGTGATTATTTGAGCGAATGAAACACATGAAAACTTGGTGATATATCCTCTACAAGAAGCCAGGGGGAACTCAAAACTTCACAACACCTAGCATGTAGCTGCAGGCCTAACTAACATCAAGTTATTTATATATATATATATATATATATATATATATATATATATTATATATATATATATATAATCAAATCTCTAAAAAGAGACTAGATGCTTATCTTACCTTAAACTCTCCGTTAAAAGCATTTGTTAGCGCGAAGAAGTATTGTAGAATTTTCACTCGGATTCGCTCCTCTTTAATTTAAAATTTTCCCTTTATCTTTAAAATTCTTTTCTTCTTTACTTTATTTTAAAAACTTTCACTCGTTTTAAAATTTTCTTGCATCTTTTAACCTTCTTTCTTAATCAGACAGCCTCGAAGGGACCAGCCGGTTTGTTGCTGTTTGGTGTCTTCTGTATTCCTTTGCGTGTGTGCGTGTGTGCGTGTGTGTAAATATACAGTATATACAGGGTGTCCCAAAAGTCTCCATACATAGGGAAAATTAGCACTTTTTAGCAAAATGTAACTTCATTTACGAAACATTCTCTACATGATTGCCATTTCTTTGTAAACACACACGGATGCGTCTCTCCCACTCATGGTGAACTCGTGTTAACACATTTGGTGTTATGGACGTAATGTACCAGGAAAAGATACAGAACATGGATCGCCTAAAGGAACGCATTCGAAGTGCAATTACGTCCATAACACCAAATGTGTTAACACGAGTTCACCATGAGTGGGAGAGACGCATCCGTGTGTGTTTACAAAGAAATGGCAATCATGTAGAGAATGTTTTGTAAATAAAGTTACATTTTGCTAAAAAATGCTAATTTTCCCTATGTATGGAGACTTTTGGGACACCCTGTGTATATATATATATATTATATATATATATATATATATATATATATATATATATATATATATATTATATATATATATACAGGGTGGCGCAAAAGCTAGGAACCATAGGTACATTTTAATAATTTGTGTTTTATGCGTTTTGTTCTTTTTAGATTTGTTGTTAAACCTATGGTTTACGGGTAGAGATAGTTTTAATGTGTGCAAGGCGTGGTAACACACACCGATCAGATGCTACTGCTTTTAATGACAAATACCCTGAGAGGCCGCCAGTTGTTCAGGCATCAGTTGGAAAAATGTTCACTCGCTTCAAAGAAACGGGAAGTGTTCATGATCGGCCGCGTAGTGGTCGGCCAAAAAGTTCAACCGATGCAGCAACATCACTAACAGTACTCAATCACCTCGACAAACGGCCCACCTAAGTCCTTAAGAAAGTTATCCCAGGAAACGGGTGTCTCCAGAAGATCCATTCAACGAATTCTTACAACAAATCATTTCCACCCCTACAAAGTCCAACTCGTTCAGGAACTGCACGGTGACGACACGGACCGTCGTGTAGAGTTCTGTCAGTGGTTTCTACATCATCGACAGCTTCAACGAAAGATCATGTTCAGCGACGAAGCGATATTTCACCTCAGCGGTCGTATCAATAGGCATAATGCACGCTATTGGGCCGATGAGAACCCCCACTGAATGGAGGAAGGACATGTACAATTTGATCCACGAATTATGGTGTGGGCTGCATTCTGGGGGGATCGGTTAATTTGTTCGTACTTTTTCGACGGCAATGTAACAGGTGAAACATATCTACATATGCTGCAAACATTTTCAATGCCCATACTGGACGACATTCCATTGGCAGAACGGGCGGAGATGTGGTTTCAGCAGGGTGGTGCACCACCACATTTCGCAACCATCGTCCGGAGCTCTTTAGATGAAACATTCCCAAGCAAGTGGATCGGACGGCGAGGGCCCGTCGAATGGCCACCTAGGTCTCCAGACCTCACGCCTCTTTACTTTCTTTTGTGGGGCCCTCTCAAGTCGGTAGTCTATGCTGATCAATCCAGAACCATACGTTCTCTAAAGGATAAAATCACATCCGAGTGTGCCAAAATCAGTAACAATGTGTTAAAGAATGTTCAAACATCATGCATTCAAAGCGTCAGAAAGTGTCTCCAAGTGGAAGGCCATCAATTCGAACATTTATTATAATTTAATAAAATGTGGCTATGGTTCCTGACTTTTACGCCACCCTGTAATATATATATATATAATATATATATATATATATATATATATATATATATATATTATATATATATATATTACTCCATTTTAATGATAATTTATAAATTATAATATAAAGATGTTTGAACTCATTAATAAACATGTAAATAAACACTGAAAAAGTTAGCCTGGAAAAAAATTCTAAAGAGTAAAAAAAAATTTTTGTGCAGGAAGGATGAGCCAAGGGCGAATGCCCGCAAGAAGAAGCATGCCCACTAGAAGGAGTCAAAATCAAGATCCAGAGTGTTTGAGATGCTTGGACACTACGTTTGAAAGATTGGAGGTAAATACAGGGGTAAAGATGGATTGAGGAAAGTTGTTCCAGAGTTAACCGGTTGAGTAAATGAAAGATTGAAAATACCGATTAACCCTCGCGATATAGAGTTGGACAGAAAAGGAATGAGAATGTGTCGAAAATCTGGTACTGCAAAAGCTCTCCTTAAAGGAGGAGGCATGCAGTCAGATAGTTCAGAAGAGCAGCGTCCGTTATAATAGCGATAGTAAAGAGGGAGTGAGGCGACACTGCCGTGAAGAGAGAGATTGAAGACAGTAGGTAAGAGGCGAGGAATTGATGGGATGCGAAACCTTTGCTTCCATCCCGTAAAGTAGAGCTGTGGGCTGAGCCACCCCACACATGAGAAGCGTATTCCATACAGGGGCGGACAAGACCCCTGTAAATAGACAGCAACTGAGTGTCGGTGAAGAAACTGCAGAACCTGTACAGCACACCTAACCCCTTAAGAAGCTGTTTTAAAAAAGAGTGTGTGTGTGATCTTTCCAGGAAAAATCATGAGAAAAGGAAACGCCAAGAATGTTAAGAGAGGAGGAAGGATTGAGTTGTGTATTGTTGAAGATAAGGGGATAGTCACGTGGAAGATTGTGACAAGTAGACAGATGAAGAAACTTGAGTTTTTGAGTCACTGAAAGCCACAAGGTTTTCTTTGCCCCAATCAGATATAGTAGAAAGATCATAGGTCAGGTGCGTCATAGCTGTCACATGCGAAGTATGGAGTGACTGTTGAGAGGGATGCTTTGTGAAGCGGTGAAATAGTGAAGAGTAGAATTATCAGCATAGGAATAGATATGACAGGAAGTGCGAATTAAAAGATCATTAATAAATAAAAGGAAAAGAGTTGGTTACGGGACAGCCCTGAGGAACACCACTAATTAACAGCTTTAGGAGAAGAACAGTGGCCATCTACAACCGCAGCTACAGATCGGCCAGAAAGGAAATTAGAGATGAAGGCACGGATAAAAGGATAGAAACCGAAGGAGGGTAGTTTCATATGTCTAGCTATTGCGCTAGACATATCAAAAGCTTTTGATATGTCTAGCGCAATAACAAAGGTTTCACCGAAATCCCCAAAGGCGGATGACCAAAATTCAGAGAGATATGCAAGAAGATCGCCAGTAGAGTGTCCCTTCCGGAACCCATGCTGACGATCTGAAAGATCGTGAGTAGTGAGGTGTTTCAGAATCTTCCTATTAAGAATAGATTAAAAAATCTAAGAAAAGCAAGAAATCAAAGCAACTGGACGATAGTTGGAGGGGTGAGAGCGGTCACCCTTCTTTGGGACAAGTTGAATGAAAGCGAACTTCTAGCAGGAAGGAAAAGTACCAGATGGAAAAGAAATTTGAAAGAGTTTGCATAGGTACAGTAGTGTGTCAGAACAGAAGCACAGTTCTTGAGAACAACAGGAGGGACGCCATCAGGATCGTACGCCTTCCTAGAGTTGAACCCAGACTGCGCAGAATAAACATCTTTGGAAGAGACTCTAATTTCAGACATAATTAAGTGAGATTGAGAAGATGGAGGAACAACATCGGAATCGTCCAGGGTTGAGGTGGAGGCGAAAGTTTGAACGAAGAATTCAGTTTTATCAAGAGAAGAAACGGCAACTGACCAGTCACAATGGAAAAGAGTTGGAAAAGAAAAATTACAGTTGTTGGAAAGTTTCTTTGGTAATATTGGGTTATATTGTTTTTATCTGTATATTTTATTCTTTTTGGCGATATTAATAGAGTATCAAAAACAAAACCCATTCATTATTGATCAGTAATATTTTATGATTTTTAGAAACTTTTAGTTTCTTGGCGATCTTTTCTCTGAAACTGTACATCGATAACCAAAGTCGGAATGCATTTAACCGAAAGTTAAAGGGGTGGTTCGGTGTACTCCAACTTCTGAAAGTGATTTTACATTAAAATGGAAATAATGTAAAATTTATTTCTACAGAGAAATTTTTTTTTTATTATTTTGAGAGAAAATGTATTTAATTATTTTTCGAAATGTATATTTTTCCTTTATTTCATTTTATTTCTGCTCCACTCACTAATCACAAACAGAAAACACAAAAAAATTACAACTCCGAGAAGCTATCAAACAAAAACAAAAACACACACACACACATACATACATACATACATATATATATATATATACAGTATATATAAGGAGGAAATGGATACTGTTGAGAGGCGAATTTTAGGTTATTTAATCCACTCCTATGTTGTAATAGACAAACATTTTGCCTGTGCCTGTAACTCAAAGTTTGACTAATAGCCAAATGAAACTTGCTGCTTTATAGTAGTGATGATAATAAAAAGTGAGGGTGGGGGGATGGGCAAAAACTGGCAGAGCGCAGCCCATTGCTCTAATCCCTTTCTTATTACCATCATTATCCCGAGCAGTGATACTTCCTGCCCGTATTAAATTTCATACTACTTCGCACTTTTAATAATAATCTTATAAAATCATGTTATAAACAAAAATACGACACTAAAATCTAATATAAGTAATATAATTTCTGAAAATCCTACCAAATTTTTGAGCCAAGTAACGAGTGGTACTATATTAACAATACACAAAACACCTCAAATGTATATAGAGAAGTTACCTTTATGAAAACCGGTCTTATTCCATAAAATTGTAGCATGATGCCGTATGCGCGTAATTGAAGTGTAATGTCGCGCGCAAACGTGTTGAATGAAAAAGCGACTTTGATTGCTTGTTTCTCATTATTCTTTTAACACAGGGTTTGAGTCCCACGAGCTCATAATTTCCAATATTAATCCTTTTCCCTTTTCATTTTATTTAAGTGCGGTTATTGCGTATAAATAGGTAAAATCCAAGAAACTCATTTCCCCACTATGTTGGGTGAGGGGTCCCATGGGTCAGCTAAGCCAGAGCAGAAACGGTGTAAGTGGCGTGGCGGCTCAACTTCACCCAATGCCAACCAGCGGTTGGGAGCGAACCAGAGCCTCCCTGCTCAGAGCCCGCCACCGTAACCATTAAGTTACCGGTCACTCACCCTTAAAAAACATTCATTAAGTCACACGCTCCAAGTGAGACACCCGATCGCTCAAATCACTTAACCCATCCCTTATTATTAAAATATATTACAAAAATGTCAGACGATATACAGTAGATCCAATTAATCTTATACTGTATCTATTACGTTGCGCAGTTTAGTATGTTGAATGATGCGACTGTAACATAGAGGCCATCATTGTATTACAAAAGATAATAACTCCCCCCCCCCCCACTTTTACACGATACGCACACGGAGGCACATACATAAAATTTTAATATTTTCATTCAGTTCCAAATAACTGTGTGTGTAATTCCATCCAATTCATGTCCAGGCGGGAAGGATAAACTTGGGGAATAATTAATCGTAACACATTCAAAGAAGAACAACCGAGTTAGCAGTTGTATGCTTATTGAGGTGTTTTAAAAAATGTATTAAATGTATTCCATTCTTCACCATATTTATTACGTTGTGACCAAATTTTTTACACCTTTAATTCATTTCTTTACATATAGTGCAACGCATGAGCCCTCTTTGGGTCATATAATAACATTCGAAGTTTAATAACAAAACTTGGAAACTAGGTCTGCTTATATTCGTAGTTGCAAGATTGATAAATTATAGTTGGTAGTCTTAACACTTGCATGTCAACTGTAGTCTACTGTTCCGTTGAAACTTGAAACAGCTTTTGATCCACAAAAAACAATCAAATGGAGAGCTGTTTTTTGCCGAAGGAAATAAGGCCATACATAAAACTTATCAATCTGGCAACTGTGAATATATTCCAACTAAGTATATAGGTCACCGCATCACTGGATTAACGAATGTTGCTGCATACGATCCCAAAGTGAACTATTGTATGTGCTAGAGTGTCAGTAATGTGATGAATTATATGCGTAAAGATCCTGGTCTCGAGACACAAATATTAAGAAAAGGCCATATTGAAGTAAAGGTTTCCTAAAAACACCATAATAATCACACAACCAACTGGTAGTTCTTAGTTCCATTACAGTCCCCTTCTGTCCAATCACTGATGTGTAAGGCATAACTTACGGCCTTACAAAACTTCTTCAGTTGACTGTACATCTATCATATTCATGCATGTAGGAGATGATCAGCAACTTTTGTTAGAACAAATATCGCCTAACAAAGTACCAACCAGACTAACTAATATCGAAGATAAGGAGATAAGTAACCTTTCTTTTACTCTAATATATACTGGAGCAAAACCCAGCTGTTCCTCCTTCCACACAATAAAAGAAAGTGGTTGGTAGATAAATGGGTAGTACTAGGGTGTGTCAATTTTGTCAACTTTTTTCAAATCAATTTTGGTAGTGAAAATATAGTCTTTTCATGTCAAAACTTGAAATTGGCCAACCAAAATGAAATAAAATAACCCTTACCTACATCAATTTTACCTTAAAGTTTCAGAAATTGACTCTTTTACTAAATAATAGGACATAAATTGATTAACTATTCATCTGTCACAGAATTATCCCACTGATCACATATGGAGTGTTTTCAAGGTCATATAGTTGTTGTACATTGTACAAGTCACAACATGAATAGAACTGTCCCTCACTCTCAGTCCTCAGTTGCCTCTTAGATGTCATAGACGGTGGTTTGCTGTTATTGCTCTTGTACCTACTTCATAGTTATTCTACTAGACGAATACTATAGTTTAACTGTAAGTATGGATTACTGATTATTACAATTATTTATTATTATCATATTCTTCTGTCTAATTATGTTGTAATCCCATGAAATAGTTTTTTATTGAATTTTAGAACATCGAATGACTAAACTTTGAAACATCGTAATTGATATAAAATACTTAAATGTTTTTCTTTCTTTTCAGATATTCCTAAGATGCCAAAATTGAAGACAAGAGGTCAGTCGTCATGCCACTTGAGCCTGTTAGTCGGTACAGGCAAGGAGCTCCCCGTATCAGAACTACCAACAGTGCGAGACATGCTGAGACTAGGGTTACTTCTTCGTGAACAAAATACAAAGGATAGAAGGAACTACACAGAGAAAGAGCTCATAAGGGACATGATTCCCCCTCTTCTGCATCAGTGGAAAAAAGCTAGTGTGTTATTCAAACCACCTGTACTCAATCAGTATAGAACTATTGAGCTAAAATTAACAAAGCTGTGGCACAAAGCAGTTGAGACATCACTTGGTAAAGGAAAACTAGCAAAGAAAAATAAATTTCTGCACACACTTGATACTCTTCTTGACATTTTTAACTGCCAGTGTCCCATAGAGTTGTGTTCTGAAGCCAATTGTTCTCCCTCATGCAGAAGAGAACCTCACCCTCACATTGATTGTCGCTGTCCTCGTGAGAAGAAGATCCCTGTTTTGGAGCTGGCTTTCATAAAGGCGCAGAGAACAAAGGCAGGAGGCCGAGGAAGTATGCAGATTGGTTCGGCAGATTATTCAGAAACCAAAAAACAGATTGTTATTGCTAAGAAAAAAGAGAAAATCCGAGAGAGGGAAGAAAGGAAGAAAAAGAAGATTGAAGAAGCCACCCAAAGAGATGAAGAGCTCTATCAAGAGGTTTCTCACTTCTTTGAAAGCTCTTCAGATGAACAGAAAGAAGCAACATCAGATAATAGCTCCAAAATGCCATCTGAACCTTCGCCGAAGAGAATGAAATACAACACTAAAGACATCTCAAACATTACCCTTGCCAGTATTCGCCACCATACGGGGCTACGAGAGACTGCAGAGATTGCCACTGCCGCTTGGATAGATGCAGGCCTCATCAGCCGAGAGGATACATCCTTAGTGATAGATCATAATAAGATAAGAAGAGCACAAGAAAAAAATATGAAGGAAATATCTGATCAGCATGAAAAAGATTTGAAGGAGGAAGGTCTCTCTTGCCTTTTGTTTGATGGAAGAAGAGATGACACAAAAGTTCTCCTAGAGGTAGAGGGAATGGACAGAAAGTTTCCCGGTCTCATCAAAGAAGAACACTACTCTGTGTGTTCCGAACCTGGTGGCCGCTATTTGTTTCACTTTGTTCTTGAAGCAGAAGTAGAAGGCAAGAAACATGCAGAGGCAATTGCTGATCAAATAATATGTTGGCTTCAAGAAAGAAGACTTGACAGTTCACTGCAGGCCGTTGGTGGAGAGACAACTGCGGTGAACACTGGATGGCAGGGCGGTGTTATGACGCATTTAGAGAAAAAACTTGGAAGAAGGCTTGTTTGGATTGTATGTGATTTGCACACAGGGGAACTACCTCTTCGTCGTCTCATCCAGGAACTTGATGGTCCTACAAAGAGCAACAACAAGTGGTCAGGCCCCCTTGGCAACATGCTAGATGAAGCAACGGAATTAGAAATAAATACAAAATTTCCAAAGGTCGAAGTAGGCCCTCCCCTTCCAGTTTTGTCTGAAGAAGTTATCAAAGACCTCAGCACGGATCAATCTTACGCTTATCGTATTGTTCAAACAATCAGATCACGAGAGTTGCCTCAAAATCTGGCTCTCTTGGAGATTGGACCCGTAAGTCACAGTCGTCGGTTAACTACAGCGATTCGTTTCTGCAGGATTTGGATTTCCAAACATGCACTGAAGGGCAAAATGCTACAGAATTTGATGTTGATTGTTGAATTTATTATTGGGTTTTATCTTCCTCACTGGTTCAATGTTAAACTTAATCCAATGTGGATGGAGGGGCCCAACCACATCTTGTTTCAATTACAGCTACTGAGAACCCAAAGGAAAGTAGTGGTGGACATCGTGTTACCTGTGGTGAGAAGGTCCGCTTGGTATGCTAGGCCAGAGGCAGTTTTGCAAGCAATACTCTGCAGCCAATGTACCAAAGAGCGAACTGAGGCTGTGGAAATCATTCTAAAGCTTAAAGGAACATCACTAGATGATGACCAGCTGGGAGACTGCTCTGTTCAGACAAGGAAGGTACCTCCGATAAACGTCAATGCCACGAAGTTGTCAGAATTAGTTAACTTGAGTTCGGAAGTTTTGGAGCCACCACTGACAACATGTATAACAAACAAAGATTTAACACAACTTAAAAAGGCCCCAATGCAAGTGCCAAAGTGGCCTTCTCACACTCAGTGTGTGGAGAGATGTGTGAAAATGGTCACAGAAGCAGCTAGTCAAGTTTACAGTCACGAGAGGCGAGAAGGCAACATCAAAGCGCAAGTAGCAAGCCGAATGCTGATGTCAAGGAACCGCAGCAAAAAGGACATGACTGCATTGGTTACTTTCAAATAAAGACTCTGAATGATATCTTATTGCCACTTTAAATGTTGATAGGATGTTTGCGCACATTTGTTATTTTGTTACGAATTTACGGAAAAATGGAATTTTTGAATTAAAATTGATGTAGGAAGGAGTCATTTTTTATTGTTTTTGAAGCAAGGATATTATTTTGTATGCCAAATGATTACATTAAATTGCTACCAAATCACATGATTTTCAATTTAGTCATTTCACCCCCAAAATTGACACACCCTAATGGGTACCCTTGGGTAGCCTAGTGGTTAAGACGCTGGGCTGCTGGTGGAGCGTGGTTCGGATTCCACGTTAAACTGTAGGTCTAAGGTAAAGCTTGACCTTCGTCAGAATGAACAATTCGGGCGGAAGCTAACCAAAGGTTTTATATATATATATATCTAATATATATATATTATATATATAATATATATATATATATATATATATATATATATACACACTTTGTGTGTGTGTGTGTGTGTAACAATAAATTCTTGATTGTCCAGTGATTTCAAATCCATCTACAACTTGCAAACGTGACAGATAATGTCAGTGGAGTGAAAAGCTTGATCTTCGTCAGAATGAACAATTCGGGCGGAAGCTAAACAAAGGAATATATATATATATATATAATTATATATATATTATATATATATATATATATATATATATATAGTATATACTGTATATATATATATATATATATATATATATATATATATATTTTTTTTTTTTAGTTCAGGAAGAACCGATTCGCCTCTATTTAAAGGGCATATCTCAGCGGAAAAACAAAGAAAAAGTGAGAGGAAAGACAGAGGAAAAAGAAAGGGTGGAGGGGACAGTCGAAGTGGAAAAAGACCAAGGATGACAAGGACTGCAGGGTCGAGCCCCATCATCCTTGGGTGCTAGGGCCGGGAGGGCGCACGTGAAACCTCCAGGAACAAGCACGTACAAACGAGCACAAAGAGCACTCAAGAGCACGAGCTTAGAACCCCCTTGCGGGGGTATATATATATATATATATCCCCGCAAGGGGGTTCTAAGCTCGTGCTCTTGAGTGCTCTTTGTGCTCGTTTGTACGTGCTTGTTCCTGGAGGTTTCACGTGCGCCCTCCCGGCCCTAGCACCCAAGGATGATGGGGCTCGACCCTGCAGTCCTTGGTCTTTTTCCACTTCGACTGTCCCCTCCACCCTTTCTTTTTCCTCTGTCTTTCCTCTCACTTTTTCTTTGTTTTTCCACCGAGATATGCCCTTTTAAATAGAGGCGAATCGGTTCTTCCCGAACTTAAAAAAAAAAAATTATATATATATATATTATATATATATATATATATATATATATATAATATATATATATATATATAGTATATACTGTATGATATATATATATATATTATATATATATATATATATATATATATATATGTGTGTACAGTATATTTTTTTATTTATTTATTTTTTTAAGAAACATTTCCGGTTACAAAGAATAGTAATCAATTTGATAATCGAATTAAAATTTTTATAAATAACAAGTATGATTTGTGCGGAGGTGGAAAACTACAATAATAAAAATAGTGTGTTCCCTTTGTTTCAGTTTTTAGAGGGGGAGGTAAAAGAGGGGACGAGAACCAAAAGGAAGCGAGAGAAGGGAGAGGGGTGAGAGGGAGACGGCAGAGACCGCACATCAAAGAAAATCCCGTAAGGTGCTCCCCTCTAACGCCGAATTTAATAACTTTCATATTGGATCGATCCATTTTGGAGTTACCGAAACGCGAGCTGCCCACAGTTTCCATCCCCAAAAATCGGCCAGAAACCAAAGCAAAATCCAAAGAATGTCACTTCAGCGAACGGGGGTAAAAGAACAGTTTATCACGCCTATAAATCACTAGTTGGCCACGTGAAAAAACATTAATAAACCGCCTTACAAGTCGATAATGGATAGAAAAATTACTCGGAATGGAAGTGTCTGATCCCTGAGTCAAGACACCTGTTGCTCGCTGGAGCGCACGTGGAGGAGAGGCAATAAACAGCCGTATTCAAGTCAGTGTTTCGAATTTCTTTCCGAGTTTGGGGGGGGGGGGGGGGGGGCAGCGAACGCGCCTCTCCCTACTCGCAACTTTTTAATATTAAGGGAAGAGAAGAGAAACCCGGCAAAGAATCAAAGTAATTTTGGTTTTAGAAATATGCACAGTTCATACTCGGATTTTTCTTCCTTTGAAGATTTCACCGCTTTCTTATTTTGTTTTTGTTCATATTATAGCAGGCTTTCAGTAGGATACATTCTAAGTTTGATGCGTACCTTCCTCCCGCAATGCGATACTTAAAACTTGACGAATTACAATGAAAAATGGCGCCTATCTTCTTTATTATATTATAAACATCGCGTTAGTTACATCAAAATAAGGGAAATTTGTACTTACTTTGCGGCGATGCCCGTTGGCTGGATTTCTTGGACGTAAATGCCCAGATCGCCTCTTTGTTCAGACTTCAAGCCAACCACGCTGAATCCTAAGCTCGTTCCTTCCGGTTTGTAAAGCTGAGAGAAATCATAAACCATTCAGTTTTCATATTTCACAAATTTCAGCTTCACTTTCAATCATACATACATTTTGTTAAGTCATTCATAGTCAATAACGGTAAATTTTTAGAGTATATCAACGACAAAACTATAAAGTTATAATTACATTTCACACTAAAAAGTAAAAATCTTGAATTGTAACAATCTCTCAAAGTGTTCAGATTAAAGAAACTCCATGAAAAATTCACTTATTTCATTATCTTTTCGTTCCGATCCCATCGTTAAATAGCGTGTGTTCAAAATGAAACTGCGCAGTGGGTTATCAATAGTTTGTCCGCGCGTATAAAAAGTGTTTACAACACCTCCAAATATTCATCTTTGGGGCTAACTTAAAAACGCAGTGTACGTAAACGCGCTAAACCGATTAAAGACGAAAATGAAACGGAGCGCGCGTTTCGCAAAGAGACTCATCGTGTTGATGGAGAGCAAAAATAGTCCGGTTGCACGGGGTGGGAACCCTGCATTGTTTGTTATAAAGCAAATCTTGACATATTTTGAAAGCTTATACCACCCCATTCAAGAATCCATCGGGTGTACACCTGACCCCCGCTTGGCTTTTTCAAAATGGCCGCCATTTTCCAAGATGGCCGGCGAAACTGAAAAATCCCATATCCTGATCAATACTTGATGGATTTTGATCATCTTGGTGTCATTTCGAGGGTTTTTTAGGATGATGAGTCAATCTGGAGGGGGTGCAGATACTTTGGGAGTCGTTTTGACCCACATTCGTCAATACTCAAGGTCATTGGAGGTCAAACGTCCCCCGAAATAAGGAATATCCCATATCCCGGGCAGTCGTGTAGATATTTTGGTGATCTTACTGTCGTTTTTATGGTTTTGGGCGAGACTGAGTAGTTCTATAAGCACATGAGATAACAGTAGGATATCATTTTGCAACGCCATAGGTCAAGTCAAGGTCATTTGAGGTGAAAGTTTGGCCTTGAAATATGATAATGCCACAGTTGACATCACTGTATTTACTTTATTTCAGTGACAATTTCTACAATCTAGCTAACTGCTGAGCACTTAACATCTTTTCTGCAGATGAAACCAGATCATAATGCTTAAACGACATAACCCACATTATATGGATATGGATATTCGGATATAAACCATAATTTATGCTGAAGTGCAGGGCACATGCATTCTATGGAAGGTTGCAAAGCTACAAGATATGACCTCGTAAGCAAAACAAAACTCACACCTAGCTGGGGGAATGGCATTGACAACTTTGATGCAGTTATTTACATTAGGTAACCATTTATTGGGAGCAAATATCAAAAGACATGGTTGTGTCAGGATCGTCAGGATCATCAGTCTGCTCTTCGTTTGCGTTTTGGGTCAATGGATTGTTGCAATCCAAGCCGCTGCTACATGCGCAGAACATTGTGCAAGGGATTCCACGTCCCACGCAGCCGTAGCGACTCCCCCTGCATGCTGATTGTGATTCACACCCACATCTGATTAGCTTCAGAACTTCATCTGGTGCTAAGCACACTCCTTCACCAACTGTTTTTGGGATGAGAACTCTGTTTGTTTCGTCTCTCTCCCACCCATAATGCACAGGATCAAGTGGTGGGGGGGGTCACACTTTAGTGCATCGAGCCAGTTCGCCACAGTGTAGTGGGCTCTGAGCAAATTTTGATGGAAAGCTTCAGTTGTTGGTGGTAGAGAACATAGTTTGGGTGCAGCAGTTCCCGACTTCCCTGTCTTCTGAGCCCATACTCTCTGACGACATTCAGTAAGAGATGAGGATTTCTTATCCCCATAGCATGCAACAATGAACGCTGTTGACTCTTTCCCGATATGGTCAAAGCATGCATCAAGGGACCCCAGTTTGTCTAGCTTCCAACTCTTCTTGGCTGTGGCAATGGCAGTGGCTTTGCCGATGCCATGTATTGCTGCAACTGTGTCACAACCACTCAAAGCATGTAGTTTGAGGATTTGTGGGATGATGTCTTTGTGCTGGGTTACAGTTGCTCGGATGTCCACTGATTTTCTGCCACGCACTGGAGACTCCATAATCATGGGACAGCCTAGTTTCTTAAATTCATAGGAGTGAGTCAGCATGGCAAACACGTCTGTGTCATCACAAATGATGGAGATACGGGCATCAGAATCTTTCTCAGCTTGAGCGATAGCGTGTTGTGTTTTTATCACGTCAGCCTCTTCATGAGATGATGAGAGCTCCAATGCTGCTCGACTCGTGCCTCGCACAATGGAAGTCGGTATGGTCTGCCATCCTGCAAGCACTAGCTCATGGTCTTGGGTTACAGTTGCGAGATACTCACTATCAGCAAGGATTTGCTCACAGAGCAGCCTGTTTAGTTGCTCCTTGTTCGCGATACACGTGAGAACAGCGTCTCTTGTAGGCAATGGGGTGTTGAGGTTCAGCTTGTGAACTCTGCTGCTCTTCCTTCTCATTGCCCGAGTGCTTGATTTCGGAGAGAAATCATAGTAGCGATCAAAAGCTCGAACTACAGATGCATGAGAAAGATGTTTCGCTAACCATACTTTGAAGGTTTGGATAAATGTAGCAACTGTGCCACTAGCATGCCAGTCGACTGTCCACAAAACAGCTGACACATCCATGATGACAACTGTTGGTCGACCCCATGCCCATGTTCGAGAGGATGTTTCCACTCCCAAGTTCTGCTTCAATGCGAACTTAGCTGCAGTTCTCATTAAGTCATCTGGTTGGAACAGTGCGGGTGGGTTATCAGCAAACCGATGACGCGTGCATAGATCGCTTCTTGGCCCATAACCAAGTGGGCACCCACCTTGATATGTTTCGTTTTACTTGCAAAGGTGATGACATGTTTGGAAATGGTGCCATAAAAGCTCCACTGTAGGGGTATCACATTCTCTCTTTTTCAGGAATGCTGATAAATTCCGCTTGGACACATAAATGGAAACACAGTTCTTGTGACAACAAAGGATTTTTGCTCCATCTTCCAAGAGAGGCTCTAGTCTCGCTCGAACATCTGGCTGCCCTCTGATGTCGCTGCTCTCTATGATTTTCTGAATCCTCCCACAATTTGAAAGACCCTTCTGACCTCCAGGACAGCTACGCAGGAAATTCTTGAAGAAACATTCGTCTGCATTATTTGTAGAACCTGAAAAATAAGAATTTTGTTTACCCATTCTTCAGAGTACAAATCACATTGAAATAATTTATCCTCAGCAAATGAAAACTAAACAATGCTCACCTGGTATATTCTCCATATTCAGCAGTCAAAAAACAATTTTGGAATCAGCACAACCAAGACGTCATCAAACCACCAGGTGGGCAGCACCATCAGCAATAATCTCAACAACCTGAAAAAAATAAGAAGAATAATTAGACATATTGGAATTCACCTTACCATGGGGAAAATAATCCCTGATTTCATTTTAAACCCTATAGCATGACTCCAGATTTGAAAAAATTTACTGGAGCACAGCTCTGAATTTACTTTTTTTCCCCTTACACCACTAGATAGGTTAATGATAGTAAACTCTTGAATTGACGACATACCAATTACAAATTGTTTTAGCTAAACATAATAATACAATAATGTACAGTTTATAACTCACCTTAAGTTTATTTATTCATTGCAGCAGCAACAGTGGACGATGTTAGACCTTGCATGTAGGCATTTGTTGTGAATTTACCGCCATGTATGCTTGGCCACTGATCAATGGCTTTCTGTGTGATCATTACAGCAGATCTAGTGCCTGGAGCTGGACCCTCCTTCACAATTCTGCACAGCTTAGTCAAATGAGATGGCTTAATGGATCCTTTGTGTTCAACAATGTAACCAAGAATGGAGAATGTCCCTTCAGCTGGTGCTTCACTCCAGGCAGTTGATCCATCTTTATCAAAATGCTTTAATCTCTCTGTGATTCCTTTCCACAGCTGTTCTATATATTCTGTCAGCCAATTTATCACCGAGTCTTTTGTAAAACTACTTTCAGATCTGGTTCTGGATGGTCTAGCAACTTCAGCAACCTGGTAGTAATCAGAACGTTTCTTGATGTATTTGTAAACTTCATTTAGGATGTAATCCTCAGCTGTTAGTTCCTTTTGCTGCCCTGTGGTATCGTGCTTAAATTCAGAAACTACATCATTTGCATTTCCTCCATTAGCTAATTTGGAAATTGTTTCCATCACTCTTAACATAACAGTTTTCCCTCCTTCTTTATAAAATATATTTTCTACAAATTCTGCACTAACTGTGGTTTTTTGAGCTACTTGCAACATAATCTTTGTTACATAGGAAATCAATACATAGAACTTGGCACTAATTTCTTTCTCTTGTGGATGATCAAAAAAAACACAATTTTCCACAAATCTGTCAAATTGATCAAATTCGTAATTAACCATGCGAGTATCAGATTTGAGTTTTGGTCTCTTAAAACCAATGATATTGTCAAGAACCATATTGTATAGTCAAGGCCTGATCTCAGATTTGAAGAGTGATTCTGAATAAAGTCTAAAAGCTCACTTAGTTTACAAATTTTCTTCAATGCATCAACGTGGGCTCTGTTCACAAGATGCATTAAGTCCCATCGAAATTTGAAATTTTCTCCAAACAACTTTTTAATTTCGTTTTTAAATGGCTCGTTGTCCTTACAAAAAGCCCCATCTCCAACCATTCCAGATACCTTGGATTTAATTGCTTCTTCAGATAGTTTCAAGTGATTAGGAGACTTCAACACATCAAAAATTTCATTGGCCAAATAAACTCCTGATTTGCTGCGTACTAAATTTATCCCAGCAAGTTTTACAGTCTTATCTTCTTCACTCATAACTAATACAACTAGCATGCTTAATCCCAAAATTGTTCCAATGTCAGCTGTTATTGTTACTGAAGTTTGTTCTAAGAACCACTTTACAGTTTGTTCTTTAAGTTGATTATCTAATAGCTCACAAATTGTCTCGCACGCATGTGTGCTATGATTCAAATTTCCAACCTCACAACCTGACCTATGTAATACAGCTAGAAGTACTGGATATAGAGCCCATGCAGTGTTTGTTTTCATTATGTAGTATAAGATGTTGCCACATAAGTCTTCTATGCGTTTAGTAGTGTTCCGAGAAGATGTTTTCATCACTTCATAAACAGCAGCTCTTTGATGATGCTGAAGTTTAATTAAATGTCTCTTCAGGTGGGTTTTCAGATTTCTAAACCCTCTCTCTTGATTTTCTCCTTGTTTGCATACATAGGTTAAATCTTTAACATTGAAGTAACCTTTTATGTTAGAATGTTTGTCTGAAGCACATGCTTTGGGGTCTGTGCAAGCTATGCAATATAATGTAAACATTTTATCATCAGAAGCATCATCAATATCTTCTTGATTATCATCATCTTCATCCTCAACAGCTATATCTACATCAGGCATATTAGTGTCACTATTTGCAATGTTTTCCATTATATCACTTGGTACTGAAAATGAATCATCAGCATGCCCTAGATCCTTCTTTTCCACCAATTTGAATGTAGATTTGATCAAATCATTGTTCAGGATTTCTTGTATTGATTTACACTTGCTTAAATGGGCTATGGAAATGTCAAATTTGTTGCTTTTTGCTTTATTAGATTTGGATGCAACACTTGAACTTGAAGGCATATTTTGACTTCTCTTTATTAACCACAACAGCTTGGTGAGTTTCTTTTGTTAGGTGCAAAATTGCATTCAATGTCTTCTGGATTTGGGAATTTTCAAATTCCTCTAAAGCAGTTTTGTTAGTCTGATGCGCAGATTCCTCACTTACCTTTTGTTTCTTAGGTGGAGGAGAAGCACTTTCTTCAGTCTGTGAAACATCTAGTGAAAAAGTTTCATTTTCTAGATTAGCAGTTGATGAAGTTGGTTCATTTTTCTGAGGTCTAGCACTAGCACATTTTGTGAACAAACTAAATGACTGCTTTGCCGTATCTCTTTGCTGCACTTCATCCTGGTATTTCTTTACTGCAATATCTAAGCTGTGGGCCCAAACTCTGGGACCTCTTGTATTGTAACAAATATTTTTTTTGGAATTAAAATGTTCCTCCCAGTTTTGCTTCTTTGAATATTTGTTCTTGCATTGACCACAAAAGTAACCCCTTTTAACACCCTCACTTTTCTCTCCAACTTCATCAATATTAGGATCCATTATTGATTATTGACTACCTGAAAAAATACAAAATAAGTAAAAGTTAGTAAATATAGTATGGTAAAAGTGAGTAAAAGTAAGTAAATATAGTACAATGAAAGTAAGTAAAAGTAAGTGCTTTAAACTTAGTAAAAGTAAGGAAGAGTAAGTAAAAGTAGGTAAGTTAAAGTAAGTAAAAGTAAGTTTAAACTTAACTAAACTTTTCAATTCTAGAGTCATGGTGGATTACTTAAAACCGCACAAGTAATTATCTGGCCAATTTATCAAACCTGGCCGAGATCAATGGAACATAGTCCAATCCTGATAATTTTATATTAAAAAAATATACGTTTTAATAAAATTTTAATTATCAAAACATTGAAGCTTAACAAAAAATAAAAATAATTGTTAAATATGGAATTACCAACTAAACTTAAAATAACTAAATTTGTAATTTAAAAAAATTGGTTTGTAGAAGAACGTATACGCAAAAAAATTGCATAACGTCTAGCGGATGAACAAAACCCAAACCCAAATTTACTTTTTCTCATGGTCAAATTTACTGGAGCAATGCTCCCAAGATCCCAGGAATCTGGAGTCATGCCTATAGAACTACTCAGTCTCGCCCAAAACCATAAAAACGACAGTAAGATCACCAAAATATCTCCACGACTGCCCGGGATATGGGATATTCCTTATTTCGGGGGACGTTTGACCTCCAATGACCTTGAGTATTGACGAATGTGGGTCAAAACGACTCCCAAAGTATCTACAACTCCGCCAGATCGACTCATCCTCCTAAAAACCCCTAGAAATGACACCAAGATCATCAAAATCCATCAAGTATTGATCAGGATATGGGATTTTTCAGTTTCGCCGGCCATCTTGGAAAATGGCGGCCATATTGAAAGAGCCAAGCGGGGGTCAGGTGTACACCCGATGGATTCTTGAATGGGGTGGTATAAGCTTTCAAAATACTTTAAAATTTGCTTTATAACAAACAATGCAGGGTTCCAGTAAAATCAGGGTCTGTGCTACTGGACTAAAAAGAATAATTTCAACAATGGCTTTAATTCTCACGCACAATTTTCGTTTTACGCGATTCCCGATATTTTCACCATCATTCCATTAATACGTGGTATTTTATCACGTAAAAATTTATGGTAATAATTTTAATAAAGATCGTATTTTGGTGCCCATTTTTGTCTGAACGACAAATGGAGTAAAATAACAAAAAAAAATTCTGAATCATTTAAGTTACCCATTAAATAATGCATCATTAGAGAGAAAGATCCAAATGAACATTAAAATGCAACATTTAAAACTATTTTGTACAAATCTTTTAAAATCTTTAAAAGAAGAGAATAATGTTTATAGTCCATTTAATGAGGCCATTTTCCAGTCTCGAAGAAATAAGAGATTCAAGACAACTTAGTTGGTTGAAGTCGCTTGCAAGCGTAACGAAACTACAGAATTGCCCGGGTCAAACTCGCGAAGACAGCGAACAAACTACTGTTGTTTTTTTGTCTTCTTCAAACGAGGAATGTGTTCGAGTATAGAGGAAACCATACGGGTTAAGCGAGATAATGTTAACTTGAAATTATCTATATTCTTTACGTTAAATGATTCAATGACCTCCCTTTTTTCTATCAACACCAAAAGCACAAATTTTTACATTATCAAATCTCTGCTATACCGAGTAATCTGTACACTGAAGAAAAATGGTGGTGTCGACCTGAGCAGTTTCAGCACAAACATTTGCATCCGTTAGTGTATCACCAATATACGAGCTACGTCGTAACCAATGACGTAACACCGCTTCCCGCTCATCAATGAAGCTAAGCGACATTGGGTCTGGACAGTAGTTGGATGGGTGACCGTCCTCCGCGTCCAGATTATGTAGCGACTCGTGGTTCGGATCCCGCGTAAAGTTTTAGTAGGTCCCTTCCATCATATGACCTTAGGTGCTGCGAAGGAGGTTAGACAACCCTATCAGTACATTCGCCAATAGACTTCTTAGAGAAATTATGGCATCGAATTGAATGTACAGTCGCGGAAAAAAAAATTCACCTAAAAACAAAATTACTGAAAAAGCAAATATTTACTAATCATTAATGATTGGTTTGTTTTTTAAATTTAATTATCGTCACCAAAAAGAATAAAACATACACAGAAAAACAAAATATTAATAATTATTTTTATGCTTTTTTAAATTTTAGGTTTCTAGTCGATTTTTTTGTTCGAACCGTACGTATAACCACAATACTATCTGCTGATAGTATTATAGCTTATCATTAACAAACATTGAATTTCACGACATGACTTTTTGAACGAAGTGTATGTACGTAAACGTACTCTACATGTTTGAAGGCAATAAGGCTTTTTTTTTTAATCTGGAAGTCGAAATGCATACAGACACACTATTATAGTTCCCTTAATCTACGGATTTTGAAACCCATGTTCAATTAACACGAATAAATAAATTACTTCTTTACGAGAACAATAATAATTTTAATTAAGCAAACGTTGTAAGCACAGTGCCAACAGTAAACAGGTACCGTAAATGCATAACAGTAATTCCCATGAATAATTTGATAATCTCCCCTCCTCCTTCTTACCTCCCCAAAAATCCAAAACTAATACAATTTTCGCTAAAAATAAATTTTCGAGTAAATGTGGTCGAAATATTTAAGCTAATTAAAATAGGACTAATGATGGAGGAAGGAGGACTAATTAAAGAGGTCAGAATCTAACTTGTATGTGATGAATCTGTCTGCCTTCGGCGGCGACTCTAATGAGTTTCCGTAGCTCCCCATCGAGTGTGGCATTGGTAATAGATTGTGGAACACTCCTCGATTCGCCGTCGTAGTCCGCCGCCCCGTCGTCTTCATCGTCCTCTTCGTCAACCTCATCGTCATCGCCTAACAATTCGCCTTCGGAGTCCCCGTCGGGCCCCCGACCGTTCTTCAACCACTGACGCTGGGGAGACGGGGGTTCAGACCCCTCTCTGGGGTGGGGATCGTACGAATTGAGGACAGCCTCGTCCGAATCGAGTAGGTCGTGAGGGGTAGCCTGAAGGAGAGAACGAGATTGAAATCGAAGGATTAAATAATTAAAATATACCGAAATTTCCTCGAACGAAACTCTCCAAGAAAGGAGAAATGATGTCGTTATCGTCAATCTTCGACGCTTCGCGGATTTCAGCAGTGACGAAATAAGAATTTATTCGTTATTAATTACAAGAAAAATATACTGACATTTCGCGACAAAACGCTATCTTATTTTTATAATATGAACGACACAAAAACAAACCCCTTTTACGTTACGTTCTTAAAAGGAAAAGCTAAATCCTACCCAATGATCGTAAATACCTGCAGTTCGTTCTCAGAGCTCGCAGACCTCCTTTTCTGGGGGTAAACCTCCCCCTCATCAACTCCTTCTGCCGGGAAATGAAGAGTTAATTCTCCCCTCCGAGGGGAAATATCGAAGTCTGAAGGAAGGAGCGAGGGATGTCTTGACAGTTCTTTCTTCAAATCATGGAGGGAATCCTAAAGGAGAGAAATCATTTTAAAAAAGACGAGTACACCTCCCTCGACATTCTTTGCCCATCGTACATTCATTGGAAGAGAGAGAAAATAAACGATACAACATAAAAGTATTTACAAATTTGTTTCAGTCGAGAGGCGATTCTTCTTAACGGCGACAAAACCACCATTTTTAATAATACGCAAATACTGTTATTACCTGAATGGCCACGATTTTATTGAGGACAGGATTGTGAAGAACAGAAATAAGTGTATTGAGATCGTTGGTGCACTGAACCCCCATTCGGGGCTCGTCGCATCCCCTCAAAGAACCCTGGAGACGCTCTAGCAAAGACACCGCCGAACGAACCTCTGAAATCGAAAGAACGTACGAGATAAAAATATACTCTTTTTTTTTTTTTCACGCGAGTCTTCTGGAACCAAAATGCTGAAAAAACTAATTAACATTTTACGCCGAATTCATTAAAGCTTATTTTAAATTACTTACTCAAGCGTATTAAAAATGTGTTCTACAGTGTGGTTCGAAAGTTCTAACTCGTAACGTAGCAAACCCATAAGTTTAAACCAGTAAGTGCGCATAATGGATGGATTCCATAGAGATGTTTCTAGTTTGAGGTATTCATTTCGGTAAATATTTACTATTACACCCGTCTCCGGTAGAAATTTTAAAAGCTGGTTTTCAATGTGCTCAATTAAAAAATGATACTCATTTCCGTCACAAATGATTTGTTAAAGAGTTAGTGAAGTTTAAAGCTTTTAAAACTTTCTACCCTTTTTACCTGGGGATCCCCAGTGGGAACCGGGAGTTTTTGGGTGGGGAGAATCACAAAAAAGAGTGGTTTCCGAAGATTTTGAAAGTCAGATTAATACAAAACACATCAAAAACCATAGGAAAAACAAATTTCACCTTCAAAATTGGCCGAACCTAAAACAACCTAAGCAAACTCTTTAACAAATCATTTGCGAAGGAAATGAGTATCATTTTTTAATTCAGCATATTGAAAAAACTGAAAACCAGCTTTTAAAACTTTCTACCGGATACCGGTGTAACAGTAAAGAAATACCTTCATTTCTTAAGAATATTGTTAAAATAGTGACTTTTAAACGACCCTGTATAAAAAAAATGTCTGATAGTACTGAAATAAAGGGTGCAGACGAACCCTACTTAATGAAAATAATCCTGCGTAGAATGTCAGTATGTAAATAATAAAAAGAAAATAGAATACAGTTTCCTTCTTTCGTAAATGACCAAAATAATGCATAAATGATGCATAAATGGAATAGTTTTTACTGCCTAATTTCAGTTTAGTCTTATTATTATTATTATTCAAAATATGTTCCCGAAGATCGTCGACCCATGCTTTTCCCGACGCATTTTGAAATCTCAAAGGAATAGTCTGAGTATCGTACTTACTGAAACTTTTTTTTTTTAAAAAGCAAGAATTTTATTAATGCCAAAGTGCCCGAACACGTTCCTTTTTCCTCAACAATTTTGCTATTTCTGCGGACAAAAATTACATTATTGCCGAAACTCGCCGGAATTCATTTGTCTGCCTCGAACATTCCAAAGGAGGTAACTGTACTCTACAGTTCTGTAATACGGAATCAACACCCATTAATTATTAGTAACATTAACGCTTAATAAAACCTTAACCGCGATTCGTGCGATATTTATGCAGCCTCAAAACCCTAAACACTAAAAACTAGTCATTAAATTCAAGCATTTACTGAGCAATGTTCAATTTCCATGACGATTAAATACTGAGCACGCGTTCAAATAACCATTCGAATAGAAATTTAAGAACGAGCGTGCAAGTTCTTCGTAAAATCCTCAAATTCATCACCCAACCTCCGCCTATGTCAAAATCTAACTACATAATTCGATAAAATTTGTCGTACCACGTACAATAAATTTGAAAGAGCAACGCCTGAGTCCTGAGCCTCCTAAACAGCTACCAAGTTACCGAAGAAAAAAATATATATATACAATTTACGCCGAGTCTGCTATCCTTTGTTTGCCGATTTGCTATATTTTGTGACGTTATCACAGACACTAACTTCAGTCCAAATGGAGATAGTCTCTCGTGAGTTTACGATATAGAGCGGAAGAAAGCCGTTCGTTAAAATGTGAATTCTTATCAGAAAAAAAGGGTAATTTTTATTATCAAAACTCGGGTAATTATAACGAGTAAGATATAGTGTTTATAGAGTATATGTACGTTATTTTAACCGAATTTGGGTGGCGAATAAATAGTGAAAATGATTACATTCCTTCGGTAAATCCGACGAGAGAAAAAGTTCTTACTCTCAAAAATACGCGAGTTACGACGTATCGATTTCACGTAATTAATTGGTGGTATTATTATTTGACGGCAATTTTCGGTTAAAATAACAACCAAATAATTTTAAGAGTGAAGTCATTTTAGTTCCAATAAAGAAAGGACATTTTTAAATAAAAGCCGAGAATCATTTCAGATTAATGAAACTACTAATAAAGAATTTCAACCACGCAAAATAAAAAATCCACCTTCACTATTTAATGTATCATAATAGGTGAAATATAAATAGCAACTAAGAAATTAATCTCGTGGATAATTCCACGACCTCACTCGACCCATCTTCATTTCATTCCCACCCTAAAATACCTCTAAAACTTTACCCATACGCTAACGTTCGGTACGATCGATAGGATATTTTAAGCGGGTTCACGGTGTAAACAGGGATGAAAACCACAGTAATTTACTCCAAGTTTTACAGTCACAATCAGACGAGAAATCCTCAATGAACTTAAGGAGGTACCAACTTTTATAAAACTGACGTTACACTGACACTGAATTCGTTCATAAAGTATATTAACCCTTTGTCACGGAGCGTCCACTTTACTGATTTTATTCTGGCTAATGTCAGACGATTTTAATCAATCATAGGGGAGACCTCAAACAACAACTGATTAAGGCCCTTTTTACCCAATGCTATTAAACTGGTACCAGAAACTATGAATCTACGAGTTTAGTACCGAAAGAGAAACTGACTATTAAAATGTACTTGTCCTTCAAATTAGAATCACGTCTTTTCACTTTTGACAGGAAGATTGGCTCGTTCGTTCCTCCACGTTAAAGAAAGACTTCCAAGCTATCTTTATTCGTCTCATATTTATAAATACAATCATGATGAATGCAACTCGCCAAATAATACTCTAACAAAAACTACTTATTCAAATATTCATAGAAACCAGGAAAACGTTTAGGTCACATCCGTTGCAAAAGAAAAACTTCGAGATACCTTCCACACCCGAAAACAATCATCTCGCGATCTTATCTTCAAAATATTAATTAAGAACAAGAAAAAATAAACACTTTTCTTGTAAAATAAAGTAACATACTAAAAACATTAAAAAATTAAAAAGTTAAAGAGAACATTTCGCGTCAAAAATACTCGACACCTTCAAGTCAGGGTTTTAAATAACCTACTTAAAACCCCGACTTAGAAGTCGTCGGGTTTTTTGACGCGAAACACAAGTCTTTTAAACTTTTTAATGATTTTGGTATATATATATATATATATATATATATATATATATATATATATATATACACTCATATATCGTGAGATCGAGTCCGGGAGAGGATTTTGCAATTTCTGACTTCACTGGTGGATCGTGGTTCGGATTGTACGTTAAGCTGAATGAACAATTCGGACGGAAGCAAAACTAAGAATTACTAAGGTGTGTGTATATATATATATATATGTCAGTCAAAGTGTGTAACCAGCCACTTCGCGTAATAGCTGAAACTTTTAGTCATTTCGTGAAATGACTAAAATCTTCAACCATTACGCGAAATGGCTGAAATCCCACCTTGGTTACTTCGTACAAGATCATTTGCCCGGTTAGTTCAACTGTATGCCCTTGACAATTGGTTAGGTTAAGTTGTGTTATTTTCATTAGTTTTAACGAAAATAACACGACTTAACCTAACCGTTAAATTGTCAAGGACATACAGTTGACCTAACCTGGCCTTCAATGGCGGACACCGGAATAACATTGAAGGCCCTGTTAGTATTTGAAACCGCTATATTGAAAATTCAAATGTTTTAAATGTTCAAATGTGTATTTGAAGTGTTTCTCACTTATTTGAACAGACCTGTGGATGTATGTATGTACGTTTCAGCAGATTTACTTAGCTAAATAAAGGTTTCCAATTTTATTGTGATGTTTGTTATTTCTATGAATTCATGACAAAAGTCATTTTAGCCATTTCACGAAATGACCAAGGTAGAATTTCAGTCATTTCGCGTAATGGCTGAAGATTTTAGTCATTTCGCGAAATGATTAAAAGTTTCAGCTATTACACGAAATGGCTGGTTACACACTTTGACTAACATATATTTTTTTTTTCTTTCTTTATTTTACCGCCGATTCGTACCTATTGTGGTACATATCTCAGCGAGCTAACATATATATATATATATATATATATATACACAAACTCAGAATGGTTCCCTGAGAACATTATATGTTAAACACAGACCGTGCATGGAACAAGGAACTCTTCTGGGAAAATTAAATCCACTATAGTCCGAATAAGTAATGGTAAATGACAAATACCATAGTTTTTTTCTTTTTCATGATTTTAGCCCAACGTGGGCAACGGGTCTCTCGCAAAGAGATCCCATAAATATAGCTTCCCTCACCAGCTATCTGCAAAGCAGACAGGATCCAGCTTTGGGACATGGATCTAGGGTTTAAAGCAAGCCTAGATCCCTACATTCAGAACCTCTATATAAGTAAAAGACTCGTTGCATTCACGTCGGGTTGAATAAATCAAAGAAAAAGGGGGTAACTATTGTATTTTTAGCCAAAAAAAACCAAAACTTAAACCTCAACTGGGACATTGAGCGTCCACTTTCGGACTATAGTGGATTTAATTTTCCCAGAAGAGTTCCTTGTTCCATGCACGGTCTGTGTTTAACATATAATGTTCTCAGGGAACCATTCTGAGTTTGTGTATACTAAACGGACGTGTTACGTGCCTTGAAAAGTGGACGCTCAATGTCCCAGTTGAGGTTTAAGTTTTGTTTTTTTTGGCTAAAAATACAATAGTTACCCCCTTTTTCTTTGATTTATTCAACCCGACGTGAATGCAACGAGTCTTTTACTTATATAGAGGTTCTGAATGTAGGGATCTAGGCTTGCTTTAAACCCTAGATCCATGTCCCAAAGCTGGATCCTGTCTGCTTTGCAGATAGCTGGTGAGGGAAGCTATATTTATGGGATCTCTTTGCGAGAGACCCGTTGCCCACGTTGGGCTAAAATCATGAAAAAGAAAAAACTATGGTATTTGTCATTTACCATTACTTATTCGGACTATAGTGGATTTAATTTTCCCAGAAGAGTTCCTTGTTCCATGCACGGTCTGTGTTTAACATATATATATATATATATATATATATATATATATATATATATATATATATATATATATATATATATATAAATTTGTGTATCGAAAACTATGATTTAATGAATTTTTCTTTGTCGTACAAAATTGTAAAACCGCAGGAACACTTCCAGACTTAATAATAAACTTGACCTTTATTAGCCGATGTAAAAACGAAATTAAAAATTCTGTTGCAACAGCAAATGCGCTTTCTTGCTAACAATATAATTTTGAAGAAATATCTATGAAATCTTATCTCAAAACGAAGTACTGATAAGAGGTGGTTGTCCTACGCACGACCGACTGCGTGTAATTGTTTTATAATTTCATAATACTTCTAACTTTTAAATATCTTAAAAAGCAAATGCAAAAACGAATATCACATTTGGGGGGGGGGAGTTATGCGGGAAGGAGGGGCACAGTTGCTAATTCTAAAACAATTAGCACTAATGTGATAGTTAACACAGACATCATTCCAGGGTATAAAATAAGAAAAAAGTGATCACTGCACATTATGGCGAATTTTCGCGATTAGATCTGAATCCGCCTTCTTATGCGCCAAGATGTTTCTTTAAACTGAAGATTTAACCACGAGCTTAACATTAATAAGGTAAATATAAACTAGACAGTAGACATACTCCATATTTTAAAACTATTTTACGCGTCTTTATGTATAAATTTCAAAATGAAGAGAGTTAATTGATGGTAACTTATTACATTTTTTGAGGGGGCGGGAAGGAAATTAAATATAAAATTAATCTTTGATATTCCTGAGCCCTAAAGTATAACCTATGAAATAAGCTGCAAAATGAACATTGTTTTACGGATTACATGAAGAAAAACAGTTAAATATCTATTACAATAAAAAGTCGCTCGATTGTTGCATGTATTATTTTTGATGTCTTTCGTTTTTTAACAAATCATCCTGAAATAATCTAAGTAATATTATTGTAGATATATTTTAACTGCGCAAAATCAGCATGATCGCTACACAAATTACAATGAACACTGTACATTTTGGGAACACTGCACGCTTATTTTATACCCTGCGATCATTCATCCGAAGTTGCTCTAAGCTGAAATAATAATGTTTGGGGCCCTGGGGTTATTGAACTTTTTCTATGTAGGATTAGGACCTACGGGTCGCTAGCTACATCATCCGAACGTAGGAGACAGTCATTCAGTCAGCTATTGGCCAAAACCAACGTCTTTTGACCACGCTGATGCTCTACGGCCTACGCTATAAAACTATTTCGGAACGGCTCAAAAGGAGTGAATAAAAGACCTCATCAGACGTACACTTTTAGAAGAAAAAAAATTCAACCAGAAACAATTTCTATAAAGCATAAAAAATTACAAATTAGTAATATTGTCTTTTTTCGTATGTTTATCCTTTTTAGTGACAATAAAAATTTAAAAATCAAAACCCAAGAATTACTGATTAGTAATTTTTTCATGCTTTTTTTTAAATTTTGTTTCTAAGCGAACTTTTTTCCAATAGTGAACGTTTAAAAGTAGAAGGATGACTCATTGTAGACCATCAAAACCATTTGGTTTTAAACTCGGGTTACAGTATTTTGAAACTAGGAAAATTTGTTATTTTTATATAGGGTGATCGAAAAGTCTCTCCGCAGTAGTAATAAGATATTTACTTTATTGAAGTTAGATATTTTAATGAAAATTATACGATATCGTGAAATCTTTAACAAAATATTGGCGAAGTCTAGGCTAGTCTAAGCTAAGTCTTGCTACGTTACTTACTCTAAACAGGCAACAATGATATGTCATTACATTTATACAATTCTTATATCGTCTTATGTAAAATTTCAATAAAGTAAATATCTTATTACTACTGCGGAGACTTTTCGATCACCCGGTATAATAGCTAAGTTATACATGATGAATTAAAGAGAAATAAAACAAATCTTAGTTAATAAACAAAAAAACGTTAATCTTTCGAAGCAATTATTTAAATTTCATTCTTTTATATATTTATACTTTAAACATTCATTTTTTTTTAAGTAAATACGGTATACAATAATTTGTACAATTTATGTTAACGCTTTTAAAATAAAAACTGGTGTGTGTGTGTGTGTGTGTGTGTGTGTGTGTACATTTCTTACGTCAGTCTCGCTCTCATCTCTCACTCCCTCTCGAAGTGACACTTTAAAATAAGGCAGAGAACTCGTTTCATACCTTTAAATAAACAAACGTTCAGCCTTTTACTGTAATTCTTTCAACTCTTTTTTATTTACTAATTAACAACTAAATCCCTTTAAAAGTAAACACCGAATTTCTTATTGCAAACTTGGGGGAGGGTTATAAACAGCCTTAATTCCCTCTTTTCCCCTCTCATTTCACTTTTTTTTTTCTTTTTTAAACTTTTCCCTAAATTACACTTCTGTATCTTCCTTTTTCTATCTTTTCCGCATTTACGTTTTGTAATTTTGTCCCTTTTACGCCTAAAGTTATTGTAATTTCCTTTTCCATGCACGCCCTCAGGTATCCCCCTTTACCCTCCTTCGTATATACGTCCTCAGTTCTTTCCTTTAACCTTTCCCCCTTTCTCTCTTCTGAGACCTTCAGAGCTTACACTTTCCAAGACTTCTTTTAAATATGAGATTTAAGCGTACGCTATATGGGGCTTACCTTTGTGGGCTCTCTCTCTCTCTCTCTCTCTCTCTCTCTCTCTCTCTCTCTCTCTCTCTCTCTCTCTCTCTCTCTCTCTCTCTCTCTCAAATAAAAATAGAAAGCATTAAAAGAAAGGAAGGAATAGAAAAGGAAAAACTGTATATATACAGGGGTTAGACAAAATAATATGAACACCCGCCGATTTCACCGGTTATCTTTACGGACTGCTCAGACACAAAGTAAACGGTCAAATGACTGGCAAACCTATTTAAATGCGTAACAGAGAGTGTATACGTCATGTTATAACCCTCACGTTGTTTTTACAGATCTGAGTGAATTATGAATTAGCAGTTATGAAAGACCTGTCAGACTTCCAAAGAGGGCAAATTGTCGGAGCGCGGATGGCTGGTGCATCGGTGACGAAAACCGCTCAGATGTTCAATGTATCCAGAGGAACTGTCTCTATGGTCATGTCTGCATACCAAAACCATGGAAAGACAAGCACCGACAAATGCAATAGTGGACGCAAGAAGAAGAAGCTGTGTGATCGAGACCGCCGGGTGCTAAAGCGCATTGTGACAAAGAACCATAAGACCACAGCTCCAAAAGTGACTGCAGAGCTTAACCAGCATCTTGCAAGCCCGGTATCGACCAGAACTGTACGTCGCGAGCTCCATGGAGCTGGATACCATGGGAGGGCTGCAATTGCCAAACCCTTCCTTTCGCACATCAACATTGAGCGGCGCAGAAAATGGTGTAATGACCATAAGAATTGGTCAATGGACCGGTGGAAGAATGTAGTCTACTCTGACGAATCCTCCTTTACGCTATTTCCATGTTCCGGTCGAGTTTACGTCTGGAGACAGCCTAAAGATGCTTATGACCCCGACTGCCTGACCCCAACCGTTAAGCATGGAGGCGGATCTGTGATGGTTTGGGCAGCAATATCGTGGAATACTCTTGGCCCAGCTGTAGTACTGCATGGTACGGTTAACGCCCAGGTCTATCTGTCAATATTGGCTGACCAGGTCCATCCCATGGTCCAAACGCTGTTTCCCAATGGCGGCGCCGTCTTCCAGGATGATAATGCACCAATCCACACCGCTGGGGTCGTTAAAAACTGGTTTGAAGAGCATGTCAGTGAAGTAGAACGCTTGGATTGGCCTCCACAATCCCCGGATCTTAACATTATCGAGCATCTGTGGTGTCAGTTGGAGCAGCAGGTCAGAAGCCGATTCCCACCGCCGGTGTCTTTGGAGGAACTGGAGCAGGGTTTGCTCGAAGAATGGCTCAGGATTCCTCTAGCCACTGTCCAAAAGCTGTATGAATCAATTCCCCGACGCATTGCAGCTGTTATTGCCGCTAAAGGAGGACCAACTCCATATTAAGAATAAAAACCGCCATTTATCAAGGTGTTCATATTATTTTGTCTAACCCCTGTATATATATATATATATATATATATATATATATAATATATATGTAAAATTTCAGCTCTAAATTCAATGACACCAATGTAATCCATCTAAAAGTTTGCCCAATTCCAAATAAAATGTCTTCCTTCTACAGAATAAAAAGGAACTTCTTTCCTACAGAGTTACGAACGAGAAAAAATATGAGAAAAGCCTCACTATTTACGTACGAATAAGAGAATATATGCAAATATATATGATCTACAGCGGTTGACGGTGAAGCTAGCAGCGCCTTTTCTACGCAATGTAAAATCTGGTCTAGAAGTTCGCGTGCAATGAGCGTATAGGCATAATAATAATAATAATTGAAAGTCAATTATTTAATATTTTAAGTTAAAGAATACGTGGATTGTAATTCATAAGTAGATTTATATTTATATTTATATTTCTGATGACAAACCAGTCATTTTCTACAATCGAGGTAATGACTTCAACTATACAATTACTCATAAAATGCACGATGACGGGTTGTTACACGCGACAAAGATCAGATACGAAGTTCAAAGTCTATTACCTCAATCTTGCGTAATCAACAAATAATGATGAGAGATCAGTACGGGTCCCCCGGATATTATTATGACTGATCATCTTAAGCTGAATAACTTGAGAAAAAATACCTATTATTATTATTATTACTAATAAATAAATTAATTAATAAATAAATTAACAAATTTTCATGAATAAAAATATTAATACAAAAATATATTACTATTACTTAAATTGATGGCGTTTTTCATCACTTTACGCCATTTCAAATTACAGTCCCAACGTCATACAGCGTTCAATAAAAACATACTCGCGCTTTTACTGTCATTAAGACGACGGTAAGGATCAGAATATTCGAACATCCCGTCACCCACGTATAATGAAACCCTTCACACTGACGACGACAACGACGACTATCGTTTCTCTCGGTACAAGTTTAAAAGTGAATCATTAATACATTCCCAATTTTCTCATTTAAAAATGGCAACGTGTAAATCAACTAACTAATAAAATGTTTGAAATTTAATTTTTAGGACACTTCGCATTTTGTGAATTAATTCTCAAACGTTCTCCTTCTGTTCCGATCCCTCGTAATGAATTACGCGAACAAAGAACAATTAATCGCGTTTTCACGCTGAACGGCCGTCATTAATCACGAATTCTTTAATCTGGCTACAACGAACACCCTGAAGCAACAATCATCATCGTTCCATGGCCAAAATAACACCAAAGACACGAGTAAAAACTTCAATATCAAAACCGGTGGCAACGATCTGTTGAAACAAGTTAAAAACTTGGTGTACAATTCTAAAATAAAAATCTATTTAGTTCAGCTCAATTTTACGACTGTGAAGATTGCTTCAATTCCCAAACAGAGAAACGGAAACCAACGAAGAGAAGACGCTCTCAAACAATTACATGAATTTAATTTTCCAACAGTATTTACACACTAAAGTACCATATATATATATATATAGATATATATATATATATATATATATATATATATATATATATATATATTATATATATATATATATATTATTTTTTTTTTTTTTTTCCCTGCTATATATGGATAGTCGTCTGCTTGTACCTTGTGGGGAATGGACGTCTTCTGTCTCTCTCTCTCTGTATTAACACCCAAATAAGAAGGGAATAAACTACTCTGCGGTTTATTCTGTTTACATCCGAAAGTGTATAAAGTATCAGTGAATCCGTGTATATAAATTATAAAGTGAAATTCATTAAAATTAAGAAAGTGCAATATAGTTTACATAAATTATCACCAGTTTAACGTATATATTTAAACAGTAATACGGTTGGCATTCGAGAAATTTTGAAACAAAGCAGGAAAAAGGTCATAAAACCCTCGTGACCATCGAAAGGAAAGAAAAGAGAATGAAAGGAAAAAAATAATTTGTGTATTTCTTTTTACGATAATTAATGACTAGCATGACCATGGGCCCAAATTCTCACTTAATCTACAATTTGTGTAATCTGGAAACAACTGAAAATGCAGCAATAAGATGCGATTTCTGTCAAAAACTGCACGACTTTATCTGCATGAATTGTGATGAGAGGAAAATCTCTCTCGTCTCGAGCGCGAAACAGATCGTGGGAATCAAATTTCTGCGAGACGCATGTACACAGACTGTAAACTCCTTTGCGGTATTTAAAGAAATTGAGAAAGCAAATTCGAGTTTACAAAAAAAAAGAGGGAATAATGGAGAAACACGAGTCCCGAAATGTCCCAATGAAAATTCGGGTGGATGCGAGAAAAGGAAATAACGAATAACAATATAATACAGAATGAAGACAGATGAAAGAAAAAGAGATAAGTAAAAGTTGCGAAGTAGTAAAACTGCCCAACGAGCAAAATGCTAAAAAGGTAAAAACTAAAAACGTAGGAAATAAACAGCCAAAGAAAAATAATGATATGAAAATTAAGACAGAAAATAATCAGATAACAAGAAGTAGAAGGGCAGAAAATACCGTCTGTAAATACTACGCAAAAGGGTACTGCAGATATCGGTATCGGCAATGCATCTATGCACGTCCCACATTATGTAACACACATTACACAAAAGGATATTGCAAATTTGATAAAAGTGCAAGTTCCACCATCTTACTCTCTGCAACACCTATGCAAGATATGGGAGGTGCAAATACGGACAAAAATGCCGTTACACCACCCTCAAAGGAACCCGACAGGTGAGCAGACGAAACCAGCAACAAAGAGGGCTACCAATTTTTTAGATGTAGCCAACACAATTCAACTATTGAATACCATCCAACAAATACAAAGCCGAGACCCGTACAGAAGGCATACAGAAAGACATTGCATGCGATATCGGGACAACGGTTATCGAAACAGATAAGGAAGAAAATTCTCGGAGGATCACAACGCAACGAAACCGGCACCACCATTGGAAAATGAATCGGAACCACCAGTATGCGAAAACGATAGAGACAAAATAAAAATAATCCTACCCAACATTCAGGGCCTTAAATCAAACCATTCCCCAGACAAAATTTTATACCTGAAAGGACTCATGCAAGTAACCCGAGCGGATTTTGCATGCCTCACAGAAACCCATCTAAAGGACTGCCAGGCGAACTGTGAAAACTGTCGGTTCTGTATTGACAAAAAAGAAATACAAATTGACAACTATAACATACTCCGAGCAGACAGAACAGTGAGACGTAAAGGAGGATGTGCTCTTTACACAGGCGGAAGACATATGGCAAAAATGACTAAGTACCTCAAACAGCTACGTAGAATGTGTAGCAGCAAAAGTTGAAAAATTAAATATGGTACTATTTGTAATGTACAGACCCCCAAATACGCCAACCTCAAAATTCTCAGATTCCATGACAGAGGTAAGAAACTGGGTAAAAGATCTACTCTCTCCAACCCCAAATACTTTTCTCTGTGGTAATTTTAATTTTCCATTTATGAAATATAAAAGGATAGGAAAAAATATATGTATACACCAGGACAAGGGAGGCACACGGGAAGACCAGGAGCAGGTAAAGATGCTACGAGCTCTAGCTGATGAATTTATGTTAACACAAGAAATAACAGAAAACACAAGAAAAAAACAGCTGCCTAGATTTGGTATTCACAAACAACAGCAACCTAATTGCTAATGTAGAAATATCACCAACTACAATATCGGATCACAACATTATTGAAATAACAACCAATATAAAAGCAACAGGAAAGGAAAGAACACGAACAACAGAAAAAAGTAAACTCGAAATTTTTAATTTTCACTCCAAAGCTATAAACTGGGAAGGTGTTGCATCCAGCATGGAAGTAATAGATTGGAAAACCATCTTCAACGCCAAGACAACGGAAGAGATGCTAATGACTTTAGAGACGACGCTGGAAATTGTGGAAAGAATGTCCCAAAAATACAACAAAGAGGACAGAGAAGCAGGTTCGAGAGAAAAGAGGTCATTGTTCCGAAAGAGAAAAAGAGTGATTGTAAAATTAAGTAACTAAGAAGATAACATCGGAAAAATATTAAATGATAAACTGCAGAGCATCGATTGCGTCATACAGGAACTAATTGAGAATCATACAGAAAAAGACGACGACGACGACGCTATAGAAGCGATAAAAGTTAACTCAAAGTACTCTATAATTTTTGAAAAAAGAAGTCGAAAAACCATGCGACTATCGGACCTCTGAAAAATGAAGACTGCTTTATCTGATGATCTAACAGAAGTATCTGAAATATTAAGAGCTCAGTACCAGGGCCGTAACTAGGGTTTAGAAATTAGTGAGGTCCAGATTTTTTTCGAGCGCGGCGGGACGAGCAAAATTCAGACCAAAATGACATCTACACACACAACCCAAGCTATACACTAAACACAAAACCCTTGTCTATAATAAAAGCCCTCTAATGTTTAATACACGCTCGACGCTCCCTCTTTTCAAAAGAAAAGCGGTAATATGCGTTTCATACACGGAGAACGGTTCAGTCTCTTTTTCTTTTTTTAGGAAATAATTACCGAGGTCTGGACCTCGGTGACCTCATAGGTAGTTACGGCCATGCTCAGTACGAATGATCTTTCAGCATCCCAAAAACTGACAAACTGATATGCGATAGAAACACGTTCTTTGAGGAAGAACTACAAGGGGAAAGTATAACGGACTTCGACTTCACGACAGATGATATTACACAAGCTATAGGGAAACTAAAAACACACTCAGCGGCAGGACCTGATAAATGGAATGCCACACTGATCAAAAACTGCAAGAATGCAATCGCTGAGCTCCTATATTGGATATGGAGACGATCACTAGACACAAGAGAAATACCGGACATCCTGAAGAGCGCGAACATAGTCCCAATATATAAAGGAGGAGATCGATCCGAGGCCAAAAACTATAGGCCAGTGTCGCTTACATCTCATCTCACTAAAATATTTGAAAGAATAGTTAGACAGGAAATCTATGACTTTTTGGAAACTCAGAAAAAATTCAATGATAACCAACATGGGTTTCGGTCAGGCAGATCATGCCTATCACAACTAATGGAACACTACAACATTAGTGATGCACTGGTAAGTAATGAAAACTATAATGCGCTATATACAGACTTTGCCAAAGCGTTCGACAAGTGTGACCATGGAATCATAATACATAAACTGAAATATATGGGAATAACAGGAAAAGTAGGGAAATGGATATATAATTTCCTTAGTGAGGGGCGGCAAGTCGTTACAGTACAAGGAATATCTTCATCAGAATCAGAGGTCCTCAGCTCAGTACCACAAGGAAGATATAGGATCTCTACAAACAGACATGAACAGAATCTACAAGTGGGGGAAAGACAACAAAATGAAGTTCAACACTGAGAAATTTCAGCTGTTACGGTACGGAAAAAGAGAGGACCTAAAATCCATGGAATATTATAACCCAGATGGACAGAAAATTCAGAGAAATTCTAAAGCAAAAGACTTAGGAGTTGTAATGAATGATGATGCGAAATTTGAAACACAAAATAAGATAGCAGTAAACAGAGCAAAGAGAATAACTGGGCAGATACTGAGAACCTTTAAACGAAGGGATAGGAATATAATGATTCGGTGCTATGAAAATTCGGTCTCAGAAAATTCGGTCGTAGGGAAATAAAAATATGTACTAAAAATTGGTATAGTTTATTAATAAACTACAAATATGTACTATAAATTTATAAGATTTATTTAGTAACGAAATTAACTTAAAATATGTACTAAAAATTGCTAAGGTTGATTAAGTATTAGGACGAATTAAAAATTTGGTCTTAAACACAGAAACTAACGAAAATATCACAACTTAACCTAATCAATCATCAAGGGCGTACAGTTGACGTAACCGGGCATTCAGTTGACCTAACCGGGCATTCAATTAACCTAACAGGTTAATATTGGTTATTTCACCTAAATATCTTCTTATCTTTTCGTATTAGGCACTCACTGATGTACAATATATTGAACATAACGAGTAAACTTTTCTTTTTATTTTCAATCGTTGGGCAGTGGTTGGTTGGTGGCTGGTTTTAAACCAAGACCAAATTTTCTGAGACCGAATTTTCTGGCCACTTAATGATTCATCTACTGAAAACACTGATCATACCCAAATTGGAATACTGCTCGGTCCTAATATACCCATATAAAAAAGAAGACATTAGACAACTAGAAGGGATTCAGAGAAGCTTCACAGCCAAGATCAATGGGTGCAAAGTACTAAATTACTGGGAAAGGTTAAGCGAATTAAACCTATATTCACTGGCAAGGAGGAGAGAGAGAGATACACCATTATTTACACTTGGAAAATAATGGAGAAAATAGTCCCTAATCTTACTCTGAACCCTGTAACTCCCAAACAACGGTGGAAAGTAGAAAAGGAAGACTGTGTCGTGTTCCCAAATTAAAGGCGAGACAGGGAACATCCTTAACCCTGAAAGAAAGTTGTTGTTGAGAGAGGACCAAAGCTGTGTGATCAGCTGCCCAAAGGCCTAAGGAACGCGAGTGGTGTTGCGGTGGACATCTTCAAAGGAAGATTAGACACCTGGATCAGAACAATCCCCGATGAGCCGGGTGTACCTGGCTATGTGAGGTGGAGAGTACAAGAAACCAACTCACTACTTCACCAGGCCAACTCGAGAGGAGGGGCGACGAGCTTGTTCTTCATGAAATGAGGAATCATCGCACGGAACATTTTAAAGTTTGAAAGGTATATATGAGAGAACGATAAGGGAAGATGTGAAGCGTATTAACTTTGGTTTTAATCGAATTGTGAAATTTTTTTAGTATCAAAGTGAAATATATATATCTACTTTCATGCTCCTCATTGAAACTTTGAGCCAGAGGTCGCAAACTCATTTCGGCTGCGGCCCGCAATACAACACGTAGGCCCGACTACGGGCATACATACATACATACATACAAAGCTGGGCACAAACCGTTAATCCGTTAATCGTTAATTAACGAAGTTAACTTTTTCGTTAACGATTTAACTTTTAAGTTAACTTTGAAAATCATTATCGGACTAATTAACTTCCGTTACATTTAACTTCCGTTAACTCAAGTCCGTTAACCCAAAAAATTCATAAATAAACGTTTAAAAGTTTCTATTATTTTCAGTGCTGAGCAGGTGCGCAATTAATCCGCCACTGTTAATAGTGATGAACGAATTTCCATTTTCGCAGTGCAAAATCAGGCGATATATTTGTTTCCGTCGCCACAATTTGTCTTACCAAATATGGTAGTTATTTATGGCATTGGTTTGAGCAAAACATGGTCGACTGTAAAATCAGGCGGAAAGATTTGCCATTTGAGTTGAATGTTTCAACTTCTTTCAAGAAATATCACGAGCATTTTAAGGCACTTTCAATAATATATATGTAACAATTACAACAAATAACTACATTCGTTTCATTTGCAGTCTGTCTCTTGCGCAACATGTTTGTGCTAGTGAATATTTAAAAATAATCGTTGTCAAGTAAGTCATGTATATTTATAATATGTCTGTGAGTACCTTATTAGTAGTCTCCTTGATACATTTCAAGAACCATAAAACTGATCAGGTAAGATTTCAATTCTCATGTCACTTTGATGACATAAATTAAGTCAATTGATGTCTTACAATGGGAGCGTTTTCACCTTAACCCTTTATGTCCTGGCGGTACTTCTAGGTACCACATCTTTAAAATCTCCATAATTATTTTTCTACCCGGTTGATCCTGCCGGTACTTTCAAGTCCCAATGTGAATTAGTTTCTTTATGAGATAATAGATGGAGAACGAGAAGAAGAGGGAAAATTAAATTATATATATATTGTGTTTTTCATTTTTTTATAATAAAAGTTAACGTTAACGGTTTATCGGTAACTTCCGTTACATGTTTAACGAATTAACGGATTAACGGTTAACGAAGTTAACTTTTTGGTTAACGGATTAGCGGTTAACGAAGTTAACTTTTTGGTTAACGGTGCCCACCACTGCATACATATAAACTCTGAAGAAACTGAAATTATGACAGCTGTGTACTCGCCTATATTTCTGAATTGCGTGTTTGTGTTTATTTAAAAGGAAATTCGTACGCCTATTTATAATATTTCTAAATTCCTGTTCATTGATATGCATAGTGCCGTATTAAGGATTTTTGGGCCCTGGGGCCAAAATATTCTTGGGGTCCCTCAACAAGACAAATCTTCGAGTCATGTAAATTAATAAAACCATTTATTTCTAAATCAAATAATATAAGTTTCACACAAATACCAAGCTGCTACAATTACACCAAACCAATTACACATCTACAAGTCCACTACTAATCTACCAAAGTTGGTCACAAAATCATCCACCACCAGTATACAAAAGTTTTTTGAGCTGCTTCATATCACTAAATCTTCCAATCACAAGCTCAGTATTTAAATTCTGCAAAATATTCTTTTCTATGCATAACAATGACAGACTTTGCAATTTCTTTTAGGTTAGCATTTGACGTTTAACATTTTTAATCATGCTTAAATGAGAAAAAGAATGCTCTGCAGTTGCATTTGACATCATCAAACAAAAATAAATGCGATAAGCAATGAAAGCATTTGGGAAAACAGCCCTCAATTTGTGAATTTCCCGTAGTACTCCTAATGGGCGAGTGTCAGCTAAACCGTTTTGTTTGACAAACAATACAAAATACTGAAACTCAAATGGGAAGCTGTCCTCAAAATCATTTGGGTAATGGACTAGCCAGATTTTTTGTTGCTTTTGATGCTTCCTCTGAAGTTAGTTGAGAAATATTGTTGAGCATTCCAAATTTATCATTGATATCATTATAAACATTAGCCCCTAAAACAGCTGGGCCCTGGGGCCTGGCCCCCCCTTAATACGCCACTGGATATGCGGAACAAAATTCATTCGATTTCGTGTTTGTCGCCCAGGAAACGCTCGAGGGCAGCGTATTTGAGGCCCCTACTTTGAATAGTAAAAGAAATTATTTCATGGCAAATTAAAAATTTAACATAAGCGTTACATCCATGAAGTTTCTACGTATGATGCCATTAAGTGCTCCGAGGCTGAAGGTTAAAGTTCACTTGGCTCGCTTGGCCCTTCTCTCCGACAAGTCTTCCCATTTCCTCCAACCATATCCTCAACTCCTTCGCAGCTGTTTGAGGTAAGACGCTGCTCCTTCAAATTCGGACTCGAGCCAACAAAACCAGATTTGAAGGGCGTGAATTCGTCTGTCAGGACAACGATAACAAAATTACATCGATCGAAAACTCTCTCTTCCGTTTCATCTTCAATAACGTTGACACCAACAACAAAAGCTCGATAGTGAAAATCTGGTTTGATCAATTTAAGAATGAAACAGAATTTAAGCGTGCAACGGCGATTATGAATATTAAGAGTGAGGGAGTTTGAATGTCCGCAGAGGAGGGATCCCATCGATGTTTCTTTGATCTCAAAATTTAACACAATTAAAGCATCGTTAATGGAGATCAAACAAGGAAAGTTGCTTTTACAAAAAATAAAATTGCTTTCAACAATCTCTTTATATATATAATATAATATATCAGGTCATCCCAAAAGTAATGTCGTTTTTTAGATCAGAATTTGAAGGACAAAAAAAACTCAAACTTTTTAATCTAGTATATATTTTTCATCGGAATCAATGACACTCTGCCAACGTCCTACAAGCTTTTCAATGCCATGTTTATAAAATTCAGGCGGTTTTGAGGCAAAAAACGTACAAACACTGGTGTGCAGGTCATCTAAAGAAGTATACTGTTTCTCGTCAAGATAGATTTGCAGACTCCTGAAGAGATGATAATCTGAAGGCGCAAGGTCTGGAGAATATGGAGGATGTGGAAGTTTTTCCCACCCAAGCTCCTCAATTTTTGCAGAAGTGATCCGAGCGGTAGGAGGACGTGCGTTGTCGTGGTGGAACACGATTCCTTTCCGATTAACCAAAGGAGGTCTCTCTTCTTTTAGTGCAGTGTTCAATCGATCCAGTTGTTGACAGCAGACTTGAGCGGTGATTGTTTGGTTGTGTGGTAAGGTTTCAAAGTGTATTACACCACCTTTATCCTACCAAACACTAAGCAACACCTTCCGAGGTGAAGATTTGGTTTTGGCTGTGGTGTCGCTGGTTCTCCGGCACAAACCCACTGTCGACGGCGCTTAACATTCTGGTACAGTATCCACTTTTCATCATCAGTCACTAAACGGTGCAAAAACGGATCTTGGAGTTCACGGGAATGAAGAGCTGTGCTAATGTTTACCCGCACCCTCAGATTGTCGACCGACAATTCATGTGGCACCCATTTTCCTAACTTAGGCACTTTCCCGAGTTGTTGCAAATGTGGATGGATGGTGGACGGGGATGAATCGAGTTTCTTGGCCAATTCTTCGACAGTTGCTGAACAGTCTTCTTCAAGTGCGGCTAACAGCAGGTCATCATCAAACTCAGCAGGGCGTCCAGAGCGTGCTGCATCTGTCAAACAGCAGTCACCATTCCTAAACTTTTGAAACCATCTTTGACATTTCCTCACATGCAGAATATCGTTGCCCTAAACGTCCTGAATGTTTCACGTTGCTTCAGTAGCACTATTCCCTTTTTTGAACTCGTAAAGCATTATATGCCTGATATGCTCTTCTGATACCGCTATGTTTATGAGAGGTTCACATAAAGCAAAACACACGTCTTCACTGTAGCGAAACACGATAGATCTCCTCTTAGATATAACCTTCGGAAAATTTAGGCTTAAACCGAGTAGGACTAGTTTAAACTTAATCTATCGTAAAAAACGACATTACTTATGGGATGACCTTATATATATATATATATATATATATATATATATATAGTCATGCAATCCGAGATCTTGAGACCGAAACGCGTTATTCGAGTATTATTTGTATTACATATTAAAGCAGGCAAGTAGTTTACCTAAAATTGACACCATATACTCGCAAACATTGAAAAAATAATAGTTCAGACCTTAGTTCGAGCCAGCTAATTCAGGCTTTTTATATATCTTCCAAAACTTGTCCTAAATGGGGAGAAGGTATTTTAATTTCAAGTAAAGGTCGCATTCAGTCAAAGGTATCCACTGTTTATCATTGACTCGCCATATAGTTTCTATCCTTTACTTTATATTTTGTTGTTTTATGTTAATGACTATTAATCTTTTTAACTTTTGAAAATATACATTTCAATGTTGTATAATTATGCGTATTGTACTTTTCATAGGATATATTTCCTGCCAATATATTATATATATGAGGGGCGATCAGAAAGTTTTGCAAACAAGGTATCGTCCATGCATGGTAGTGCGTGGACAGATCTTTTTTTACCCCGACTAGCACTTCGCGGACGGCTCTTCTGAAATAAAATACCGTGGCAGGGTTATGTTTTTTCATGCATCATGAAGGTGTGCTTTTGGATAGTAGTTGAGGTTAATTTCAATAACGTGACATTATTTGTTCTTTCAGGTTGAGAGCTTGAAGTTTGTCATTCGACGAAATCATGGATTTTCACAAACTTGGGTAGCGGAGTGTCAAAAAGTTCTTATCCAAAGATGTCGACGCGAAGCAAATCCGTCAACGTACGTTCACCGTGTACGGCGATAATATCCTCTCGTATACCACAGTAACGAGATGGGGCAGAGTTCAAGCGCGAGCGTGAGTCTTAAGAATGAACCCCCGGTCAATACGGCCTTCAAATGTCACTGACGAGAGAACTGTGGCCCAAGTCGAGAACTTCATTATGGCAGATCGGCGCATCAAGGTCGATGAGATTAGCGCTGAAGTTGTAACTTCACATGGAAGTGTTGCGACTGTCATCCATGAGCATTCGGGCATGTCTGAGGTTTCGGCAAGATGGGTACCTCGAAATCTCAGCGGTGAGGCTAGACATCTCAAGTCGAGAGGCATGTGTTGCACAAGCTGCAATTCGCGAGTGTGGTTTCGAGCAACTCAACCACCCTCCTTACAGCCCAAGCCTGGCCCCAATTGACTAGTATCTATTTCGAAGCTTGAAGTCACATTTGCCTGGTCGTTACTTTGAGGATGAGAAGCTCACAGAGGTTAATGAAACCTAGTATGATCACCAATCGGAAGCCTTCTACAAGAGTGGCATCATAAGCTTGAAGTATAAATGGAGCAAGTGCAATAATGTTAGTGTACATTACATTGAAAAATAAAGTACGAGTTATTTATCTGCCATATTTTATACTTTGTTTGCAAAACTTTCTGACTGCCCTCGTGTGTGTGTGTGTGTGTGTGTGTGTGTGGTGTGTGGTTCGGATTTTCGTATAATTTTTTTGTCCGTGATAATCAAGTTAAGTCAATAGCTCGGAGAACTATTTTTTTTTTCCCAAATTTTTAATCACTTTCACTTTCGCTAAGGTAGGTTAAGGTAGGGGTCGGGGCTCCATTAAAAAATTTAAATGATGAGGGTTTTTTTTACCCATACAATGATAATTTTTGTCGAATTTCACCCACATTAGGGTTCTAATCCAAAAGTTAAAATTCAAAAATCTCGGATAATACTGTACCCAGGTTTTTACACACTCACTTATAGGTTATACTGTGCATGAAACCCGAGCAAAATGGAAATAAATAAATAGTGTTCTGTGAATTTATTGCAATATACTGTGTATGTAATATATATATATATATATAATATTATATATATATATAATAATATACTGTATATATATATATATATATATATATATATTATATATATATATATTAGGGTGTTTCATAAATTAAAAGTTTGGAAACATTTTAATCCACATGGATCCCCTTGTTCATTTGCTGAGGAGACTGAATAAACCGAAGTATTAATTCAATAGTTTAAAGTTTACGGGTCCCCAGTTTGATGCTCTGGCAGATCATAAACGGAAAAAATTAAACAAAAATCTGTCAATGAATTTTTATTCAACAAACGAGTACCATTTCACTACACATTTTCACAAAGATACAAAAAACATAACCACTTCTTGCGAATCATTTGTCCATGAAATCCTTCTTGGTTTTATTGGTATTTCGCCCTATGCTGCATCACAGTTTTGAGCAAATACTGCTTCTGCTCTTCGTTCTTCGTCAGAGAACAGTTGAACTCTTTGGTGAGCGCGATGGCTCTTTCGGCCCGATCGTTGACGACAGAGATTTTGTTAACAGTTGCCGCTGCTTGCTTGAAGCTGACCAGGACAAACTTCGTCGGATTGATAACTTTCAGCAGCCACCTTCCTGAGAGCCTTGCGTGTGCGGTACATGGTACTGGCAGAAATGGACAGTTCATCCAAGTCAAAACCTAGTGATTTAGCCGCTGCAGCGTACGACATAGCTGAATCGCGGTACGAAATATTCAGCCGATCGTAGGTAGTCGTCACATCCTGTGAGATCAGATTCCTGCGTCGCTTCTTGGTATTTCCCTTGGAGGAGGATGGAAAAACTTCCACGGTTGGGTCAACGACATCTGAGTCAGTCTCTGACGAAGTTGAAATCACTAAAGCCCCCGTATCTTCTGCAGCTCCTTGTTCCTTCCTGGCCTTCCTGTTGTTCCTTAATCTTGTCCAGCCTCTTCCTTTTCCTAATCTCCTTATAGTGAAGCTTCATGTCAACAGGGCCCATGCTGCAGGAATTTGGATCTTCACGCTGCATGTCGAGAAAGTGGATGTCCTCCTGATTCTTCATCATTTCCTTAGCCTGTGGAATGAGCAATGTCCATGATCTCCTTCGCTATTGCCTCCTTGAACATCGCCTCCTTCACTCGGAAGGACTCTGCTTTATGTGACTTGTGCTTCACAAGCCGGTCGTATTCCTTGAGAAGGGATTCCATCTTCCTCAAGGCCGAATCTCGACGCATCATGGGGATTCTCGCTCTCTCCCAAAATATGAGACAGGCATCCAGGCACAGGTTCAGGCATTTAGTACGTCCAAATTTTTGCTCCTTTTGGTGTAAAAGTACTTTTTGAGTACTTGCAACTGAGTTGGAAGGCCACTTGATGTGATGTTCGCATCCGTCTGGCCAATAAGAAACAATTCTGTTTTCGCTCTGGTAGACACCTGGAAAAGAAAACAAACTAAATAATTCCACAGAAATAATTTCACATCGTAATTAATTTCATTAATTAAATAAAGAAAAGCAGTAACTGGGACTCGAACCAGTGTCATAGCCGTTTGGCGGCATCGCTCAAGTCGGCGTACACAGCACGCTATCCACTACACCATCTAGGGAGTGGATAGCGTGCTGTGTACGCCGACTTGAGCGATGCCGCCAAACGGCTATGACACTGGTTCGAGTCCCAGTTACTGCTTTTCTTTATTTATAAAATGATATACGTTACACTACGTTCTCTTTGACAATTCATTAATTAAATAAATTTCAATACCGCAGTAAAATTACATTAATTAGTATCATAAATAATTACCAGCTTAGTTGTCCAATATGCAACAGACTAATTAATTTCATGTAATATTAATAATAAATATCACTACCACAGTAAAATGACAGAAATTAAATAATAATAAATTTCAATACCACAGTTAAAATGAGATAATTAGTAGCATATATAATTACCTCCATAGTTGTCCAATAGGCTATACAACACGAACCGCTCAAGTGACGAAGAAAACGGTCTTCACTGCAGGCAGGCGAGAAATGAACTGACAAAAAGTCGTCAAAGTTGGGGACCTCTAAATGCAGCGCGATCTGGTTCAAACTTGCACAAACGTGTTTTCTGTTCTTTAGAATACGGAGAAACGTGTGGATTAAAACTCCAAGCTCATTTTTATTTTACCCTATAGGTATGAAACACCCTAATATATATATATATAAACAAATTTTGGTCCCACAGAAGGGATGAAAAAGTTAAAGAGGCCTATCTCTGGGCCGCGAACATGGTAATCGGACTTGCATTTTGCTATATTGAAAATTTTCGCTCACTCCGGTTACGAAACAGCGAAAGATAAGGTGGTGGCAACAAAGATGTTTTCTCCATGAATCAAGACCGAGACCGAGATTTGAATGTGAATTCCATTTTCTCCTTCAAACACTGCTGTTCCAAATAACCCGACCAAACGATCACATTTCGCGACAGCTGAGACGGTTAAAGCGATACTTCTCCAATTTAGATCCCTTCCTCAGCCAAAGCGAAGCACTGGTAAACAATACATACACAAAAGCTTATTTAAGCAGTAGATTTCCAGCATCTTACTCGGGAAAGGACTACTTACGGTATCCACAAGCCTGTATGAACTCAACCATTGTTCATATATATATATATATATATATTATATATATATATATATATATATATTAGGGTGACAATAAAAATCGAAAGTTGGTTTTTTATTGGCCATTTGTTCAATGCTGCTACTACATGAGAAAACAATGTACAGTACTGTAAATATTAGGCCATTCAGATAATATTTAAGGGTGTCTCAAGTGAGGTAAATAATTCTCCTTATAACACAAATTAATTGTTCATTACCTAGTAAAAATAAATTAATATTTTTTTTAATTAATGTAAATAAACGTTAGTTTTAGTTCATAAAGTTTAAGTGCAGGCGTACTCCAATCGTAATAAGTAATTAAAAAAATATTAATGAATAAGGAGAATTATTTACCTCACTTGAGACACCCTTAAATATTATCTGAATGACCTAATATTTACAGTACATTGTTTTCTCATGTAGTAGCAGCATTGAACAAATGGCCAATAAAAAACCAACTTTCGATTTTTGTCACCCTAATATATATATATATATATATATATATATATCCAGAAGAACAATATGGTGTAAAATTCAGTACTGCGATGACTCCAAGAAAACTGGCATTAGGCGGTTAATTCTTCTGTTATTGAACCCTCACTCGATTCAGACCACCCACGCCATCATCTAATACGGCTTCACACTGCATTCTTCGCGGAATTCCTGTTCCAAATGACGGCTTTTCTCCGAATTCCAACGATAGTGCGAATGCTCTTCGATCTCTCATTCCTTCATCTCAGTGGTTTCGAGGAATTCCTCGCTCCATTTTCTACCATCGGCAACTGAGGTGGGGATACACCCAGCCGTGGGGTAAATATGACACTGGATCTTGACATTTGTAACCGACTGTATAAGGTATAAGTTCGGAAACAGTTCCAATGAACATATTAATACGAGTATAGTAAAAAGTAAGCCACTTTCCCTACAGCATCAAACGACTGCATGAAAACCAATTAGTTTATTTTTAACAGTAAAAAGAGAGTCTTTTTTTAGTGAAACTATTCTTCATTAGAATAAAAAATGAATGACCGACTCGAGAATTCCATTAAAGTCAGCAAAACCCGCGTGAAAACGTAATGAAAATGGAATCTCGTTTTTAAAACAGCGCCAATTTCATGAACTGAGTTGTTCGAACTTCGGTTCGGACTCGTTCCTTTCAATAGCGGTGTTGAACGGGGTTTATACACGAAATAATTATAGCAAATCTTGACCTCCTCCCGGAGTGAAATCATTTGAACTTCGTAAATGCTCTTTCTTCCTCTTTTAACAAGAACATTGCGCTTTCCGGCACTTTCCAATGATGATACCGCTCAACCACAACCCCAACTTCATGATGAACGCACCAATGTACAAATTGCTTCAGTTTTTTATACCGTTTTTCATATGGAAAGTCAAACCAATATTAGGTATTTCCTGCAACAAGTAGAATGGAAGCTCTTAAATTTCTGTTCATACGTAAACCCTCTTCAGTCAGGGTTCCGAAATAAGTGGTATCGAAGTGTTAAACTCGTGACCACGACGTAAAACCAAAACTTCGTTCTTTTAAACAAAAATAAAAATCTACTCCAAATTTCATTATAAAATAAGAGAATGAACATTCATGTCAGCTCATAATCTACCTCAATGGCTATCAAATTAAAAATTGGCCTAACCACAAGAACAGCAGGAACAGCCTTAAAATATATATATATATATATATATATATATATATATATATATATATATATATATATATTATATATATATATATATATGTGTGTATGTGTGTGTGTGTGTATTATATATATATATATATATATATATATATATATATATATATATATATGGAGGGACCAAAAAGTGACCCCAAAAGGATTCGAACCAGGGACCTCCTGAGTAGGAGACGCGAGCAATACCATCACACTACAACGATGTAAAAGTTATCGCTTCATAAATACAGAATATTTTCATTGGAAAAAAAACTTGATGTTCAGTTGTCAGTGATTAATAGTGGTGCACCGATTAATCGGTATCGGCACATTTTATGCCGATTAATCGGCATGCCAGGTGCCGATACCGATTAATCGGTGCACCACTAGACTGATTAAACAACGTTATTTAACTAATGGACGTAATCTATGTAAAAAAAAAAAAAAAAATCCAAGTTTCTTAAAACGCAACAATACACAAACGCAACTGCCATCAACAAAATCCGAAGTTAATAAATTTCATAAATGTGAAATTAAATACAGTATAAAATACTAAAGACAAGAGGATACACGATCACTGCAATTTCATTCATAGATCTTTTGCATTACCTACAAATTGTATTGGCTTTGGCAGCGAGGCCTTTAAGCTATAGCACATTTTCCCAGGACACCACAATTTTGAGTGCCAGTATGTGTACCTATACATATATCTATGTGTACCTATACATGTACGTATACAGGTATATGTACATATACCGATAGTATATGTACCGTACCTGGCTATGTGCGGTGGAGAGCGCGAGAGCAACTCGCTCCTCCACCAAGCAGGACTAGAGGCGGGGCCACCAGCTTGACCTTCGTGGAGAGATGGAACCCAGTTTTTAACCGGTGACGAAAATTTTTAATCATCACCGAAACCGACGATAAGAACCGGTTTTCACATTTTTGCGCCAGTCTCCGATCACTTTGGTCCATTTTCTATGAAACAAACGTTTCCAAACGTTTAAAAACATAGTAATTACGTTTTGCATCGTTTCGTATCGTTTTTTGTTTGTTTATAAGTGTAAATAATTGATGCTTCAGTCTTGAATGTTATGTGGATGATTGCACACTGATCAGTTAGGATTCTAAGATTTAATACTCCATCATGTCAAAGAAATCAAATGCTTGGTATCATTTCACTCGTAAGAATAAAGAAGAAGCAGAGTGTATGACATGTCACAAAGTTTTAAAGTGTTATGGAGGTTCTACTTCAAGTTTATCATCCCACATGAAATATATTCATGGCATAAACAATTAAACATCGACCAGATTAATCAGCCATTGAAGAAACAAAGAACAGTGGAAGAGTTTGTGCAAAGAAAGTCCATAGAAGAGGAAATTTCGAAACTTGCGTGTGTAGATGGACTGAGTTTCCAATCAATTGCTAAAAGTGAATTCATTCGAGAAAGCCTAACAAAGATAAAACACGACAAGCCTCATCCAACTTCCCATAATGGTGTCAGAAAAATGGTGCTTAGTTTTTATGAGAAAAAGAAACATGAATTGGTCAACTACTTCAAGAATCAGGTGAGACAAGGAATCCGCTATTCATTAACTATGGATGAGTATACATCTTTGCAAAACCAAAGATATATTAATATTAATGTTCATGATGAAAATCAACATTGGTCTCTTGGTCTCACGAAAATAAATGGTTCTCTTGGAAGACTTTGGCTTGGACCTAGATAAGCATATCGACGGTGCCTCAGTAATGGTCAAATTTGGAAGAGAAATAGTACCTGATCACAAGCAATGCATTGCACATGCTATACATCTCGCGGTTTCGGATATCTTGTATTAAAAAACTGCTGAAAATTCAGTTGAAGGGGAAAGTGACCCGACCCCTGAAGATCTCTGCACATGAGTTAAGCAAGATGAGTGTGAAATTTTATGCACTGATACAATTTTTGAGTCCGACATAGATGACGATTTCAGATGGAGAATGGAATGCTCTAAAGAACCTCTTTGACACGCTTCGTCCACTGGAAATTGTTTTGAAGGGACTCTGTTCCGAAGATGCAAATTTGCTCAAAGCTGAATCTTCCATGAAGTTCATTTTGGATAAATTTGAAAGCAAAAACAATCCTTTAGCTTTTGAGCTACGTCAGTGTCTCATTGATCGCTACTCATCGAGAAGACAAAAAGAAGCTGTCGCCTTGCTGAGTTTTCTCCACAATCCCGAGGTCTTGAAAAATGGATCATCAGCACTGTTCCTCTTTCCTTCAAGACAAGCACTTAAGAAGTATGCGGATCATACATTTAAGAGTCTTTTCCAGAAGCTTGCCAGATTTCAGAAACAGACGACCAAGTCCAACCAATTGCTTCGAAACTCGAAGATTCACAATGCAGCTCAGGTCGTGAAGTAAATGATGACGATCAACTTATGAACGAGTACATGTGTGAGATGAACAAACTGAAAATGAAACCCAAGAAAGATTCTTCTGAGACCTTTGACGTAAACAATGAATTCAAATATTTTGAAGCTACTTTGAATAGAAGCGAAAATTTGGATCGAATGTACGAGGTGTTGCTTACAATAAAAGCCACCAGCGTGGAGTCCGAGAGTGTTTTTTCAGCTGCTGGTTTATTCGTCACAAAGATTCGATCAAGAATGTCAGATCAGACACTTAATGCTCTTTGTTTTCTCAAGTGTTATTTCAAAAATCAAGTTCGATAATAAACTTTTGAATTCAAATGTTACACATACTTGATTGAATCAATTAAAACCTTATTTCTGTTTAATATTTTGATCATTTACCTCCCTAAAAAGCATACAGAATCCCATGGGTGAAAACCGGTAAAAACCGCTTTAAGAATATAGCGACGGTGAAAAACCGGTTTTACACTTTTCGGTTATTTTCCATCCCTACCTTCGTGTGAAGAGAGACCGACGCACAGAACCCAAACGAGGTTAACGAGGAGGTATATTTTATATATATAGGGTGAACCAAATGTAGGTGGACAGTAAATGATAACGTTTATTTTGAGAATACATATTTAATTTTTTTGTATACTATAATACAAAATAATATTTAAATAAATTTAGTTATAATATTTAATATAATATAACACAAACACCATAGTTATAATGAACACCATAGTTATAATATAATATAACACAAACCGTATTCAACCTACTGTCCACCTACTTTTGGTTCACCGTGTATATATATATATATATAACGAGATGATGTGTATATATATATATATATATTTTTTTTTTTAACTGCAAACAACACAGTATAATTAATGTAAAGAACGACACTTGTGTAGAAGAGCGTCCGCACAAGAGGAGGAGAGAAAACGAGGCACCTCCCAGGAATCGAACCTGGGATCATCCAATTGCCGATCGGATATGCTAACCACTACACCAAGGTCCCCGATCAGTCAGAACTCTTAATTCTCCTACATACGAGCTGAATCGAATGCCCTGAGGAGGCACCTTCTCATGCCGTACATATATACATTTTAACTGCATGAGAAGGTGCCCCCTCAGGGTATTCGATTCCGCTCGTATGTAGGAGAATTACGAGTTCTGACTGATCGGGGACCTTGGTGTAGTGGTTAGCATATCCGACCAGCATTGGATGATCCTGGGTTCGATTCCTGGGACGTGCATCGTTTTTCATTTGCTAGTTTTCTCGCCTCATCTTGTGCGGACGCTCTTCTACACAAGCGTCGTTCTTTACACACACACACATTATATATATATATATATATATATATATATATATATATATATATATATACCTCCTCGTTAACCTCGTTTGGGTTCCGTGCATCGCTCTCTCTTAACACGAAGGTCAAGCTGGTGGCCCCACCTCTAGTCCTGGCTTGATGGAGGAGCCAGTTGCTCTCTTGCGCTTTCCACCGCACATAGCCACGTACACCTGGCTCATCTGGTACCGTCCTGAGACAGGCATCTAGTCTTCTCTTGAAGACTTCAACTTTGACCCCTGTAACGTTTCTGAGATCCTTTGGAAGCTGGTTAAAACTGAGCAGTATTCAAGTGTTGGTATGATCAGTGCTCTTAGCAGGGGAATCATCACTGTCTTGTCCCTTCTTTTGAACGTTCTTAGTACCTGTCCCGCGACTCTCTTTGCTTTGTTTATTGCTTCTGATTTTGTGTTTCGAATTTGGCATCAACGGTCATTATTACCCCCAAGTCGCTTTCGTGCTTTTCTGAATTTCCTCTCTCATATTTCTACCATATCTCAAGAGCTGAAATTTCTCGATGTTACATGTCATATTTTTGTCTTTTGACCATGCGTATATTTTGTTCGCGTCCCTCTGCAAGGCCTCTACTTCATTTGCATCGCTGATTTTTCCGCTGATGTTTGTATCGTCTGCAAAGGATGTTACTATACTGTTGCTGTTTACTCCACTGTCTGTGGTATGTTAGCATGATAATGAACAGGAGTGGAGCCAGCACTGTACCTTGTGGTACTGAGCTGCGTACTTCTGATTCTGATCATGATGCACCTTGAATTTTGACCTGTTGTCGTTCTCGGAGGAAGATGTGGAGATCCATTTTCCCACTTTGCTCGTTATTCCCATGTTTCATTTTATGTGCTACTGTACCATGATCGCATTTGTCGAAAGCTTTAGCAAAATCCGTGTATATGACCTCAAACTTTTCATTGCCTTCAAGTGCATCTAGGATATTGTTATATAATGCTCTTAAGTTGTGATAGGCATGATCTTCCTGATCGGAATCCGTGCTGATTTTCGTTGAATCTTTCCAGTGTCTCGAAATCATAGATTTTCTCTCTGACTATATATATATATTATATATATATATATATATATTATATATATATATATATATATATATATATGTGTGTGTGTGTGTGTGCGCTCAAACAAATTGTTTATTGCAAAAATCCAAATGAATGATAAACCCACCCACGCTACCAATACAACTGTTATTCCACCACTAAAATAGTAGTAAACAAATGTGGTTAACATTTCCCACAAACATGTTAATAATGGCGAAATCTTCCTTACTTCATTTATTCCTCATTATTTAATTCCGAATCTTAAAAAATCTTCAGACTCGGGATGAGTTAAAAAAAAAAAAAGAAAAGTAAATTACGGAGAGCGACTGCAAAGCTGCTTTCAAGCTCCCGAGCTTATCAGGCAAAGGATTTCGGGTAAGATTAATGAGGATTATCTTCGGCTATTCGCTCGACTAAAATTTTTCAGGAAGAGAAAATATTCAAATCAAAATACCGAGAATATAACACTATTTTCAGAAAAAAAATAAAACTCGGTTAATTCGGTGTCATATTATTATAACGATTGGAGAAAGAGTGGCCCTGTGCCGCTTCAGAGCCGAGGGGAAGCTGCCAAAACCAATTAATGCAAATGATGCTACGACAACCCTCTCCAAAAACATCAAACGTAATATATATATATATATATATATATATATATATTATATATATATATATATATATAATATATATATATATATATATTAATATATACAGTGTATATATATATATATATAATAAATTCCGTTTACCGAAAGCCGACATTCACCAATTTTACTACGAACTTTTCTTCCTTTATCCCTTTAGGTTTCAAACGAAATTTAATCTCGACTCTGACCAATAGAGCTTTCAATATCTGTTCAGATTACTTCAAACTACACGATGAACTAGATTTCATCCGAAAACTCCTTGCCAAGAATAATTTCCCTTCTAGACTGGTGGAGACTACAACAGGCAGAACCTTAAATAGACTAATAAGCCCTACAACTAGAGACTTAATTACAGTCCCCAAAGATATCCTGTATTTCACTTTGCCCTATATGGGAACCTCAAGTTTTAACATTAGAAACAAACTTTTAAAATTCAAGGAATTCTACCCACAACTGTGTATAAAAATTATATTCACCCCGTCTAAATCGATTTACCATTTATTTAAATACAAGGATGTTATTCCTACACTTCTTAGTCATCTATAGTTTATCAATACAAGTGTGACCACTGTATGGGGTCATATATAGGTAAAACTAAAAGACATTTAAAATCTCGTATTTACGAACATCTCGGTAAATCGGTCCGTACAAATTTACCCCTTGGCAAACCACCTAATTCTCTCATACGTAATCACTCGCACAACAATAACCACCCAATTTCACAGTCTAATTTCACCGTACTTGCTGCCGGAAGCTCTGACCTTAAGCTTAAAATTATGGAGTCTTTGTTTATTTATAAACTAAAACCAGACCTAAATTCTGACGAATCATCGATAGATCTGCTTTGTTTTGGTTAAGGTACTAGTTTATTTTATTTACATTTCAGTTTTAATGCTTTTACTTTTTTATAATTTTAACTTTTTAACTTCACATTTATTTACCTTTTAGTTTTAATGTTTTACATTTTCTTAGCTACTTTTTATAATTTTTTAAGTTTATTTAAATTGTTATTAAGCAATTTGTATTTTATGTGATTTGGAATTTTATTGTTTTAGCCCTGAAGATGGAATTAGTGCATTCCGAAACATTGGTACTATTAAACCTTGAAGGATGTTTGTATTTTCTCTGGTGTTCCTGTATATTATATATATATGTACATGAATGACATTATCCAGATATCTCTCTCTCTCTCTCAACGGCATGTTCAGTAGTATTAAAAAGGAAAATATATCGTAGAGTCCATTCCATATAGATGTTAATAAAAAGGGAACGGATGATGTTCTTCATAGTATCATAATAATAATAATAATAATAATAATAATAATAATAAATAATTATAATAATAATAATAATAGTCAGTGAAAGAGGACCCAAATAGGGTTCTTTATTCTTCTTGAAACTTTTCGTGTCCTTTTTTAAATAATGTAATAATGATGTTGGAGTTTCAGGTTGCGCGTTTTATTTATCCTACATCGTCACATCGCCACTTCCTGAAGAAATGACCTCCCTCCTCCTCCTCTCCCCCGAACTGTGATGTACGCTGATCAAAAGACGGACATTCATTCAGGAAATGTTTTACCGTAAAAGAAAATCTTCATTCGTCTAAATATAAAGCGTTTAATGAAGATCAGAGCGTGCTACTGACACCAAATCTTTTAATTCGCACAACAAACTCTTTTTATCGCTTTTATTTCCAAATGTTTCAAGAACAAACTTTTACGAAAACACTTCCACAACTGATCCTTTAACGTGAACAAAACGCACGAGCGAAGGCTATATTTTAGAAGAGAATCTCGACCCAAAACAATATATACAAACGCAGTTTCCATTTGCATCCCGTTCAAAGTCAACAATTTAAACTTCAACGCCACATTTTAGTATAATAAAAGAATAAAGGAATTCTTAACCTTTATTACTAAAAAAAATTACAACACACGCAATACAAACAACTGGCAAAATTCGCGTACAAATATATATATATATATATATAACCAAAGGTTATACAGGGTGTTCATAAAGTCCCTATCTATTTCAGTGAAAACGTAGCCAAAAGGATAAATTCAATAACAATATAATAGAAGGCATACATTTAATGAATACTTAAGCATATGATTCTACATGAGGACCATCAGTATCTCTACAGCAGTGATGCAGAAACCCTGGCCCGCGGGCCAAATGTGGCCCCCACGGGTCTTTTCAATTCACATTTTTCACATGAAAAGGGTAGCTACCCAAAGAAAAATCTGAAATATTACCCCTGGTTATAAAAATGCATATTTATAAAAAATAGAATATCTATATATCTGGCCCCTACATATAAAACAGATGGTTGGTTTGGCCCTCATCAAAAAAGTTTGTGCACCACTGCTCTACAGAGTTCGAATCTGTCAGCAACATTACGGAACACATTTTGGAGCATGACAGGGGTTATTTTTCTAACTGCTGGTACTATACGAGCATGTAAATCTTGCAGATCTGTAACCCTCGTTTGATAGACGTTTGATTTGATAAAGCCCCATGCAAAGAAATCCAAGGGCGTTAGGTCAGGAGATCGAGCCGCCCAGGGCCTGTTGCCTCCACGTCCGATCCACCGATTTAGAAATAGTTCATTTAGGTACTCCCGAACAATGTTTGCGTAATGACAAGGTGCCCCATCTTGTTGAAAGACGACGGGATTTAAAATGCCATCTGAATGAAGCTGGGACATTTACGTGCTCGTATCGTAACAGCAGTTACAAAAATAACCCCTGTCATGCTCCAAAATGTGTTCCGTAATGCTGCTGACAGATTCGAACTCTGTAGAGATACTGACGGTGCTCATGTAGAATCATATGCTTAAGTATTCATTAAATGTATGCCTTCTATTATACTGTTACTGAATTTTACACTTTTTTGCTACGTTTTCAGTGAAATAGATAGGGACTTTATAAACACGTAAAACACCCTGTATGTGTATATATATATATAAACTTCAATACTGCTAAGTCTTGACGTTCCCATATAAAAAGGAAGAAATTAATAAACTACAAGAAATTCACAGAAATTTCACAGCCAAGATTGATGAATGCAAAGAACTCAACTACTGTACTGTGAATAACTACGTAAATTAAATCTATACTCGCTGGAAAAAAGAGAGAGAGACACCATAATTTGCATATGGAAAATGATCGAAAAACTGGTACCAAACCACAAACTAAACCCAATTACCATCCAAACAACACTTGAAAATAGGAAAGGCAGAATGTGCAGTGTTCGCAAACTAAAAGCCAGACGAGGGAGACCCTCAACAATGAAGGAAAATAACTTGGTTGTCAAGGAGCCAAGACTTTTTAACAAGCTTTCAAGGAACCTCAGGAACGTCATAGGGGGTCAAATTGAAGTCTTCAAAAGGAGGCTAAGTGTCTGGCTCAGGACGGTACCAGATGAACTGGGTGTACCTGCTATGTGCGATGGAGAGCGCAAGAGAGCAACTAGCTCCTCCACCAAGCCATGCCTAGAATCGGGGCCACCAGCTTGATTTTCGTGTGAAGCCAACGCGCAGAACTGCTACAAGGCTACTAGGTGTGTATATATATATATATATATATATATATATATATATATATATATATATATATATATATATATATATATATATATATAGACTCCAAAGACACAGCCTATCCCTGAAAGGAAAAGCGAGGACATTGCTAAAGCAGTGAACACAAAAGACTTGAATCCATTATTCATCTCGTAACTAAAACAATATTTAATGCAAAGCGAATTTATGCGTACGAGCTTTCAGTCTAATTGGGTCTCCATGATGCACTTTATACGATAAGTCGGAATTTAAATTTTCCTCCCATTTCGAATATATTTTACACGCATTAATTATTTATTATTTTGGAAAAATTTATATACATCACCCCCCCTCAGACGAAAAAGTAGGGTTACGCATTCATATATGCTTTCTCCTTTATTACTGATGCTCCCTCCAAAAATTTATTGGACACATTTTAAGAAAGAAAAATATTACACAAATATTACACTCGTAAATAGGTTAAACAAGATTCCGTGAAAATAAGGTTACATATATACACAGGGTGTATGATAAATAACTCCCTATTTCAAAATTCATATAACTTCCCTATTTCTTACTCAATTTTAATGAAAAACTGTAAATTATTCAATATTTATTGAGGTTTTTGGTATTGAGCTTTCTATCAGGCAACGCTGACGGTTTGGTGTGGTATGACATCCACAACTATTGTTGGGCCTTTTATCATTCGGGACACAATGAATGCTGCAAATGTCGGAAAATCGCGTGTGGCCAATGATTTCGCAATGGAATAACACTGATAATCTTCATTTCATACAGGATGGAGCACCTCCTCATTTTTCTAACGATGTGTGGGCATGGCTGCATGACAAATTTCCAGGACGATAGATTTGAAGACGTGGAGCGCGTGAATGGCCTGCTCGCAGCCCAGACCTAACACTTTGTGACTTCTTTCTGTGGGGTTGGACTAAGGAAGAAGTTTATCACCACACACCTAAAGATCTCGATGAACTGGGGAAAGAATCAAACATGTTCTCAACAATGTTCCTAAACGCGTGTTGCGAGCAGCAGTAGACAACATAATACCTGTTCGTCTAAGGAAGTGTTGTGATAATGCAGGAGCGTATGTGGAAGCGTAAAGTGCGTGTGAGTGTGAATGAAAACCTCAATAAATACTGAATAATTTAGTTTGTTTCATTAAAATTGAGTAAAAAATAGGGAAGTTATACGAATTTTAAAATAGGGAGTTACTTATCATAAACCCTGTATATTGGGTGATTTTTTTAAACATGTGACACTTTAAAAAGGTTTGTATTTTTTTTAACTGAAATAAAAGCATGAAATTTTTACTATACCTTCTCTACACATGGGAAATTAGTCCCCTCGTGCAAAACTTGAAGGCCCCTTATTCCCATGTAAATCAGTGAATAGAGTGACACATCAAACAGTGACAGTATTTGAGTTCCAACATTTAACTTTGTTTTTTACCATGTCTGGAACAATATAAAATTTCGTTTAATTTTGTTATCGAATATATTAGTACTGGTGTTAAGTTTATATATATATATATATATATATATATATATATATTATATATATATATTATATATATATATATATATATATATAGGGTGGGCAAAAATAAGGGAGACCTCGAACTTTGGCTGTAAAATTCAAAGTTATGGTCAGATTTCAATATTTCTTTCACAACCCACAACTAAGTAAATTTCCTATACAGTGAGCCGATTTCAAAGGAAACTAATAAAAATTATGGATTTATTGAACATTTCTTTATGCCACTGGAAATTCTCCATTTACACTACTACTGCTTTGTATGTGCAGATAAAAAGTTACAAAGTACTCGCATATGGTGCTACCTTGATGTTAAAAAAAACTGCTCGATATGTTTACCACGAATTTCTACAACCTTTTTCAGTCTAGGACGGAACTCGTCTATGGCTTTATTGATTTGTTCTTGTGGTAGCTCATCCCATTTTTCCAGAAGAAGCTGTCGTAAATGAGCGACATTTCTTACTTTGACCCGATAAATTCCCCGTGACAAATTTTCCCAAAGGCCATAATCGACAGGATTTAAATCAGGACTGTTTGGTGGCCAAATTTGATACCGCTACCTGGTAGAATAACCTTTATTAACCTTTATTAATAATAAAGTAAATACAGTAGTCTTTTTACAATTTACAATTTTTACAATGACATAAATAATTGTGAAGCTCGACTATTTATTTATTTATTTTTTAATTTTTTTTAATTTGGCCCTTAAGCTTTAGGCTTTACTGGGCTCTTATTAAAAATAAGCAGCTAGCCGTTATAAATTAATAATAATAAAATAAATAAATAAGTAAATAAGTATTATTAATAGTTAAAGCCTGTATTTCAATATTAAACAATATTAATGGACAATATTAAACATTATTAGTGGACATTACTCCAAGATTTTTGTTAGTATCCCATTATTAAACGGGATTTTAACTTGGTTTTAAACAAATTTACATTCGCAATATTTTTTATATCGGCATGAAAGTCATTCCATAGTTTCAATCCAATGAAAATGGGTAGTTTTTGAGATGAAGACAATCTAAATTGAGGTATAACAATCTTTGATCTATTTCTGGTCTGATACGGGTGGATTTCTTGATGAGTTACAAAATATCTATTTACCCATTGCAAATTAATGATTTTGCTCTTACACTTGTAAATAAAAATAAAATGTGCCAGTTTGGTTATATCATTGAGCTTTAGTAGGTTTAGCTCTTTAAATAATGCACTAGAGTGATCAAGGAAATCAGCATCAGATAATAACCTTATTGCTCGTTTTTGGATGACAAAGATACCATTTAATGCGTTTTAGCGGAGTTTCCCCAAACAAGGGTGCAGTATGTTATATAAGGAAGAACAAGAGTATGATAAAGAGTCAATAAAACTTGTTTAGGGACTACATTTCTAAGTTTAAACATTATAGCAACGCTCCTTGAAATCTTTTTCGCGATATAATTTACATGATCACTCCACTGCAAATTCTTATCTAGCATTACACCAAGAAATTTTATTACAGTACACTCCTTTATCGATTTTCTTGAGAAGCTTGTCCAAACCTCCTGCAGTTGGCTTACGTTAATTAAAATCGATTTAATTACTAACTTGAACCTATGATTAGCAAGATTTTCCTGGAATATTCGCCATAAATCAAATTTCTCAGCTAAAATGCTAAAAAATGGCATGCAAACCATAAAATTACCTAGTACAAATATACTAAATTTCATGGTTCTATGCATCGTATTTGCCGAGATATGAAAGATTTAAAAGGTCTCCCTTTTTTTGGCCGACCAGACAATGCAATAGTAGTGTAAATGGAAAATTTCCAGTGGCATAAAGAAATGCTCAATAAATCCGTAATTTTCATTAGTTTTCTTTGAAATCGGCTCACTGTATAGGAAATTTACTTAGTTGTGGGTTGTGAAAGAAATATTGAAATCTGACCATAACTTTGAATTTTACAGCCAAAGTTCGAGGTCTCCCTTATTTTTTGCCCACCCTATATATATATATATATATATATATATATATATACATATTCTTCAGAATGACTTCGTTGACAACACTCACGTAAAATATCAACCTTTTATTCAATATTTTCATCATGTCAAACAAATATATCAACAAGTAACCTCTCTCTCTCTCTCTCTCTCTCTCTCTCTCTCTCTCTCTCTCTCTCTCTCTCTCTCTCTCTCTCTCTCTCTCTCTCTCTCTGGGTATCGGTGGGGAAATAGGTAGGTGGATTGAAAACTGGCTGAGGAATAGGCGGCAGAGGTGGTAATTAAAGGGGCTAGTTCGGGTTGGGCCTCGTCACTAGTGGGGTTCCTCAGGGTTCCGTTTTGGGGCCACTGTTGTTTACCATTTACATAAATGATATCGACGGTGGCATCGTCAGTCGGATCGCCAAATTCGCTGATGACACCAAGCTTGGGGCCAATGTTGGGACGCCCGAAGCGATCGAGGAACTGCGTGCGGACCTAGGTAGATAGGAGAGTGGTCCGAAAAATGGCAAATGCCGTTTAACTTGGGTAAATGCAAAGTGATGCACATTGGCTACGCCAATCCCAAGTCGGACTACTCGATGTTGGGTAGTAATATCGAGGTGACTGATTTAGAAAGGACTTGGGTGTGCTAATTAGCAGCGATCTTAAGTTTACGAAACAGTGTGTAGAGGTGGAAAAGAAAGCCCAGAAACTATTGGGTTATATCAGGAGGCAATTTCAGTTTCGGAACAAGGAGATTGTGCTCTCACTGTACAATTCCCTTGTTCGGCCGCACCTGGAGTATGCTGTGCAGTTCTGGTCGCCCACCCTCAGGAAAGATATTGAGAGGCTGGAGCGAGTGCAGGCGAGGGCCACAAAGTTAATCCCTTCCGTTAGGCATATGGGCTACAATCGACGGTTACGCGCCCTGAACTTGTTTTCGCTTGAAACTCGGAGGCTGCGCGGTCAACTGATCGAGGTTTTCAAGCTCTTACGCGGGTTCAACGATGTCGATTTTAGAGGTATGTTTAGTTTAAATGATAACCCAACTCGCAACAATGGTTGGAAGTTGGATTTGAAACGGTTTAGGACTAGTGTGTGTGGGAATTACTTTACGTATAAGATCTGTGACACATGGAACAGGTTACCTTCGGAAGTTGTGAACAGTTCCTCTGTGGATCAGTTCAAGAAAAGGGTAGACAAAATCTTGCACACTATTTGAGTGTGTAAAGACATTTAGGACCTCAGTCTGCGGAAATTTCTTTTCCTATAAAATAGTTAATATCTGGAACCAACTTCCCTCAGAGGTTGTTTCCAGTCAAAGTGTAAATGTGTTTAAAAATAGGCTAGACAAAGTACTGAATACTCTCATAGTTCAAGACTAAAACATAAGAAAACTCTGCAGGAGATCGCTTGCACGGTGTCTCTGTGAGCAAGCTAAATATAGAGCTATTTATATATTCTCCACTTTCCTGTAAAATTTCCTTGGCTACTTTTCCAGGGTCAAGGTATTTTCTTCAACCTTTTTCCGTACCTGCCTCTGGCAGGGAGGGAGCGGAGGGTGGGGAGAGAGCCTTCTACTTTTCTATCCAGTTTTCTACTACTGCTAGGATAAAGAAAAATAAACTTACAAAATTTTCCCTGGCACCCGTTGCCATTGGTACCTCCTCGGTATGGGCCGCAAGGCCTTTTGAGGTACTTCTTTTCCTTGTAACTCCTTGTATATATCTCTCTCTCTCTCTCTCTCCTCTTACGATTAGGACCCTACTGGTACCTCATGCGTGGGAAGAGAGGCTTTAGAACCTCTATAAATAACGTAGGTAAATAATTAGAGGGGATAATAGCGGGTAGGATTGTTGACCATTTGGATTCCTACAAGCTACTTGGGGACTCCAACATGGGTTTAGACGGCATAGGTCGTGTCTCACCAACATGCTCGAGTTTTTCCATGTCATGTTGAGTGAGTATGATAAGAGTATGGCGATTGATTAGAAAGCCTTTGATAAGGTACCTCACCGCTGGCTAATGGCTAAAGTGCGCGTGCTGGGTGTTGGTGGGGAAGTAGGTAGGTGGATTGAAAACTGGCTGAAGAATGCCACAAAGAGAATCCCTTCCATTAGGCATATGGGCTGCAATCGATGCTTCCGTGACGTGGTTTCAAAGATGTCGATTTTAGAAGCATGTTTAGTTTAAATGATAATCCAACTCGCAACAATGGTTGGAAGTTGGATTTGAAACGGTTTAGGACTAGTATGTGTGGGAATTACTTTACGTATAAGATCTGTGACACGTGGAACAGGTTACCTTCAGAAGTTGTGGATCAGTTCAAGAAAAGGTTAGACCAAATCCTGCACTCTATTTAAGTGTGTAGATTAGAGATTGGACGCCTAAATCTGTTTAGCTTAGAGACGAGGAGGTTGCGGGGTCAGCTTATTGAAGTCTTCAAGATGCTCAAAGGAATAGACTGAACACACTCATAGTTTAAGATTAAAACCTCAGAAAACTCTGCAGGAGTTCGCTTGCATGGTGTTTCTGTGAGCAAGCTAAATATAGAGCTATTTATATATTCTCCACTTTCCTGTAAAATTTCCTTGGCTACTTTTCCACGGTCAAGGTATTTTCTTCAACCTTTTTCCGTACCTGCCTCTGGCAGGGAGGGAGCGGAGGGTGGGGGGAGAGGCTTCTACTTTTCTATCCAGTTTTCTACTACTGCTAGGATAGTTGAAAGAAAAATAAACTTACAAAATTTTCCCTGGCACCCGTTGCCATTAGTACCTCCTCGGTATGGGCCGCAAGGCCTTTTAAGGTCCTTCTTTTCCTTGTAACTCCTTGTAACTCTCGTTGCCGATAGAATAGACAAACTGAGCGCGTTTAAGGCTCCTGGGCCAGACCAGTTCCTCCTCAGAGTGTTGCGGGAAGTGCACGACCAGGTGGCTCCCCAACTGGCTACAGTCTTCATCAAATCGTTGGAGACGGGCCAGGTGCCTGGAGGAAAGCCAACGTCACCCCAATCTTTAAGGGGATCACGAAAGTCCTGGGAACTATCGTCCCATTAGTCTCACTTCGGTTGTAGGTAAATTATTAGAGGGGATAATAGCGGATAGGATCGTTGACCATTTAGATTCCTACAAGCTGCTTGGGGACTCCCAACATGGGTTTAGGCGGCATAGGTCGTGTCTCACCAACTTGCTCGAGTTTTTCCACGTCATGTGGAGTGAGTACGATAAGAGTAGGGCGATTGATATACTTTATCTCGATTTTCAGAAAGCCTTTGATAAGGTACCTCACCGCCGGCTAAGGGCCAAAGTCCGCGCGCTGGGTATCGGTGGTGAAGTAGGTAGCTGGATTGGAAACTGGCTGAAGAATAGGCGGCAGAGGGTTGTAATTAAAGGGACTTGCTCGGGTTGAGCTTCGGTCACTAGCGGGGTTCCTCAGGGTTCCGTTTGGGGCCACTGTTGTTTATCATTTACATAAATGATATCGACGCTGGCATCGTCAGTACGATCGCCAAATTCGCTGATGATACCAAGCTTCGGGCCAATGTTGGGACGCCAGAACCGATCGAGCAACTGCGTGCGAACCTACGTAGGATAGGAGTGGTCCGAAAAATTATAAATGCCGTTTAACTTAGGTAAATGCAAGGTCATGCACATTGGTTACGCCAATCCCAAGTCGGACTGCTCCAAGTTGGGGAGTAATATCGAGGCCACTGATTTGGAAAAGGACTTAGGTGTGCTAATTAGCAGCGACCTTAAGTTTACCAAACATTGCGTAGAGGTGGAAAAGAAAGCCCAGAAGCTGTTGGGTTATATCACGAAGCAATTTCGATTTCGGAACAAGGAGATTGTGCTCTCTCTGTACAATTCCCTGGTTCGGCCGCACCTGGAGCATGCTGTGCGGTTCTGGTCGCCCACCCTCAGGAAACATGTTGAGAGGCTGGAGCGAGTGCAGACGACGGCCACAAAGTTAATCCCTTCCGTTAGGCATATGGGCTACAATCGACGCTTACGCGCCCTGAATTTGTTTTAGCTGGAAACTCGGAGGCTGCGCGGTCAACTCATCGAGGTTTTCAAGCTCTTACACGGGTTGAACGATGTCGATTTTAGAAGCATGTTTAGTTTAAATGATAACTCAACTCGCAACAATGGTTGGAAGTTGGATTTGAAACGGTTTAGCACTAGTGTGTGTGGGAATTACTTTACCTACAAGATCTGTGACACGTGGAACAGGCTATCTTCAAAAGTTGTGAACAGTTCCTCTGTGGATCAGTTCAAGAAAAGGTTAGACGAATCTTGCACACTATTTGATGGTGTAGGAATTTTTCCTTGGCACCCGTTGCCATTGGTACCTCCTCGGTATGGGCCGCAAGGCCTTTTGAGGTACTTTTCCTTGTAACTCCTTGTAACACTCTCTCTCGTGCGCGCTTACACACACACACACACAAAATATACTCTAATAAGATAAGTATATTATACGTAACGGAGTAAATGGATATAAAGTCGAAGGGGTCATATCGATTGAAAACATGGACTTGTTTATATAAAATAAAAATTTCTTCCCATCTGCCTTTCCCTTAATCTTCTTTAGAGTTTCCTGTGACCATAAATAGCGAAGGAACTGTTAGTTTATGACAAGAAATCTCGCCTTGAACACTCTCAACCTCAAAATTGAGACAAAATCTCCGCGAAATCTGCAGGAATCAAAAATTCGGATATGTGGAAACCGCAAAGAACAGGAAATGGCATTTCGTTAACATTGTCTGGCTCATCTTATCTCGAAGTGAGACCCTCAAAAAGGTAAGCAAAAAATGAAATTAGTGAGA
>JAJOZX010003178.1:175000-177500 GCA_023014485.1 Bathynomus jamesi | reverse complement strand
AAAATGGGGGAGAGAGGGTTTCCCATCGCCATACCAAATTTCTGTCTAAAATATTCATTATTGAACACAAATTTTGAGTCTACTATGCACAGCTTAATTAATTCTATAATTGTGGCCACAGGTAAAGGCAAATTATGCTTAACCAATTCTTCCGAAAGAAACACTAAAAGATCCTCCACCGGGACTCTTGTAAATAAAGCGGTAACATCAAAGCTTACCAATTTAAAATTGTAATTGACACTGATACTATTTAATTTTTCCACAAGGTCTACATTATTTTTTGTGTGTGATTGTGAAATTGTGCCAAGGAGAGGATTAAGAATGGAGACAAGCCATTTGGATACCTTATATGAAATAGATCCTATAGAACTAACAATAGGACTTGCCGGATTATCTGGCTTATGAGTTTTAATCAGGCCATACATACATTTGTGTTCAATAATGAATATTTTAGACAGAAATTTGGTATGGCGATGGGAAACCCTCTCTCCCCCATTTTGAGTAACTTATATATGGAGTTTTTTGAAAGTAAGTTATTAAGGAAGATTCTGCCAAATTATGTTCCATGGTTTAGATATGTAGATGATGTTCTCTGTCTTTGGCCAGTGACTTTAAATCTCAATGAATTCCTACCCAAACTTAATAATTTAATTCCCTCTATCAATTTTACAGTTGAAATAGAAAAAGATTCTTCGATCCCTTTTTTAGATGTTTTAATATATAGGTCTGGAAAAAAGTTTAAGTACAATGTTTACAGAAAACCCACTAATAATTGTTCCTATATACATTATTATTCTGATCACCACATTAATGTAAAACGATCCGCTCTTTCTACTTTGTTTCTAAGAGGCCTACGAATTTGTAGCCCTGAGTTTATTGACGATGAAATTAGTATAATATACAAAATTGCTTTTGATTTAAAATACCCAAAGAACTGCATAGATAAGTCCTTAAAAATGGCAAAGAAAACCTTCTACGAAGTAAAGGATAAGATTCCTTATAACACACAAAATGTTTTAGTGTTACCATTCAGAGAAAATTTTCTTGAGCTCCCGAATCTGCTGAGGACTTTTAACGTACAGTAAATACTGCGTTCAAAAATTTAGATGTCATTAAGAATTCATTGATTAAGAACTCCCCTTTAAGTGAACATGGTTGTGTATATAAAATCCCTTGCACAATATGTAATAAATTTTACATTGGCCAAACTGGTAAGACTCTTGAGTTACGTATTAAACAGCATCAATACAGTATAAGAAGTGGCCAGGAATCTAACGCCATTTTCATTCACGTAAGAGATTCTAATCACCCATTGATTGGAAAAATGCTTCCAAATTAAGGTTTAGTAAATCTATTGTTAGCAGAAATATATTGGAATCAAGTGTGATCAAGAATAATGCGGATTTGGTCTTTAATATTAGCCCTGGGTTGTACAAATTAGATCGTACATTGTCAGTAAGTTGGCGATGGGCCTACTGTTCTCTTAATTGCATTTTTTGCCTCTTAATGGTTTGCCCTGGTTAAATAAATAAATATTATTGTAAGAACTGTTAACATTCTTATGTGTCTATTTTAATTGTAATATTTCTTTCGTGTATAATCTTTGGTTGCTGGGTGGTTTATTGGATATTTGAAGTGGGTGGCTGTTGGGATAACAATTTTTTTCCAGATTGTTTGTTGAAATTTTGTAATAATCTGTAAGACGATGGCAACTTTCCCTTTGTTTTCATTAATTTCGGGCCTCTTAATTTTTTTTTTCCTATTTCAATTAAATATTAGTGTTAATAACCATTATAATAATTTTTTTTTGTTTTCTGTACTGGTGTTTTGTCTAATTTCATCTGTATAGTAATTAATCAGCCTACAGATTATGTTTTCTATTTGTTATCTACGTCATCTATTTGTTTTTCATTAAATTCTTGCCTATTAATTGCCTGTTTTAATTAAATATTAGTGTTAATAACCATTATAATAATTTTTGTTCTCTGTATTGGTTTGCTTTGTCTAATTTCATCTATACAGTATATATTTTTTATATTCAGTTATTTAGCTGCCTACAGATTATGTTATCAATTTGAAAAAATCTTTAGAGGGCTTTAAGGCCTTTAATTTGAGGTGCCAATTGTGAATTTTTTGCTTGTCTATTTAACTCAAATACTTTGTAATCTCCGTCTATTTTCTGTTCCTCCTTGATAATGTGAATATATCACGAAAGCGCTCGGACTTTGTGTTTCCTTTTCCTTGTGGTTGTTTGCTTATTAATTAGGTCACGTGTTATTTTGTGATTCTAGTGCATATATATATAATATATTATATATTCACGTGTATATATATATATATATATATATAATATATATATATATACACACATACATATATATACATATATACATATATATACACATATATATATACATATAATATATATATATATAGATAGATATACATATACATATACATACATATATATATAACATATACATATATATACACATATATA
>JAJOZX010003178.1:85000-170000 GCA_023014485.1 Bathynomus jamesi | reverse complement strand
CCACCTCACGAAACAGATCTGATCCTGTGTGCTACGTCACCGCTACTTGTCACTTACTAATGCTACATCAGCGCCCTCTGTGTGACCTTGAACTTCCTACTATCGGTGCTATTAGGGGTGACTAATTTTTTGTCCGGTGTGCTATATATATATATATATATATATATAAAAAGAGAGAGATGGCGAGAGCTCCATCGGATAGTAAACACAAACAAGACATTTGCGAGACCCATTAACGTCATGAAGAGTCCAAACTAAATGGTCCACTTCTGATCTATAAATTAAAGGAATGATAGCGATGGGCGTTTTTAGGAAAAGGAATTTATTGCGGGTTTAACGACACTTCACGATTGGCTTATTTTAATTCTGTGTGGGAGGGAATACACGGAAAAAAGGGGGGAAGGGTCGTTGTTTTTTCAAAGAAATGCCGCGTGACATCAAGAAAATTACCTTCAGAATGAATTCATTGAAGGAGTCGTGAGTGACGAATTGCTCGCGAAGAACGGAAAATGACCGTCTCTCACAAACCGCGTCCAAAAAAACAGAATTACTTTCCATTTGGCACCGTTCCCATTCTTACCCCCTTTCCTTATCCACAAATGGGAATGTTCGAAGTGGGATTTTCCCGATTTGAGAGAGGACAAAAAGAGGTACGTATTTCCCGACGAAAAATCTAAAACGAAGTGGGAAATCGTACAGTGGAATTGGGAATGGATCGACTCGTGAATTGCCTCCTTCAGATGATTTTCAATCGCGGATTTCTCACTCTTGAGTCAAGAATGAAATAGTGATTGAGTGGGAACAACAACTTAGGATAAACAGCAAAAAGCGCGCAAATGCAAATTCTCTACTATGAAATATTCTGCAATGCTAATAAATTACCGGTGGTAATGCGACCCGAGATCCTGCCACTGGTTCTGACCGGTCCAAGATCTAAGTACGTTTTTTTTTTACGCGGTTAAGTCGCAAATTGTACCAGAAAAGCGTTATTCCAGCGTTAATCGGATTTTATATTAAAGTAATATGGCTGAAATTCACACTATATACTCGCGAAGATTGAAAATACCAGTCCGGACTGGTCTAGTTGTATCATCCAATACTGGGCCTCATAATTTTTAACACGCAACTTTATTAGTCTAAAATCAAACAAATTCCTCGTTAAATTAAATAAATATTTTTTGGGTGTCTTATACGCTTACATTTACCAAATGTTTTCCTCTACAAATTTCAATACATTTTTGTAATGTTTATCCTCATTAATTGATATTCAGGTTTTATTCTCTTACGAATCTGTGCGTCTATTCTAGGGGTTCTCAACCCATTTCCATTACCCACCTGAGGCATTGGCGCTCACCCGGTTACCCCTAATGACGCGTAAATTAACCAAAAGTTAAAAAAGTAGTTTAGAATCATACAATTGTCTTTAAACACCACTCTTAAATAAAATATGTATGGCTTCCATTAACCCCCCCCCTGGATATCCCAAATTACCCCTTTCGGGGTAATTACCCACCGGTTGAGAACCCCTCGTCTATTCATTCATACATAAGAAAAATGAAGTTTCCCTGCTAAACCAAACATGATTATAAGCGACTTCAGATTCTGTACGAGTGAAGCTAAAGACGCTCTTAGACCCGCGTATTACCTCCAAGATGTTCAACTTCGCAAATTTCGCTAACCTAGGGTTGCCAGATTTTTCAAATGCCCATACGACACAAAAAAATTTCTTTTTTTTGAAGACCAAATTTTTTTTTCAAATTGAAACGATTTCTTCAACGGTTTCAACAAACAAAATTAGAAAAATTTTATTACAATAATATTTAACAATTAAACATCGTGAATAAATTTAAATTATTATATATAATATTGAAATTCTAAATCAATTCATCCCTAAAAAATTTGCTTAAAAAATATTTTTTTTGCGGGACATTTTGAACGCGGGATTTTTGGATCAAATGCCGGACTGTCCCGTAAAATACGGGACGTCTGGCAACCCTACGCTAACCACAATGTCTCGAGCGTCCCTGAGGTAACGAGACACGCTCAATACAGTCTTATGTGTAGAGCGTAGAATTCAAAACTGAAACAATCCGACTGTCCAATCTATTCATCGGACCCGTTTTATTTGCCTTCTATACTATCGACTTCTTGTTATAAAAATATTTTTTTTACACCTCAACTTAATACCAATATTTAGTATTTTCATTACATCCAATATTTTTTTTTTTTTTTTTTGAGGGGGGGGGGGGGGGGGGTTGTATTATTACTTTTGTTATTACTTATTTCATTACGTTATTTATTATTTTTGTCCTAATTTTCAGTTTTTAAATATTGTTTAATTAATAATATCGTTTATTAACCTTCATGAATATTGTACATTTTTATGGGACAAAATAAGTTTATCATTTGTTCTATAAAATTATGATTAATGTACAACTTCCTCGTCTAGTACCTTCTCGATATAGAACAATAGACGATTCTTATTTTTTTTTTTTTTGTATGTTTAGAAACGTAGGTTAAGTTAGCTTCAGTTAAATATAGTACAGGGTGTCCCAGGAGGAAATGTCAAGAATGCACCATTTGACTCTTTGGGTATTTCTAAGTAGAAAGTATTATATCGACATGTGCCTGATTCCCAACCGTTACCGAGATACAGGCCTCTACATTTGGGTAACTAAAACATAATAAAAAGCCGATCTTAGATAATATTCAATGACATTTAATGATACATTGGCAACTGTGCAGATCCTCACATTATTTATTTACATTATTTTTTTGTCTGGGGGTTCTTGAAGAGTAACGTTTATCAGCGGGGTAAGCCCGAAACTAGGGAGCAGTTGGTTGCACGTATACACTATACAGGATGCGTTCATAAACCTCAGAAATGAACTTCCGCGTTTTCCTTGGCAAGACTCGATGGATCGGAGGCTCGCCGCGTGCATTGAAGAAGGAGGGAGTCACTTTGAAACCATTCTGCAATAAGTGCAATAGTGTATTGTACGTTTGTACTTTTTGTAAACCACAAGTGTCATTAAATAGTATCTAAGATCGCCTTTTTATTATGTTTTAATTACCCAAATGTAGAGGCCTGTATCTCGGTAACGGTTGGGAATCAGACCCATATCGATGTAATACTTTCTACTTAGAAATACCCAGAGTGAAATGGTGCATTCTTGACATTTTCTCCTGGGACACCCTGTATATGACTAAACGACACGAAGATTAAAAGCGGTATCGTCGGCGTACTAAACATATCGAAATGATAGTTTTAGAAAATAAGTTCGGCCATAAAACATTAATAAAACGCGCAAATAAATTACTAATTGGTAATAATTGGATTTTAAAATTTCATTACTGTCGCTAAAAAAGGAAAATACAAAGAAAAACTGATTTTCACCAATTAGTAATTTTTTATTATTTTTAGAAATTTTTTTGGCGCACTTTTTTCGGAAGCTATACATCAAGTTTCCTATTCCCAACATAATCAAGGTGTGTGTGTGTGTGTGTATATATTATACACTAAGATTAAAATTGCGAGTCCAAGAAATTAGAAACAATTTTACACTATGGCAAAATACACAACAGTACGAGCTAAAATTTTAAATATGGAAATTAAAAGACAAGCTTTGATATCCATACAATATTAAAGTCAAGAAATGCACAATGAAACAGTATCATATTTGAAGTTTCAGGTTTTAAAACTGATATCTGAAAGTTTACCATGTGATATATATATATATATATATACTTCGTTAACCTCGTTGCGGTTCCTTGCGTCGCTCTCTCTTCACACTAAGGTCAAGCTGGTGGCCCCGCCTCTAAGCCTGGCTTGGTGGAGGAGCGAGTTGCTCTCTTGCGCTCTCCACTGCACATAGGACAGTACCAGATGAGCCGGGTGTACCTGGCTGAGCTAGGCATCTAGTCTTCTCTTGAAGACTTCAACTTTGATCACTGTGACGTTTCTGAGGTCCTTAGGAACCTGGTTAAAAAGTCTTGGCCCCCTGACAACCAAGCTATTTTCCTTCAGTATTGAGGAGGTCCCTTGTCGGGCCTTTAGTTTGGGAGCACTACACATTCTGCCTTTCCTATATTCCAGCGTTATTTGAATGGTAATTGGGTTTAGTTTGAGGTTTGGTACCAGTTTTTCGATCACTTTCCGTATGTAGATTAAGGTATACCTCTCTCTTCTTCTTTCCAGGGAGTACAGATTTAGTTTACGTAGTCTTTCTCAGTAGTTGAGTTCTTTGCAGACATCAATCTTGGCTGCGAAATGTGTGCGCGTTTCTTCTAGTTTATTAGTTTCTTCCTTTTTATATGGGGACGTCAAAACTGAGCAGTATTCAAGTTTTGGTATGATCATTGATCAGTGTTCTTAGCAGGGGAATCATTACTGTCTTGTCCCTCCTTTTGAACGTTCTTAGTACCTGTCCCGCGACTCTTTTTGCTTTGTTTATTGCTATCTGATTTTGTGTTTCGAATTTGGCATCATCGGTCATTATTACCCCTAGATCGATTACTTTCGTGCTTCTCTGAATTTCCTGTCTATGTGGAGCATAATATGCAGTCTGTTTAATTTCCTCATTTCTACCATATCTCAAGAGCTGAAATTTTTCGGTGTTAAATGTCATATTGTTGTCTTCTGACCATTTGTATATTTTGTTTGTGTCCATTTGCAAGGCCTCCAACACTTCATTTGCATCGCTGATTTTTCTGCTGATCTTTGTATCGTCCGTAAATGATGTTATATCCTGTTGCTGTTAACTCCACTGCGTATGTCTGTTAGCATGATAATGAGCAGGAGTCGGGCCAGCACTGTACCTTGTGGTACTGAGCTGGCTACTTCTGATTTTGATCACGATATACCTTGAATTTTGACGACCTGTAGTCGTTCCCTGAGGAAGTTGTAGATCCATTTTCCCACTTTGCCTGTTATTCCCATATGTTTCATTTTATGTGCTATTATGCCATGATCGCACTTGTTGAAAGCTTTAGCAAAATCCGTGTGTATGACATCCTAGTTTCCATTGTCTTCAAGTGCATCTAGGATATTGTTATAATGCTCTATAAGTTGTGATAGGCATGATCTTCCTGATCGGAATCCGTGCTGATTTTCGTTGAATTTTTCTAGTGTCGCCAAGAAGTCATAGATTTTCTGTCTGACTATTCTTTCAAATATTTTGGTGAGGTGGGACGTCAATGACACTGGTCTATAGTTCTTTGCTTGAGATCTATCCCCGCCTTTATATATAGGGGACAATGTTTCCTCTTTTCAAGATGCTCGGTATTTCCCCCGTGTCTAGGGATCTTCTCTATATCCAGTATAAGGGTGGAGCAATTTCATTTTTACAGTTTTTAAATAATAGTTCGTTCCATTTATCCGAACCTGCAGCTGAATGTGATTTCATTTGTCCTATCGCTCTCGCTCCATCATCTGGGGTAAAATCAGTCTGTTATACATTCTTGCAATTTCTCTTCGAAGAATGCATCTATGTCAGGTATCGCTTTGTCACTTTTTTGGGGTACTGAACACCGATTTATACTGGGCTCTCAATATATATATATATATATATTATATATATATATATATATATATATATATATATATATATATATATTATTATATATATATATATATATATATATACGCCCCGCTTGTAAAATTGCTCAGTTCATGAATTGGGCAGTCATTTTGTCCAGTTCATGAAATGGCAAGTTTTACGTCTAAATGACATACAGTCAATAGTAATACCACATAAAATCGTTTTGACAAGGTAAATGATGCTTTGATGTTTCACTGGAGAATATTCATCTGATTGGTTTTCTAATTTCATTTTTAACTTCTCAGTTTAGATTTAAGTAATGTTTGTCCAGTTCATAAAATGGGGAATTTCACATATGGGTTGTAACGAATATACTCATGAAGGAAACTACAAATCTACATAATGTTGCCCAGTTCATAAACTGGGGAATTTCACAAACGGGGCGTAAAAAAAAAAAAAAAAAAAAATTATATATATATATATAATATATATATATATATATATATATATATATATATATATATATATATATATATATATCCTGAAGAGCGCGAACATAGTCCCAATACATAAAGTAGGAGATCGATCCGAGGCCAAAAAACTATAGGCCAGTATCGCTTACATCTCATCTCACTAAAATATTTGAAAAAATAGTTAGACACAAAATCTGACTTTTTGGAAACTCAGAAAAAATTCAATGATAACCAACATGGGTTTCGGTCAGGCAGATCATGCCTATCACAACTAATGGAACACTACAACAACATTACTGATACACTTGAAAGTAATGAAAACTATGATGTACTATACACAGACTTTGCCAAAGCGTTTGACAAGTGTGACCATGGAATCATAACACAAAGTGAAATATATGGGAATAACATGAAAAGTAGGGAATTGGATATATAATTTCCTTAGTGAGCGGCGGTAAGTCGTTACAGTACAAGGAGTATCTTCATCAGAATCAGAGGTCCTCAGCTCAGTACCATAATGAACAGTATTAGCTCCACTACTCTTCATAATCATGGTAACTGACATAGATGAGGACGTTACCAGAGACAGCACAGTAACATCCTTTGCAGATGACACAAAGATCAGTAGAAAAATAAGAAACCCAGAAGATATAGGATCTCTACAAACCGACATAAACAAAATCTACAAGTGGACGGAAGACAACAATATGAAGTTTAACACCGAGAAATTTCAGCTGTTACGGTACAGAAAAAGAGAAGACCTAAAATCCATGGAATATTATACCCAAAATGGACAGGAAATTCAGAGAAATTCTAGAGCAAAAGATTTAGGGGTTGTAAATTGTAATGACAGATGATGCGAAATTTGAAACACAAAATAAGATAGCAGTAAACAGAGCAAAGAGAATAACGGGACAGATATTGAGAACCTTTAAACGAAGGGATAGGAATGTAATTATTCCTCTACTGAAAACCCTGATCATACCCAAATTGGAATACTGCTAGGTCCTAACATCCCCATATAAAAAAGAAGACATTAGACAGCTAGAAGGGATCCAGAGAAGCTTCACAGGCAATATCAACGGGTGCAAATAACAATTACTGGGAAAGGTTACGCGAACTACACCTATATTCACTGGAAAGGAGAAGAGAGACCTACACCATTATTTACACTTGGAAAAATAATGGAGAAACTAGTCCCTAATCTTACTCTAAACTCTATAAATCCCCAAACAACAGTGGAAAGAAGAAGCGGTAGATTGTGTCGTATTCCCAAACTGAAGGCGAGACAGGGAACATCCTTAACCCTGAAAGAAAATAGTTTTGTGGTGAGAACCAAAACTGTTTAATCAGCTGCCCAAAGACCTAAGAAACACGTCGCAGTCCATGCCACCCCATCTGGACTGCGACTAGTTGGCCAACAGTTCATAATGCTTTGGAATGCTGTGATAGCCACGTTGGTTCAGTATTCCAGTGACTTTGTGGAGATCTCCAACTTCCTCCCTTGCAAAACATCCCCAGACCATCACACTTTCTCCACAGTGCTTCACTGTTGGCACAACACACTGCTGTGTCATTCTTTCATCCGCTCTGCGCCGCACAAATACTCTGCGTTTGGATCCAAAAACTCCGAACTTTGATTCGTCAGTCCAAAGGACAAATTTCCACTGGTCAACAGTCCATTTTTGTTTTTTTTTAGCCCAGGCTAGCCCTTTCTTTTTGTTCTGGAGTCTCAGCATTGGTTTCTTTGCTGCAGTTCGTCCTTTTAATCCTGCCTCTCTTAGTCTTCTCTGAACAGGTGATGTTGAAACTGTTGTCCTTCTGGAGTTGTTCAGCTGGGCTTTGATTTCAGGTGCTGTGAGGCGTCTGTTGCGCAGACTGGTGACTCGGATATACTTGTCCTCCGAGTCTGTTGTGGTTCTTAGTCGCCCTGACCTTTTTCTGTCCTTATTTTGACCAGTTTCTTCGTACCGTTTGATGGCACAAGCAACCGCATTCACAGAAACTTTTAAGTTTTTTGCAATTTGCCTCAGTGATTGGCCCTCATTTCTCAAAGTTACAATCGACCGTCTTTTTTCTGTTGTTAACCGAGCTTTGGCACCCATTTTTGCTTTTTGAAAAACAGAAATACACCTTAAACTATACAGTTAACTCCTCTGCAAGGATTTTATATGTAAAGACCTGCATGTTAATAAATGAACACATGTATTAACATACTCCTGAAGAAACACTACCCCAGTATAGACTTTTAAACTGTTTTTGGACGTAAATTTGCTAGACGTAAATTAACACATTTTGAAGGCTATTTTGAAGAAGCTTCTGTGTTACAACACACTGCATAGGGCAGATGCACTGAAGCATACAATATGAAAGCCAGGTAAGCAAATTCATCTCTAGTACCTGTTAAGTTTACATTTGAAGTTTATGTCATGAGCTAAGCAGCAAAACATTGGAAATTAGTATGTGTACTTAAACTTTTGACTGGTAGTGTGTGTGTGTGTGTGTGTGTGTGTGTGTGTGTGTGTGTGTGTGTGTGTGTGTGTGTGATATATATATATATATATATATATATATATGAATAGAAACGACATAATATTAAGGAACGTTTCTGCACACGCGGAAGAGAAATACGAAATGAAAAATGAGGCGAACCGCCCGGGAATCGAACCCAAAGCCTTCCAATTGCCGGTTCGCCTCATTTTTCATTTCGTTATTTCTCTTCCGCGTGTGCAGAAACGTTCCTTAATATTATGTCGTTTCTATTCATTTATATACTGCGTGGTCATTGCAGTTAAATGCACATATTCACGATTTGCGAGGGTGCCCTCTCAGGGCATTGGTTTCTGCCCTATGTAGGAGAATTTCGATTTGTGAATGATTGAGGTCCGTGGTGTAATGGTAGCGCATCCAACCGGCAATTGGAAGGCCTTGGGTTCGATTCCCGGGCGGTTCGCCTCATTTTTCATTTCGTTATTTCTCTTCCGCGTGTGCAGAAACGTTCCTTAATATTATGTCGTTTCTATTCATTTATATACTGCGTGGTCATTGCAGTTAAATGCATATATATATATATATATATATATATATATAATATATATATATAATATATATAGATATATATGATGGGAGAAAGGTCTTTAAGGATTTTATACATACAACTATTTAGTTATCATCATCATACAGATAAGTGTTCAAATGATGAAACAAATCAAACAAAAAGCCTATAAAAACTTTATTCATACAAATATTTTGTTAAATTGTAATTTAATCTTCAAAGGGTTCTCAATCCGCTATCATACATTTGTGGATTCTCTCTGTGAAACTCTTCATTGTTCTTCTCAACATATCGAGTGGGATCCTTTTCAATTCTTTATATATTCTGCGGCCAAAGGCATTCACATTTAGATAGGTGAAACCAGGAGTGTAGAGTTCGTCACGCAAATAAGCCCAAAGCCAGAAATCAGGTTATCTGGCTGGCCACTCGATGAGACCTCGCCCCCCAGACCCATCTTTCTTCAAGGTTCGTATCCAGAATTTCACGGGCAGCTGCGGAGTAATGTGGCGGCGCTCCATCATGTTGATAAAGCCAATTCCAGCCAACGCCATTAGTAAACTGTGGCAAAACTTTGTCTCTCATTATCTGGCAATAGCGTTTTCCATCCAGCGTATATCTCAATATGTCAAAGGAAACGAGTCCTGAATAACCAATGCACGCCCAAACTGTTAGTGTAGCCGTTTCAACGGGTTTAACCAATCCTATTTTCAGGATTTTTTCTCGCCCAGTAGTGAACGTTGTGTTTGTTTCCTTTACTCGTTAAACAGAACACACATTCATCTGAAAATTTTCTTTCGAAGGAAATCTGGATCACTGTTTAACTTTTGTCCCATTGTTTCAGCAAACTGCAGCCGTCTATCAGAATCATTGTCGTATATGAGCTGAGAGTAAATGGGTTTGTAATCGAGGTACCCCTGTGATTTCAATATTTTTGCTCCTGAAAATTAGAAATAGCCAATTCCTGCGCGACTTTTCTCGTTAAAGTTGTTGGGTCGACTTGAAAAGTGGCGAGGACATTTTCTTTGTTGCTGTCTCCTGTCGCCGTTACTGGCCTTCCGCTTCTTGGACGATCTTTTACCAGGCTCCCCGTTTCCAAAAGTTTGAGCTTCCAGTATCGAAGAGTGGTTGCATTTGGTGGTGTTTCATTATATTTTTCTTGAAATAAACGCAAACTTTCTTCACAATTATTATAAGAAATAGCCGACGATACGAGATACACTTTTTCTTCATTCCTGTATTCCATCCTCACTGACATGGCCCTGACTGGGCCTACCTACGGCCTTCCTGTTCTAGGCTTGGGTCATTCCTGGCTTTGTATAGTTAATCTTAAAAGTACCGCATACACTGCAGTGATATCACTGGAATTTATTTATTACTAACAAATTATTTGTATGTATAAAATCCTTGAAGACTTTTCTCCGACCCTGTACATAAAGAAAAATGCGAAGGCAACAGCAACCAGAGATTTATTGATAAAGAAGTTTCCGAAATAATCTTTCCACCATCAGAGCTAAAACTCCAAAACATTACATTAAAATTTCAAAATTCTAATTAATGACTCGGAGAATGTTAAGAGATAAGAATTTAAGATACGAGACAGATACAATATATGAATAGTTTAGCCAAATATTTACATAACGTTAAAATCAATATTAAAACGAGTAAAATAATAATGACCAGAAACTCTCTAAAGACGAGAATAGAGATTTTCTTTTCATAATTTTAACTCGTTATAACATTTGATTTTAACATTTTTGCGCAACTATCAAACTATTTATATATTGTGTAACTGTCTATCTCATAGCCGAAATTATTATTCTCCAGCCAGATCCTAGTCATTAATTGCAATTTTTAAATTTTAGTGTAAATTATTTTTAGTTTGGAAAGATGGATAATAGAAAGATTATTTCCGAAAAACACACACGCAGGTCCGTGCGTTGGTCTCTCTTTACACGAAGGTCAAGCTGGTAGCCCCAGCCATATATATATATATAAAATGAATAATTCCTATATTCATTCGTATAATTCTTATATAATTCGTATATTTATATAAATCCTTATATTTATATAATCCTTATGTTCATTATATTCATATAATACTTATATTTGTATACATTTATATTCATATATTCATTTTTACACGGAAGCAAAATCGTGTAACGTTGACACGGGTTAAGATAAATTTTTGATTTGCTTTTTATTTTACAATTGGTGAATTATTTCTTTTTAAACTACTTAATCATTTTTTTTATATTTAGCTTAATAATGTAATCTTGTTCATTCACTGTATACATTCTCTCTTCGTTGTAAAAGATGAAGTCATGTCCTGCTTAACGTTTAATTTGAATCTTAAGCATTTAATTTTTGCTCATGTGCATGTTTGTTTGTAATTCGTGATGGGAAGGCATATTTCAATTTCCATTTTTAGTTAACTCGGCAGATCATGATAACATCAGATCTGTCAATATGCGGTTTAAAATAAAAATATGGCTTCCTCTTGCTTAGCAGTCTAGACCTTGCTACAGCTAAAATATTTGTTTTGTCTTTAAATGTTTTGCACAGTAAACCAGCCTATTGAGAATAAAAAACAAAAACAGATCATTAAATAATAATAATGTCAGGAACAAGATCCGTATCAAAGCCCATAAAATTTCTCCAATGTTCATTCTGAATTGGTTGATCTAACTTAGAGGCTAAGCATTACTTGGAACATTTTAGCAGTAAAACTACAGTAAGAAAAAATCTTTGTCTTCTCCTTCGAGCCTTAGAAAACTTAATCTTAAATAGAGAAAAATAATTTCCCGATACGTTACAAGAAGAATCGGGGAACCTTCAGAGAATTAGGTAAACTCCAAAGAATCCTCCAATCCACTACAAGAAGAAATCGGAGTGATATAGAAGAAAACTACTGCGATTCCCTATACGGTACCAGCTACTCAAGAGTAATAAATCCGTTGCTGCCACCTAACAAGAACCCCCGTCAACTTCGAACCGACCAAGGGTATAGACAGAAGGGTTAACATACATATAATCATTGTTGGCAACATTGCACGTCGATTCGGCTGCGATCTACCGTACATTGGTTATACGAGTCAGTTGAACATGACGGCTCGACTGGAACAGTGTCCTGTCATTTCTGCAAAGATATTCCGAGTCTGTCAGTGGTCAAGAATTTCTCGAGCACATTGTCACAGGAGACGAGACATGTCAGGGAGAACCCGACGCATCACTATATATATATATATATATATATATATATATATATATATATACACACGAGGGGCGGTCAGAAAATAAGTTTACACGGCGTATAATTTCGTAACTGAAGGACCTACATTGATTATGTTTGTATCAGCTGAATTCGTTAATCATTGTTGGCAACGCTGCACGTCGATTCGGCTGCCATCTACCATACATTAGTAATATGAGTCAGTTGAACATGGCGGCTCGACTGGAACAGTGTCGTCATTTCTGCAACGATATTCCGAGTCTGTCAGCGGTCAAGAATTTCTCGAGCGCATTGTCACAGGAGACGAGACATGGGTTCATCACCGTACTCCGGAAACAAAACGTGCCAGCATGAATTGGAAACATCCTGGTCCCCACGACCAAAGAACGTCAAGATTGTGAGGTCCGCTGGCAAAGTGATGGTTACCGTGTTTTGGGACCACAAAGACGTTTTGCTCACAGACTTCATGCAAAAAGGCACAACAATCAATGCAGCTACATATTGTTCAACACTGGAACGTTTACGTGCGGCCATTAAACGTACACGTCCTGGACTGCTCCGTAGGGCAGGGCACTGTTCCAGTCGAGCCGCCATGTTCAACTGACTCGTATAACCAATGTACGGTAGATGGCAACCGAATCGACGTGCAGTGTTGCCAACAATGATTAACAAATTCACCTGATACAAACATAATCAATGTAGGTCCTTTAGTTGGGAAATTATACGCTGTGTAAACTTATTTTCTGACTGCCCCTCGTACAAGTGGACGGAAGACAACAATATGAAGTTTAACACTGAGAAATTTCAATTATTATGGTACGGAAAAAGGGAGGACATAAAATCCATGGAATACTATAACCGAAATGGAAAGGAAACTCAGAGAAATTCTAAAGCAAAAGATTTAGGGGTTGTAATGACTGATGATGCGAAATTTGAAACACAAAAAAAGATAGTAGTAAACAGAGCAAAGATACTGGACAGTGGACAACTGGGCAAATACTGAAAACCTTTAAACGAAGGGATAGGAATATAATGATTCCTCTACTGAAAACAGTAATCATACCCAAATTGGAATAGTGCTCGGTAATATAATCACCATATAAAAAAGAAGATATTAGACAGCTAGAAGGGATTCAGAGAAGCTTCACAGCCAAGATCAATGGATGCAAAGCACTAAATTACTGGGAAAGGTTACGCGAATTAAACCTATATTCACTGGAAAGGAGGAGAGAGATACACCATTATTTCGACGGAAAATAATGAAGAAACTAGTCCCTAATCTTACTCTGAACCCTGTAACTCCCCAAACAAAGTGGAAAGTAGAAAAGGAAAACTGTGTCGTGTTCCCAAATTAAAGGCTGGACAGGAAACATCCTTAACCCTGAAAAAAAATAGTTTTCTTGTGAGAGGACCAAGACTGTTTCATCAACTGCCCAAAGAACTAACGAACATGAGTTGTGTTACGGTGGACATCTTCAAAAGAAGATTAAATGCCTGGCTCTGAAGAATCCCCGATCAGCCGGGCGTACCTGGCTATGTGAGGTGGAGCGTACAAGAAACCAACTCACTACTTCAAGCCAACTCGAGAGGAGGGGGCGACAAGCTTGACCTTCGTGAAATGAGGAATCATCGCATGGAACATTTGAAAGGTTGAAAGGAAAGGTGTGTGTGTGTGTGTGTGTGTGTGTGTGTGTGTGTGTGTGTAACCTTACCTTACAAAGGTTTCGCGCGATGATTCCTCATTTCGCGAGTCAAGCTTGTCGCCCATCCTCTCGAGTTGGCCTGGTGAAGTAGTGAGTTGGTTTCTTGTGCTCTCCACCTCACATAGCCAGGTACGCCCAGCACATCGGGAATTGTTCTGAGCCAGGCGTCTAGTCTTCTTTTGAAGATGTCCACTGCAACTCCCTTCGTGTTTCTTAGGTCTTTGGTTAACTGATTAAACAGTTTTGGTCCTCTCACTACAAAACTATTTTCTTTCAGGGTTAAGGATGTTCCCTGTCTTGCCTTCAATTTGGGGATGCGACAGTTTTCCTTTTCTACCTTCCACCGTTGTTTGGGGAGTTATAGGGTTCAGAGTAAGATTAGGGACTAGTTTCTCCATTATTTTCCAAGTGTAAATAATGGTGTATCTCTCTTTTCTCCTTTCCAGTAAATATAGGTCTAGTTCGCGTAACCTTTCCCAGTAATTTAGTTCTTTGCACCCATTGATCTTGGCTGCGAAGCTTCTCTGGATCCCTTTCAACTGTCTAATGTCTTCTTTTCTATATGGGAATGTTGTTGTTGTTGTTATTATTATATATATATATATATAATATATATATATATATATATATATTATATATATATATATATATATATAAATATATATATATACAGGGCGTCCAAAAAAATGTATACACACTTTAAATAATTATAAAGGCAGTGTTTATTAAAATACATTTCATTTTCAAAATGTAATAGAATCTACAGACATTATTTAATTGTTTTGTCAACGCCTGTTTTCAAACTGACGTCCGTTCTGGTCCAGGCACTGCTGATAACGCGAAGCAATGGAATCGCAATCACGAAACATTTCGTTTGGTATTTGTGTGCATTCTCGTTCAATGGCTGCTCTCAATTCAGCGACTGTTGCAGGTTTTATAGCGTAGACTTTGTCTTTGAAGTATCCCCATAAAAAAAAGTCTAGTGGTGTGAGGTCTGGTGAACGCGGAGGGTATTCTACGAAACCCCTTCGTCCAATCCACATCCACATCGTGCCAAGTACCACTCGCAATACTCCACTCTTCGGTCCGGATCATCTTCATTAATAGCATGGACTAATCTTGGAATGTAACTTTTCCATTGACAGCGCTTCAAAATGCGTTGGACAGACGATTCTGAAATTCCTACCTCACGACTCGCTTGCCGCACAGATTTTCTTGGACTTTGGTGATACGTTTCCAGTACTCTTTCTTGCTTTGTGGGGCTTGTCGATGTCCGTGGTCTTCCGGAACGCTTCTTGTGGACATTCTGAACAGTTCCATCGGCTTCAAACTTATCTCTAATTCGAGTGATGGTAAGTCGCGTTGGTAGATCTGTTTGAAACTCCCTCCTAAACTGTCTTTGCACTTCAACTGCGTTTTCACACTTCCAGTAGCATTTTAGAATGAATTTCCTTTGTTCAAAGCTTAGTCTGACTGCCATTATTAATTCTAATGGGTTTAACTTGGAAAGAAAGAAACATCAATTGAGCTATCAGCTGTTAAAGTGTGTATACATTTTTTTGGGACGCCCTGTATATATATATATATATATATATATATATATATATATGTGTGTGTGTGTATATATATATATACACACCTTTCGTTAGCTTTCGCCCGAATTGTTCATTCTGACGAAGGACAAGCTTTTCACTCCACCTTAGACCTCCAGTTTAACGTGGAATCCGAACCAGGCCTCACCACCAGTCCAGCGTCTTAACCACTAGGCCACTCAGGGTACCCATTTATCTACCAACCACTTTCTATATTGTGTGGAAGGATAAACAGCTGGGTTTTGCTGCGCGCAGGCTGCCGTCACCGGGTCTCGATCCCGGGGCCGATAGATTCGTAGTCAGCGACGCTAACCACTACACCACCGAGGCGCATTATACTATATATATACATATATATATATATATATATATATATATATATATATATATATGCATACAGTAAACACTCGTCCAACGCGTGTTTGTCCAGCGTGAATTTGCTTATACACGGAAAAATAAATGCGAACAATTATTTGCGGAAAATTTGATTATACACGGTCCGCCAAACACACACTAATATAGTAGTACTGTACGCATGCCAATGCGCGCTCTAGTGTTTTCTCCTACACTCTCTAACACTCCCGCATCTCCCTCTCTCTCGCGTCACCCCTCGCATCACCCTTTGTCTCAGTCCCGCTAACGCGTTAAGTTTGACAGTGAAGTTGTGTTGGATTGGATTGTTTTTGTTGTATTTTGCCGTTTTTTTCCTATTATCCTTAGACAGCAGTATGGCACCAAAACGTAAAGCATCTGCAAGTGATAGTGAAGAGAAGAAAAGTCCTAAGCTTATGACATTAGCCGAAAAAATAAAGATTCTAGATAAGTTCGGTGGTGGTATGAGCATAACATTACTTGGCCGTGATTATCACGTGAACGAGTCTACCATACGCACCCATCCGAAAGAGCGAAGAAAAGATACGTGCTATTTCCATTTAATATATTTTTATTTTTCATATGTAAATATCATTTTGTTTATGATTTTAGTATGTTCTTATTTTATATACAATATAAGCAGGGAAATTCATTTATGAGTGAATAAAAAATTTACGGGAGACTTTACCCGGCCGCGTTCAAGTATCCCCATTTATCCCATAAGGCAGGGGTTCCCAAATTGTGTTCCGCGGAACACTTCTCACGGTATACAAGTGTTCCGCGGAACACCAATTTGGGAACCCCTGCCATAAGGTATTAAGTTTGTCCAACGCGGATTTACCTAACGCGCCGTTCTCGAGGAACCTAATCCCCACGTTGGACGAGGGTTTACTGTGTGTGTATATATATATATATATATTGCTTGTTCACAGTTATATTCCTTTATGAGGGTTTATAATACTTCTTGTCAAAAAAAAATATGGGGACATTCTATCCAGCGATAACTACAGGCCTATTGCTGTTGCCTCCTGCTTCTCAAAATTACTTGAGAAACTTTTGTTACGCCAAATGATTATTTATGGACGTTTCCTCATCAGTTTGTTTTTAAAAGGTCCCATTCATCTGACCTGTGTACTGTATTTATGTTTTAAAAAAGATTGTATTTAGGTACCGTATATTGTGAGTTAGTCAACTATTTACAGTTGTTTTTTTAATATAAGCAGAGCATATGAGAGTGAATCACAATATTCTATTTAAAAAATAAGGAGACATCCTGAATGTTCCACCGTATGTTTTAAATTTCTTGAAACTTTGGTACACACAACAAACTTCTACCGTTAGATAGGGCAACGTATTGTCCAAATGTTTTGGTTCCTCATGCGGAGTTAGACAACAACTCCTTACTCTCGACTCTGCTGTTTAATATACATATTGATAGATTAATTGCTTCGCTTGGATCAATTTAGAAATATTTGTGATTCATATTCACAGAACCGTGACATTGATTTTAATGTTACTAAAACTAAGGTTATGCAATTTCATCCCAAAAGCTCAAATCAAACAGCTAATATTATTTTAAAAATGAGAGACGAACCAACGGAGCAGGGGCAAGAATTTAAGTACCTGGGTCAAACTATCCAGCCTTGAGTGACAATTCAAATAATAAGGAAACAGGATCGAAGTTACGGCGCTAAGGCAAACATGATTATGAGGAACTTCAAATTCTGTACAAGCGAAGCTTAAGACACTCTTTTTCATACTTTCTGCACTAATATTTATGGGCAACAACTCTGGGTTAATTATGAAAAAGGCTTCTGTAGAACCCAAATTTGCTTTATAACAGATCTTCTAGACTGCTACATAAGTTACCTCCAAGATGCTCAGACTCTCAAATGTTTGCTAACCGCAACGTTCCGAGCCTCCCTGAGGTAACAATACAGACTAATGCGAAGAGTTAAAAACTCAGACAATCCAATTGTCCAAGCTATTCATAAAGTCCTACTTTATGTCTTCTAGACTGTGGGCTTCTTGGTATGAAAGTGTTTGTCCATAGCTCCACTTAACTCCTGCATTAGCCATCCCATTACGCGTACTTTTTTTTTTATGACACTGTTATTACTAATTTTTTATTATGATATTATTATTTCTAGTTTCTTAATATGTATTATTGTCATTTCTTTACGGTAGTCCTTTTTTGTTTTTGTTTTTAAATTTATTGTTTAATTAGTTGTATCGTTCTAATAATTTTCATTACCATATTAGACATATATATATATATATATATATATATATATATATATATATATATATGCAGAGTGGCGCAAAAGTCGCGCATCATTAGGAATTTTCAGTGTTGATTATATTATTTTTCTTCTTTTAGGTTGGGGATGGCTGCGAAATTAACAATAGACGGCAGGGTGAGCTTGAGTTTTAATGTATGGAATAACGAGGTACAACAAATCGATGAATCGGTACAAAATTTAAATTCTGTACCGATTCATCGATTTGTTGTACCTGGTATTCCTTATATTAAAACCAAGCTCACCCTCTCGTGTGTGTATATATATATAGGGTGTTTCAGGAGGAAAGGTCAATACTTCGGGAGGTGATAGTATCGGTCATTGTGAGAAAAAAGTTCATATGAACATGTGTCTAATGGTAATCAAGAAAGAGAAACCAATTACTGTTTCTAACACTTAATGTTTAAACATTGGCATTTTGAATGGTATCAGATACAGAAATGACAAATTTGTTACAGTTTACAATACGTTTTCGAAAATCCCACCGTCAACCTCAATGTACTTTGCAACTCGTGTACGAAGATCGCGTGTTGTTCATCTGAATTCATCTTGACGTTCCTTTATGCGGGCAGCAGCATCCAAAATGGGCGCGAGCAATTCGTCTCGTGTATCCACCTTTATTTTGTAAACTTGACTTTTCATCCACCCCCACAAACAATAATCTAACGGAGAGAGGTCTGGAGACCTTGGTGGCCATTGAATGGGACCACCGCGGGGGGAGGAAGAGCTGCGCGCGCATCAGATTCAAACAGCTCTATCTCCGTAACCATTCAGAATTAGACACATGTTCATATGAACTTTTTTCTCACAATGACTGATACTATCACCTCCCGAAGTATTGACCTTTCCTCCTGAAACACCCTGTATATATATATATATAATATATAATATATATATATATATATTATATATATATATATATATATATATAGGAACAGGAAAAACGAACATCAAAAAAGGGTACCAATTTTTTAGACATAGCCAACACAATTCAGCTGCTAAATACTATCCAGCAAATACAAAGTCAGCTGGCAAATATAGGAATCCCAGAGCCGGCACCACCATTGGAAAACGAATCGGAACCACCTGTATGCGAAAACGACACAGGAAATATAAAAATAATCCTAGCCAACATTCAGGGCCTTAAATCAAATCATTCCCCGGACAAAGTTTTATACCTGAGAGGACTCATGCAAGAAGCCGGAGCAGACTTTCCATGCCTCACGGAAACTCATCTAAAGAATGTGTACCAGCAAAAACTGAAAAATTAAATATGGCACTAATTGTAATGTACAGACCCCCAAATACGCCAACCTCAAAATTTTCAGATTCCATTACAGAGGTAAGAAATTGGGTAAAAGATCTACACTCTCCAACCCCAAATATTTTTCTCTGTGGTGATTTTAATTTTCCATTCATGAAATATAAAAGGAGAGGAAAAAATATATGTATACACCAGGACAAGGTGTATACATGAAGACCAGGAGCAGGCAAAGATACTGCTAGCTCTAGCTGATGAATTTATGTTAACACAAGAAATAACAGGAAACACAAAAAAAACAACTGCCTAGATTTGGTATTCACAAACAGCAGCAACCTAATTGATAACGTAGAAATATCCCCAACTATAATATCGGATCACAACATTATTGAAATAACCACCAATATAAAAGCAACAGGAAAGGAAAGAACACGAACAACAGAAACAAGCAAATTCGAAATTTTTAATTTTCACTCCAAAGCTATAAACTGGGAAGATGTTGCATCCAGCAAGAAAGTATATAATAGATTGGAAAACCATTTTTGAGGCCAAGACAACGGAAGAGATGCTAATGACTTTAGAGGAGAAGACGCTGGAAATTGTGGAAAGACATGTTCCAAAAATACAACAGAGGAAAGAGAAGTAGGTTCGAGAGACAAAAGAGGTCACTGTTCTGAAAGAGAAAAAGAGTGACTGCAAAATTAAGTAACTGTAAAAATAACATCGGAAAAATATTAAATGATAAACTGCAGAGTATCGATGATGTTATACAGGAACTAATTGAGAATCATACAGAAAAAGACGACGACGAAGCTATAGAAGCGATAAAGGTTAACTCAAAGTACTTCTATAATTTTGCAAAAAGGAAGTCGAAAAACCATGCGACTATCGGACCTCTGAAAAACGAGAACAGTGCTTTATCTGATGATCTAACAGAAGTATTTGAAATATTAAGAGTAGGGGTGCACCGGATATGAATTTTTCATATCCGGCTGGATACCGGATATGCCAGATATGGCCATATCTATCCGGCCGGATATATATATTATTAAGTACCGTATTATTTTTACACTCATATTGCTATGTTTTGTTTTGCATTGGGGGCAAGCGCCCCCCCAAATATAAGATAAATAATAATTTAAGTATATTCAGATGTTTAATTGTTTTGTTCTCTTTCAGGTTCTTGTGTTGTATTAAACTATTAAGTATTAATCATGACAAGTTGTGTGTGGTCACTGTATACAATAAATGATCCTAGCGATATCACTGCAAAGTGTAATATTTGCCAAAAGATTATCAAACGTGGGACGGAGAAAGGTGGCCAAAAGTCTTTTAGCGCAACACCTCTTCATAATCATTTGAAGATTAATCACCCAATAGAGTATACTGAAGCCAAAAACGAAAATGACAAAAAAAGAATAGCTGCGACTGAATCAAAGGAAATAGGTATAGATAGAATACGGGCTAGACCATCAACTTCTACTGGTAGTACTCTGAAAGAAAAGAAAATGGACCAAATGAGTAAGCAGATCTCAATAGAGGAAAGCTTTTCATCTAAGAAAATATGGGACATCAATGACTCCAGGTCTGTGATGATTCACCGTAAAATTGGCATGATGATGGCTTTGGACAACCAGCCATTTACTTTAGTTGAAGATGATGGTTTTATTGATCTAATAATGGCCTACCTCCAACCCAGATATCTCTTACCGAGCAGAAGGTACTTCTCTGATACTATAATTCCTCGTCTTTATAATGAGTTCAAGTCTAAAATTGCTCAGAAGCTAGAAGAAGTAAAGCATGTCAGCTTTTCTTCAGATATATGGACATGCACGACCTCTCAAGAAAGTTTTATATCATTATCGGGTCACTGGATAGGTAAAGATTTTGAAAGATACGATGCTGTGCTACATGCCTCTCATTTCTCAGGGTCGCATACTGGCAAGAACATATCTGAAAAGTTTCGCTCTATGTGGGATAGTTGGGATCTTGATGCAAATAAGAGGAATTTATTGGTGAGGGATGGAGCTAGTAATATGGCTCTTGGTAGTGACGTGGCTGAAATACCTTCAATACACTGCAGCATTCATTTACTCCAACTGGTTATTAGTGACTCAATTATGGTTCAGAGGAGTGTAATTGATATCCTTGCAAAAAGGCGCCGCCTTGCAACTCACTTTAATCATTCTCCTTTGGCCTGTAACAATTTTAAACACATTCAAGTGCAGCAAGATCTTGAGCATATTTGATGCTAGAAAGATTATATAAATTAAAAATTCCAGTGCAACTGTATTTGGCTGATCGTAGTGAATTACCTACCATCACATCCTTCGAGTGGACACTGATTCGAAATCTCCTTAAAATATTAAAACCATTCTTCCAACTAACTCGGGAAATGAGTTCGGAAAAATCAACTTTGTCTTCCGTAATCCCAAGCATTTTGTATTTTACAAAGATTTCTTTCAAAGATTGGCCATGATGACCAAGGTGTTCAAACGACAACGAGAGAACTCCTGACTTCTCTTCGAGCGCGTTTCTTGTCGGAGATTAATGCTGGGAAGTCTTTGAACATAATGAAAAACAGGGCTTATGTGACTGCGACTGCAATAGATCCGCGGTATAAGGTATGTTATCTTTCTTTCAACAAGATCAAAAAGAGCAGGCTAAATCCTGGCTGATTGAAGAAGTCATAGGTATTGAAAATGACAAAGGTGGTAATGATTCTAATGAAAATGAAAGTGAAGGCAACGAAAGTGGAAGCGAAAGAAGCTCAAATTCCAGTTCTCCTATGCGAAAGAGGAAAGACGAAGAGGACATTCTTGAAGCGTGTTTTATGGAGATCACAAAAGGAGAGCAATCTGGGGAAGTAAGTTACAAGAGAAGAAGGTTGAAAAAAAAGACTGCTCCTATTCTACTGATTGCAGGAGAGTTAGACCGATATGCATCTGAACCTCTTGTAGATAGGAAACGCTGTCCAGTTCAAATTTGGAAGGAGGAGGACCAATTTCCTCCTTAAAACTATTGTTTCAAAGCTTCTCTGCACACCCGCATCCTCTGTATTTTCAGAGAGAATGTTTTCTGAATATGGAAACATCTATGAAGCAAGGCGAACCCGAATATTGCCTAAAAGAGGAGAAATGCTCTTGTTTCTGCACCATAACGGAAAAAAGTTCTACATCACTGTTGTTGTTTTTTTTTATTCTGAAGACCTCCAGGCTGAATGGCGGCATCTGACCTACACAATACTGCCCTCCATTCATTGATTTCATTCCAGGCATTTTATATTGTATTCAATGTATTGTTTTACATTTGTCAAGCTTGTAATGTTTTGTATTGTTTTGAAAATAAAGGAAAAAAGGAGAAAAAAGAATGGAAAGCAAGTGCAGGGGTCTAGCAATATTTTACTCTTTTTTAAAAATTTAACGCCGAGACGTTTTTATAAAAACTCTGATTATATTAATAGAACTGTAATCGTTAAGGATGGACAGATGTTTTGTTTATTCTTGTCATCAGTATTGTGTTGATTTAATATAAAAAGTGTTGCTGGACTGGTTTAGGGGTGGGCCCTGGAGGGCTTTCCATTTTTTTTGTATACAAAATATTATTTGTAATGTGTTATCATATTATGGCAGATTTTCATAGAGGTGTTAATTTTCTAATGTCTTGGCCTATATCCGGCATATCCGGCCGGATACCGGATATTTCGCAATATCCGGTGCACCCCTAATTAAGAGCTCAGTACGAATCACCTTTCAGTATCCCAAAAGCTGAAAATGATATGCGATAGAAACGCGTTCTTTGAAGAAGAACTACAAGGGGAAAGTATAACGGACTTCGACTTTACGACAGATGATATTACACAAGCTATAGGGAAACTAAAAGCACACTCAGTGCAGGACCGGATAAATGGAATGCCACACTGATCAAAAACTGCAAGAATGCAATCGCTCACACCTTATATTGGATATGGAGATGATCCCTAGACACGGGAGAAATACCGGCATCTTGAAGAACGCGAACATAGTCCCAATATATAAAGGAGATCGATCCGAGGCCAAAAACTATAGGCCAGTGTCGCTTACATCTCATCTCACTAAAATATTCGAAAGAATAGTTAGACAGAAAATCTATGACTTTTTGGAAACCCAGAAAAAATTCAATGATAACCAACATGGGTTTCTGTCAGGCAGATCATGTCTATCACAACTAATGAAACACTACAACATTATTGATGCAATGGAAAGTAATGAAAACTATGATGTAATATACACAGACTTTGCCAAAGCGTTCGACAAGTGAGACCACAAAATCATAATACATAAACTGAAATATATGGGAATAACAGGAAAAGTAGGGAAATGGATATATAATTTCCTTAGTGAGCGGCGGCAAGTCGTTACAGTACAAGGAGTATCTTCATCAGAACCGCAGGTCCTCAGCTCAGCACCACAAGGAACAGCATTAGCTCTACTGCTCTTCATAATCATGCTAACTGACATAGATGAGGACGTTACTAGAGAGAGCACAGTAACATCTTTCGCCGATGACACAAAGATCAGTAGAAAAATAAGAAACCCAGAAGATATAGGATCTCTACAAACAGACATGAACAGAATCTACAAGTGGACGGAAGATAACAATATGAAGAGAAATTTCAGCTGTTAACCCTTTGCCTGTCCCGTGCATCACATGTGATACATGCTTCACATATGATACAGAGAGCGCATCATAAATAATATTTAGTGTGATACATTCTATGATCACATATTACCCACCAACTAAACCAAATAAACCTCCTATAACCAAGTCTGAAAACAAGCATGGACGTTTGGACCAAACTTATGAAAATGCTTTGGACAGGCAAAGGGTTAAGGTACGGAAAAAGGGAGGACCTAAAATCCATGGAATATTATACCCCAAATGGACAGGAAATTCAGAGAAATTCTAGAGCAAAAGATTTAGGGGTTGTAATGACTGATGCTAAATTTGAAGCACAGAATAAGCTAGCAGTAAACAGAGCAAAGAGAATAACTGGGCAGATACTGAGAACCTCTAAACGAAGGGATAGGAATATAATGATTCCTCTACTGAAAACTCTGATCATACCCAAATTGGAATACTGCTCGGTCCTAACATCCTCATATAAAAAAGAAGACATTAGACAACTAGAAGGGATTCAGAGAAGCTTCACAGGCAATATCAAGGGGTGCAAAGAAGTAAATTACTGGGAAAGGTTACGCGAACTAATCCTATATTCACTGGAAAGGAGAAGAGAGACACACACCATTATTTACTCTTGGAAAATAATGGAGTAACTAGTTCGTAATCTTACTCTGAACCCTGTAACTCCCCAAACAACAGTGGAAAGTAGAAAAGGAAGACTGTGTCGTGTTCCCAAATTAAAGGCGAGACAGAGAACATCCTTAACCATGAAAGAAAATAGTTTTGTTGTGAGAGGACCAAAACTGTTTAATCAGCTGCCCAAAGATCTAAGGAACACGAATGGTGTTGCAGTGCACATCTTCAAAAGAAGATTAGACGCCTGGTTCCGAACAATCCTAGATGAGCCGGGCGTACCTGGCTATGTGAAGGTGGAGAGTACAAGAAACTAACTCACTACTTCACCAGGCCAACTCAAGAGGAGGGACGACAAGTTTGACCTTCGTGAAATGAGGAATCATGGCAAGGAACCTTTGAAAGGTTGAAAGGAAGGTGTATATATATTAATTTTTTACACTACGTGTACTTTTTATTTTAATTTCTTTCTTTTTTTCTTCTTTTTGTAGTGTTAGCAGTGGGTAGGTTTTTTTTACAAGTGTAAGAACAAAATCATTAATTTACAATGGGTAAATAGATATTTTGTAACTCATCAAGAAATCCACTCGTATCAGACCAGAAATAGATCAAAGCTTGTTATACCTCAATTTAGATTGTCTTCATCTCAAAAACTACCCATTTTCATTGGATTGAAACTATGGAATGACTTAAATGCTGATATAAAAAATACTGTGAATGTGAATTTGTTTAAAACCAAATTGAAATCCCGATTAATAATGGCATACTAACAAAAATCTAGGAGTGATGTCCATTACTATTGTTTATTAATTTCTCGTTCGTAATCTAGTATTACACACACATTTCTTGCGATTGTTCAGTTCTTATCTCTCATGTATAATATTGATTTCTTTGTCTGGTATTGGTATAATACCTTCGATGGTGACCTTGTATTTGTCATATAAATGATGATAATTTAAGATCAATACATACTTTAACTATTAATAATACTTATTTATTTTTTATTAATTAATAATAACTAGCTGTTTATTTTTAATAAGAACCCAGTAAAGGCTAAAGCTTAAGAGCCAAGTTAAATAAAATAAATAATCCAGCTTCACAATTATTTATATCATTGTAAATTGTAAAACCAATGTATTTATTTTATTACTAATAAAGGTTATTAAATTCAATTCAATAGGTTTTATTATTACTTGTTTCAGTACGTGTCTTATTTTCATTTATCTTTTAGTCAAATTTTTTTAAATTTATTATTGTTTGATTTATCTTATCGTTTATTTTCTTCAAGAATATTGTACTATATTATAGGATTTTTATATATATATATATATATATATATATATATATATATATATATATATACAGGGCCGGATCTAGAAGTTGCGAGGCCCTAGGCAGATCTAGAAATTGCGAGGCCCTAGGCCTATATATATGAAAATATGGACTTAATTATCGGTACTATACCAGCAATATTAGAATCCCGCATAGACAGAACTATGCCAGCACTTAAAAATTAAACCAAACCAAAATAATCACGCATGGAAATTGTATAAGAAATATAAATAAACCATACAAATAAGTATAAATTATAATATGAATCAAGATTTGTATCGAAAATATAAGAATGATTTCTAAGATTTATATAATATTATAGGTAATGACTTTCCATAGTATACAAACGTTTTTCATGTGAGATGTATAAGAGATGTTGACATTTCATTTTTTAATAGTGAGCGATCGACTTATCAGGCTAAATATTAATGCTTTAATATTTGGTTCAGATGCTCCTTGAATATTACAGCAATGCTTTTCTACTTTTCTTCGAGCTAAACTCTTCAATTAATTGAGAATAATCTAATGAATTTGTTATATCGTTTTCTATTGATAACATAGCTAATGATTGCAATCTCGCTTGAGACATGGTGGAACGCAAATATGTTTTAATAAGTTTGAGACGCGAGAAACTTCTTTCAGCCGAAGCAACAGTAACTGGGATGGTTAATATTATTCGAAGTGCAACATAAACATTAGGATAAATCTCACTTAGTTGTTTTTGCACTATATAAACAAGAGCATTTCCGAGATCTGTTTTCTCAGGGATAAACCTGCAAAGTACTTTAAGTTCTTCATAGAGTTCTAAATCATTAATATCACTTGAACAGAACGCGCAAAACGGCTTGAGCGAGGCCCCCTTTGGCGCGAGGCCCTAGGCGATCGCCTAGTTCGCCTATAGCTAAATCCGGGCCTGTATATATATATATAAAGGCCCGTATCCAGGATTTTTTTCGGGGGGGGGGGCACACCAACTTCAGAAAATAAATAAGTGTGTATAGCTCTTCTTAGGAGCATTGAGGGTGCATAGGATGACGTTACTTTAAATTCATTAACTGCAAGTAGATGATGTATGAAATGAAGCTCAGAAAAAAATTCAAATGAATGTCTCTGAAATTGCTCACTGGTAAATTTGTAATTTGTTCTGTAGTATCACATTCAGTTAGGACAATATTTTCACTTTGGGAACTTTGCCCTTCACTAGTATCAATTCTCTGCCGCTTAATCGGCACAAAAAATGAAGTAATCATCTTCATTAATTCTGAAAAGATGAGAACGTACTCAAGTTAATAACACGAAAATAATGGCTGTGGAGTCGGCACATAAAAAACCGACTCCGACTCCGACTCCTCAATTTTTTGTCTATCCGACTCCGACTCCGAAGGTATATTAATTCTAAATCTGCTATGATGATAATTACACAAGAGGCATTTCATCACCACCACGTGAAGCATCATCATCTGTGGTCATTGTTACGGTAACTTTGTCTGTAGTAAAGAATCTTGTAAGTGGTGCTTGTCGTTCAGTAGATTTCTGATATTTTGTTAACTTTGAAGTAGTTGGAAGGTTTTTATTACTATCTTTCTCAATGACAACTTCTAAAATTTTGGGATGGAAACTGCAAATGTCTTTTCAAATTTGATGCTCTGGTTGGTGCATTTTTATCAGAGCCAGTAAAACCACTGATTTTTGCTTCACATAATTTTTCATCATCATCATCTTCTATCATACACTGACACACGAAATGTTTCCCATCTGTGGTTATTGTAAAATATTAAAAAACTGCAGACTTTGTTGGAAGTGTCTTTGCCATTGTGAAAGGGGTTTTAGACTTGAAAGTTAAAAACTTATGAAATTTAGAAAGAACTCGAAATTAAATAAGCATTAAAAATAAAAATATTATCTGAAAAGAAAAAATGAATTAATGGCATTAGTGTCTGAAATGGAAAACATTGTGTTTATTATTTAAGTGGTTTAACCACCATAGCTGCCAGTGATATCACACACAAAAACATATTTTATTAAAATTTATATTGAGGTCGGAGTCGGAGTCGGAGTCGCAGTCGGTACATTTTTACCGACTCCGACTCCAGCACCACCAAAATTGCTTCCGACTCCGACTCCACAGCCCTGAAATAATACACCTATATGAACTAAGACGAGCACAAGCACAATCCACATAACCAACAATATGCCGGTCTGTGTTGACAGCCAGCGGCTATGCCGGTAGCTATGCATTCCACCAACACACCACATATAAACTCACACAAACAACATCACTTTAGCTTTGCTAGACTCAAATACCCTTGTTTATATTAAATTTTTGCTGACTATGCTGCTGCTCTTTTGACGTTCAGCAGCGTCTTATACAAAATTATATTATTAAACAAAAAAGCAAAAAAATTAAAACCCTTCAAAAAAATATTTTTTCGCGAAATTTCGGGGAGGGCACGTGCCCCTCTGGCACCCCCCTAGATACGGGCCTGTATATATATGCTTGTGTAATGACTAACCATATATGGTGTGTGTGTGTGTGTGTATTTTAATCAAACTAAAGGAATTATTAAATACATTTTCAATTCCATCAGAAACAAGAGGCACAACAAGACCTAACGAAGCGTGTTCAGCCTTCCATTTTAGCGTGAGTTTAAAGAACAAAGAGAAAAGGTTCCTGTTCATGCCAGAAGCGAGTATCAAAACACGATAATGTTTAAGTATTCCGAAACGAGGCCCAGAACCACCGCAAAATACGAACAGGGAACGCGTAACGATGTATATAAAAACCCAATTACGGAACACTAAACAGAAGTTAAAGGGGCCCGAAGTGTTCGTACGAATGGTACTTATGCAGATTGAATACTTTTATTACGCCATTCCGAGTTCAATCTGAAAAACATTTCAAAACACTTTTCTGCTCCAAACAGATTATCAAAATAGTTCTTCAATAAAGACAGAATAAACGGTCACAAAGCATAAATAAAAGACCCCGTCCGCACGCACGCACTCCCATATATATATATATATATATATATATTATATATATATATATATATATATATATAATGTTTTCTGGAAAGAAAGGTTCCGGAACTGTACTGCTATAAATCTTCTACAACCTTTGCCATTTGTTACCCCATCATACCCTGTGGCCATCCCAAAAATTTGTCATGTAACCCTTCCTCCATCCCTCAAAAAAATCTGAATAAAAATAAAAAAATTACATTTTCTTCCGCAATGTTCAACCGCCAGAAAAAAGCCATATATATATATTATATACAGGGCGTCCCAAAAAATGTATACACACTTTAAATAATTATAAAGGCAGTGTTTATTAAAATACATTTCATTTTCAAAATGTAATAGAATCTACAGACATTATTTAATTGTTTTGTCAACGCCTGTTTTCAAACTGACGTCCGTTCTGGTCCAGGCACTGCTGATAACGCGAAGCAATGGAATCGCAAACATCACGAAACATTTCGTTTGGTATTTGTGTGCATTCTCGTTCAATGGCTGCTCTCAATTCAGCGACTGTTGCAGGTTTTATAGCGTAGACTTTGTCTTTTAAGTATCCCCATAAAAAAAGTCTAGTGGTGTGAGGTCTGGTGAACGCGGAGGGTATTCTACGAAACCCCTTCGTCCAATCCACATCCACATCGTGCCAAGTACCACTCGCAATACTCCACTCTTCGGTCCGGATCATCTTCATTAATAGCATGGACTAATCTTGGAATGTAACTTTTCCATTGACAGCGCTTCAAAATGCGTTGGACAGACGATTCTGAAATTCCTACCTCACGACTCGCTTGCCGCACAGATTTTCTTGGACTTTGGTGATACGTTTCCAGTACTCTTTCTTGCTTTGTGGGGCTTGTCGATGTCCGTGGTCTTCCGGAACGCTTCTTGTGGACATTCTGAACAGTTCCATCGGCTTCAAACTTATCTCTAATTCGAGTGATGGTAAGTCGCGTTGGTGGATCTGTTTGAAACTCCCTCCTAAACTGTCTTTGCACTTCAACTGCGTTTTCACACTTCCAGTAGCATTTTAGAATGAATTTCCTTTGTTCAAAGCTTAGTCTGACTGCCATTATTAATTCTAATGGGTTTAACTTGGAAAGAAAGAAACATCAATTGAGCTATCAGCTGTTAAAGTGTGTATACATTTTTTTGGGACGCCCTGTATATATATATACAGGAGAATAGGAGAATATTCCGCGCAAGATGAGAGCGAAAGAACGAAACAAATGAAAAAATGAGGTAACCACCCGGGAATCGAACCCGGGATCTTCCGATTGCCGGTCAGATATGATAATCATTACACCACGGGCCTCACTCAATCAAATGTCGTAATTCCTCTACATGCGCGCAGAAACCAATGCCCCAAAGGGGCACCTCCCGCATGCCGTAACATTATAACTGCAAACACGCAGTATAATTAACGTAAAGAACGACGCTTTGTATAGGAGAATATTCCGCGCAAGATGAGAGCGAAAGAACGAAACAAATGAAAAAATGAGGTAACCACCCGGGATCTTCCGATTGCCGGTCAGATATGATAACCATTACACCACGGGCCTCACTCAATCAAATGTCGTAATCAAATTTTTTCATTTGTTTCGTTCTTTCGCTCTCATCTTGCGCGGAATATTCTCCTATACAAAGCGTCGTTCTTTACGGTTTCTCGTGTTTTCCTTAGATTCCCCTTCAATTGTTTTAAGATGCTTCCGTAAGTTTTCGATAGCATTAATGTCTGGGCTTTGAGGTGGCTTGTCCAAGTTTTACTTCTCTAGCAACCTTTTTTCTCGGCAAATACTCGTAATTCTTGTTTATCATGATAGGCTGTTTCTTGGGTCATAGAGTACATAAATTCAAAGTTTTGCCCAATTAGGGGACTCCTACTACGCAGGGTATGTTATAAAACTTTTTACATTTTTCCATCGATTTTCGTAATATAGCCCATTTTATTAGCAAAGAAACCTCCCTATATCATCAGCCCACCTCCAATTTTAATTAATGATGGTTGAGACACGCTACTCGGACTTCTCCAATTAATTATCAAAAAGCTCAATGTTGGAATTGCATTTTTCCACTAGTCTCTCCAGTCTTTTTTTTTAACAAAGGCAAGTTTTTTCTCGTGTTAATGTTGTTTAGTTTAAGCTTTTAAGCTGCTACTTTGCTTTTTAAACCCAACCTCCAGAAAATATTTTGAGCAAAAACCTTTCATTCTTTTCCGAAGAAATAATTATATCTGCATTAACGCGCAGACATGGTGTAGAGCAGCCTTGTCGAGCGACTTTTGAGCAGCCTATACTTTTAGTAACTGTGTACAAGTTTATAAGGATCCTTGCATTTGGTACATATAGAATTTATAACCACAACTTCGTTTTAATACTCATACAGGTCCACGTACGCACGTGCTCAGAGAGAATAAGACGAGTCGATTTATGATCCTCTTATCTTTTTCTGGTATTTTAGGAAAATGTTTGATATTCCTCCGCACCACGAACAGAAGTTACAAAAGTTACAGGCTCACAAAGACCCTAACATCCACTCTGCCCATGAAAGAAAATGGAAAAAAAGAAAAAACAAATGAAAAAAATTAAAACTCCCACACCAGGCTTACACTTATAAATGTGTAACACTTTCACGTCGTCGTCGTCGTAGTAGTAGTAGTAGTAGTAGTAGTAGGAGACGGGGATCCTATTGTTCCGCCAGCCACCGCTAACAGAAAACAGTGGTGAAAGAAGAGTTTTAGGAAAGCAGAAAAAGTGAGTATAATGAAAGGACTAGCTTCAGCGTTCATTCACATCATTCACACCCCAATTTAATAATTCTCCGGAAAGTGTACGTCGTGCGTGTGATTTCCCCACCCACCCTCCCTTCTTCTTAAAAAGATTTTTCATTAATGTAATTTATAGAGCATCTTTCGCATAGGAATTGCTCAGATAAGGAAGCTCTAATCCAGGGGCACCTCCAGCTGGCCAGCATAACAAATTTAAGAATTCCCTTAATAGTGTATATCATGCGCGGTTTTTTTCTCTTCTTCTTTTCTTGCTTTTCACGAAGTTGGGAAGTTTCACGAAGTTTTGTTACATACTTTTAAAACAATGAAATTCCGCTCTAGCTAAGTAGCATCCCTAAAGTTGAATGTGCCTTTCCGGAGGTTTTCACTCCCAAGAGTTCCCATTCAGCTTCTCGTTTTTACCAATTGGAAATCATCTGAGACTCCCACTGCTTTGAAACCAGTTCTGGCCAACGCCTCCTATTACATTTACATCTACACTGCTTCTATGTCTATAGATATGGACCCTATATACTTAAATTTTTCGAAAGTTCCCATCAAGCTTCCTGTCTCTATCAATGGGGATATCTGAACTCCCAATGCTCTGGAGGAACCAGACCCGATCAGCACCTCCTCCTACATTTACTACGAAAGGAAAATCGGACTACTCTGTATACTAAATAAAATAATACCTCAATTTACCTTCCCTTTAATGCAAGTTTCTGCTACTGAAATACCTAACTTATTCTTAAACATATTTACCGAATTGCTCGCTACAACCGCCCGCGGGAAGGCTATTTCACCTATCGACTGTCTTATAGGTGAAAGACCTTCGCACCGTTCATCTCAAATGGTTCTTTGAGAACGTGAGCTGCAAGGACAAGATGCTGTCAGAAAGCCGTATGTGAGTGATGCGAATAAGAAAAAAAGGCTTCAGTTTGCAAAGGAACATCGAAACTGGCGTGACAAATGGAAAAATGCTTTGTGGAAAGCGCACCAAAAGTGAACTTTTAGGAAATGAAAGATGTAGGTTTGAGAGACGACATAGCCATCACAAGTTTCCATCTAACTATCAGTAAGAGTGACTGTAAAACATGTTAGGGGCTCTATTATAGTATGGGTTGCTGCATTTCAGGTGGAGTGGGCGATTTTGTAAAATTCAGATGGGAATATATGAATAAGACTCACTACCACAGAATTGGGGTTCATCATACACTGCCGAGTAGAGCTCGTTTAATTAGGTGGGGGGGGGGGGGGGTCGCCTTTGAGCAAGCCAACGACCCAAAACATACTGCAGTACTCAACAGGGCTTAAATAAAGAGGCAGAAACAGACTAAGAGGGCCCAAGTGTTAAAGTTTCTACCACAAAGTCCTGATCTAAACCCCATTTGAACACGAGGGAAAACAACTGAAAATGACACCCAAACGTGAAATCATCAACCTACAAGACCTTCCCATTCGATATGGCAAAAAATTCCTACGGAAAGGCTACAAGTTTTGGTTGATTCATTGTCCTCGAGATGTGAAACCATCATCAGTGCTCGAGGAGGTCAGGCTAAATTACTAAAAATTACTAATATTTTGATATAATTTATTCGCACTCTTCACTTTTATAATCAGAATTATACAGGGTGTCCCATAAGTCTGATCTCATAGGAAAATTTATTTTAAATTAAATTTACGAAAATAATACATTAGAACTAAAACAAATGTTTAACCCATTAGTGTCCAAATTATTTATTTTCTACCTATGATCACAATATTCTGTATTTTAACTGTAAATACACTTAAAACTTTTACAGCTCATAAATTTAATACAAAACATACCATGCCATACAGGCTAACTAAGATGTTTTGTATTAAATTTATGAGCTGTAATAAGAGTGTATTTACAATTAAAATACAAAATATTGTGATCATAGGTAGAAAATAAATAATTTGGACACTAATGGGTTAAACATTTGTTTTAGTTCTAATGTATTATTTTTGTAAATGGTACATTGTTGTATGGTATGTCCTGTGTACAGGACACTGGGCATATTATTATTATTATTATTATATATAAAATTTGGATAATGAGACAAATATTTCTTCTTAGTGACAACTTTATTAAATTGATATCTTGTTTTGGAACCCTTTTTTTGCTGCAAGCAAGTACAGGGTTCATACACAGGTCCAAGTTCTAATAAAGTTTCCTGATAATCCCTGATATTTCAGATCTGATCCCGATATATAAATATATATAAAAATTATATAAAAATTGCATAAAAGGTGTAAAAAATTCACATTTCATATAACACAATTAAAACCTAATTTTTATTCTAACTACTCTTGAAAAACGTATGCAAAAATCCCATGGCAGGCTGAAAAAATTAATACTAGATAACAAAATGTATGAGTTTTATATAATATAAAACAAATAGTGCTTATTTTTTGTTAAATTATTTTATATTAACATTTTAAATTAAATTATAGTTAAATTATTTATAAAATATTTACAAATAATTAAGTCCTAAATATTTCATAAATATTTTATATTCCCCTCATATTCTCAGAAATTAAAAATCCTGATATTTTTGCAGGTGTGTATGAACCCTGAAGTAGAATAACACGTAATAGCTAGTAAATGGAAGTGAGTCACGTTTGCCTATTTTTCGAACTATACATTAGGGTGGATCGATTTTACATTTTTTTCGATTTCCATATTCTAATAGAGACAAAAACTTGCGCATGCATGAGAAAATAGCCTCTGCAAAATCTTAGCTTAATAGGTAATCATCTTCTGCCCCCGGCAGAGCGATGAAAATCATATTTTAGAGTCAAAAACGTATTTTTAAACCCTAGCCTAGAGTCATAAAATTTTGCGTGTGTGTTATTTCATGCCTAAGCAACGATATAAATACTATGGGAAATATATAAATGCATTATTTAAGACAAAGAGCCGATCTGAAAATATACATATTTTCAGATCGGCTCTTTGTCTTAAATAATGCATTTATATATTTGACTCTAGGCTAGGGTTTAAAAATACGTTTTTGACTCTAAAATATGATTTTCATCGCTCTGCCGGGGGCAGAAGATGATTACCTATTGAGCTAAGATTTTGCAGAGGCTATTTTCTCATGCATGCGCAAGTTTCTGTCTCTATTAGAATATGGAAATCGAAAAAAATGTAAAATCGATCCACCCTACTATACATACATACATATTTTATATGTATATACACATATATATACACTGTATGATGAGTTTCCCTTTTCAGGATAATCTACCAGGGAGGACTCACCTGCACCTCTGACTCCTATTATCTTACAGCATTAATTGGTGCTGAAAATCTGTAAACACTGGATATCTATTTGGAAAATTCCCCACTAAAAAAAAATGGAAATTCCTCTTCTTCCTTGAATTTTATGGTGAAGCGATTTATTTTATATATTTTTTTCGTACACGAGCATTATTTTTATAGGATTTAATTTTTTTTTAATTCGTAGTAGTTTTTTTCCTTTTCTTTTGCAACATCTATAGTTTCTAGAAACTACAGATAAGGGATAAGGTAGCAAAAAGGAGACTTTGAACATTTCAAGGACTTTTCATTGTCGAAGTAGTATTATCAAATGGGACGGTATATAGAATTCAAAAGAAGGGATTCGGAAAGGAATGTATTACTCATATTGCCTTATTAAAGCCTTGGTATGAAAGACTCGCAGTGCCGAAGGTTAAAGTTCTCGAGATGATAGATTAATTATTTGCATCAAGGGACCAATGACTGAATGGCGCTCCAGTCGCGGGCCCAGAGGTTTCTCAGAATGAAGAGGATTCTGAAGGTTTATCGCCAATGGCCGATTTAACGAATGCTAATAATAATAGTCACGATAATCTAATGTCAATGTATCGTTTATTGCCACAGATCGACGGTATCTGGAGTGTGGAATCTTTAGACGATTAACGTTTCACTTCGTTTGTTGTGTATTTATTGTATTTTTTACTTTTTAGTTTAGGTAATTTTAAAATCTTATTTTTCTTTTGTTTCTTCTCAACTTCGGCAAAAATAGAAGAATTGCGTTGTGTTTGTTGGAGATTCGAGGAGAGGAAACTTTAACTGGTAAACGTCAGACGGATCAATGCGCCCGATACCAGAAACTACATCATCCATTCCAGGGCTGAGAATACATCGTTTCGAGTCTGGTATCCTGGTGAACGTATCTATTTTAGACTATTACGTAATGGTGATATTTCTTTCAATGTGATATCACGAAGAGGAATTACGATCGGAAGCGTCCTCACTTATGTTGCCTAGTGACTTACGGCTGGACGAGTTTACGGACTTCACTGAAGAAACTGAAGCGTACGAGTATATCCGAGAGAGGGCTCCACTGTTGGAAATTATATAGACAGTACGGTACCAGTTATTCAAAATATGTACACTTACGTTAAAGATCCGGAGCTAGCTAAGGAAATGGAGGAACGTGTTCATAATTTGGATAGTTTTTTGAGTGTGGATGAGGGAAAGAAGGATAATCTATTTAGATTTTGCTCGCGTGTGGCGTCTCAAAAAGGACAGATCGAACAGCATCGAAAAAGGTGCGCAGTGATGTGGGAAAAAGGAAAAAGGTGAGGGATTTCTCACTTAAGAGAGATCAGAGTCGAGAAGGTTTTGCGTCATCGAAAGCTGAACACATTTCTGCTAGTCATTGAACTGTAAACATCTCCATCGAATGTATTCATTTGCTTTGCTTCATTAGTGGTTATCGTATTTTCTTGAACATATTATAAAACGCTATGGTAAGAGTCACATTAAACTGATATTTAATTTGCTCCAATTTATTAAAACTACCATAATAATAATAATAATAATAATAATAATAATTATTATTATTATTAGGGACTAGTACGTTTCATGGACTGCTCTCGATTTTCCTACGAAATTGCAAACAAGGGCAGTCGATGACCCTGATTTTGTTTCTGCAATCGGTTTTCTTGAGAAATGATAAAGAAAAATGTTATTGGATATTGAATAAATTTATTTACTGAAAAGACGCAATACACTCCAACATCTTTTTGAATAAGTCCGAGCTGGTGTGGCGCTTACGCCATACCATACAAATTCACAAAAAATGACAAGAATTAGTGCGATATATATCTTGCAAAAAACAATAGTATAAGAAACTCGATTAGGTCAGGTCAGGTCAGGTCAGGTCAGGTCAGGTCAGCAACATCACTAACGGCACTCAGTCACCTCGAAAACAGCCCACCTAAGTCCTTAAGAAAGTTATCCCAGGAAACGGGTGTCTCCAGAAGATCCATTCAACGAATTCTTACAACAAATCGTTTCCACTCCTACAAAGTCAAACTCGTTCAGGAACTGCACGGTGACGACACAGACCGTCGTGTAGAGTTCTGCCAGTGGATTCTACAACATCGACAGCTTCAACGAAGGATCATGTTCAGCGACGAAGCGATATTTCACATCAGCGGTCGTGTCAATAGGCATAATGCACGCTATTGGGCCAATGAGAACCCCCACTGGATGGAGGAAGGACATGTGCAATTTGATCCGCGAATTATGGTATGGGCTGCGCGCTCTGGGGTGATCGGTTAATTGGTCCGTATTTTTTCGACGGCAATGTAACAGGTGAAACATATCTGCATATGCTGCAAACATTTCTAATGCCCATACTGGACGACATTCCATTGGCAGAACGGGCGGAGATGTGGTTTCAGCAGGATGGTGCACCACCACATTTCGCAACCATCGTCCGGAGCTCTCTAGATGAAACATTCCCAAGCAAGTGGATCGGACGGCGAGGGCCCGTTGAATGGCCACCTAGGTCTCCAGACCTCTTCTTGTAGGGCCATCTCAAGTCGGTAGTCTATGCTGATCGACCCAGAAGCATACGTTCTTTAAAGGATAAACTCGCATCAGAGTGTGCCAAAATCGGTAACAATGTATTAAGGAATGTTCAAACATCATGCATTCAACGCGTCAGAAAGTGTCTCCAAGTGGAAGGCTACCAATTCGAACATTTATTATAATTTAATAAAATGTGCCTTAGTTCCTGACTTTTGCGCAACCCTATATATATATATGTATATATATATGTATATATATATATATATAACCTTTGGTTTAGTTAGCTTCCGCCCGAATTGTTCATTCTGACGAAGGTCAAGCTTTTCACTCCACCTTAGACCTACAGTTTAACGTGGAATCCGAACCACGCCCCATCAGCAGCCCAGCGTCTTAACCACTAGGCCACCTAGGGTACCCATTTATCTACCAACCACTTTCTTTATTGTGTGGAAGGATGAACAGCTGGGTTTTGCTGCGCGCCGGCTGCCGTCGGGTCTCGAACCCGGGGCCGATGGATTCGTAGTCAGCGACGCTAACCACTACACCACCGAGGCGCCTCTACACCACCGAGGTGTGTGTGTGTATATATATATATATATATATATATATATATATATATATATATATATAACCAACGAGATAAAAGAAATATCTGAAACATTGAGAGCCCAGTATGAATCAGTTTTCAATACCCAAAAAAGTAACAAAGCGATACCTGACATAGGTGCATCTTTGAAGAAAGATTGCAAGAAAAGTGCATAACAGACTTTGATTTTACCCCAGAAGATGTAGCGAGAGCTATAGGACAAATGAAACCACATTCAGCTGCATGTCTGGACAATTGGAACGCATTATTGATTAAAAACTGTAAAAATGAAATAGCTACACCTTTATACTGGATATGGAGAAGATCACTAGACACTGGGGAAATACCGAGCATCTTGAAAAGAGCAAACATTGTCCCTATATATAAAGGAGGGGGCAGATCTCAAAGAACTATAGACCAGTGTCATTGACGTACAACTCACCAAAGTATTTGAAAGAATAGTTAGAGAGAAAATTTACGATTTCTTGGAGACACTGGAAAGATTCAACGAAAACCAGCACGGATTCCGATCAGGTAGATCATGCTTCTCACAACTTATAGAGCACTACAACAGTATCCTAGATGCACTGGAAGGCGATGACAACTACGATGTCATATACACGGATTCTGCTGAAGCTTTCGACAAATGTGATCACGGTATAATAGCACATAAAATGAAACATATGGGAATAACAGGCAAAGTGGGAAAATGGATCTACAACTTTCTCAGAGAACGTCTACAGATGGTCAAAATTCAAGGTATATCATCAGAATCGGAAGTATGCAGCTCAGTACCACAAAGTATAGTACTGGCCCCACTCCTGTTCAATATCATGCTAACAGACAGACAGCGGGGTAAACAGCAACAGTATAGTAACATCCTTTGCAGACGAGACAAAGATCAGCAGAAAAATCAGAGATGTAAATGAATTGGAGGCCTTGCAGAGGGACACGAACAAAATATACAAATGGTCAGAAGACAACAACACGACATTTAAAACCGAGAAATTTCAGCTCTTGAGATATGGTAGAAAAGAGGAACTCCAGATAGACAGGAAATTCAGAGAAGCACGAAAGTAATCGATCTAGGGGTAATAATGACCGATGATGCGAAATTCGAAATACAAAATCAGATAGCGATAAATAAAGGAAAAGAGAGTCGCGGGACAGGTACTAAGAACGTTCAAAAGAATGGACAGGACAGTAATGATTCCCCTGCTGAAAACACTGATTATACCAAAACTTGAATACTGCTCAGTCTTGACGTCCCCATATAAAAAGGAAGAAACTAATAAATTAGAAGAAACGAGACACATTTCACAACAAAGATTGATGGTTGCAAAGAGCTCAACTACTGGAAAGACTACGTAAACTAAATCTGTACTCCCTGAAAAGAAGAGGAGAGAGGTACACCAGAATGTACATATGGAAAATGATCGAAAAACTGGTACCAAACATCAAACTAAACCCAACTGCCATTCAAACAACACTGGAAAATAGGAAAGGTAGGATGTGTAGTGTTCCCAAATTAAAGGCCCGACAACGAAAATAGCTTGGCTGTCAGGGGGCCAAGACTTTTTAACCATCTTACAAAGGACCTCAAAAACGTTACAGGGGTCAAGGTTGAAGTCTTCAAGAGAAGACTAGATGCCTGGCTCAGGACGGTACCAGATGAGCCGGGTGTACTTGGCTATGTACGGTGGAGAGCGCAAGAAAGCAACTCGCTCCCCCACCAAGCCAGACCTAGAGGCGGGGCCACCAGCTTGACCTTCGTGTGAAGAGATACCATCACACGGAACAGCAACGAGGTCAACGAGGTATACATATAATGTAAATCTTTTTTATTATTGTCAATGGTCCTCTAAACAAAGTCCTATATGCATTAAATTAACAATAAACAGAAACTGAACAAAAATAAGGCAGCGTATTTGAACACAGAACAGTTCACAATCAGACAGCGATCGGCGAGCGAAAAATTCAAGCTGTTTGCTTCAAGAACATCGGAGCATGCGAGGCGGCTTTTTTTAAGGTTAGCCTCAATTCCCTTCTTTAATTTACGGACTTTCAAAACTTTTCAGGGAAAACGGACATTTTTATCTACATGGGCCGATTCTGCATCAAAGGGATTAGGTCAAGCTAGATTTATTTGGCGTGTTTATATTACGTGAAATATATCATGCAGCAATATGGCGTATTATACGCTAAAAGCTTTTTATACAACGTTAGCTCTTCAAACTTATCATCTACATCTTCCTTACAACGTTGTAACTTTTATTCATATCAGTGAATGAGAGAATTTTTACTTTAGAATTTATTCTCCATTTATTGAATAACTTCTAGTAAATATGAATTGCTAAAGCCGTCTTCGGTTAACGTCGAAAAGTGTTTAAATTCCAACGTTACATTTCCAGCGAGAAACATTCAATTCAATTCACTTATTTCAGACCTTTTCACAAACGGTTACGCTTGGCGTGAGGAAGGGTTTAACTTTTAATAACGCTTCAAACTTTCGCTGGGACCGCTTGGGTTGCGACGCAGATGACTAAACCTTAAACATATCAACGTGAATTCTTCCATTTAGGTCGAAAAAGAAACAGGAACCGAAAACACTCCAGTCAATGAAGTAACTGGAGCCAATTCATTTCAAAGAATTGGCTGAAAAAGTTTATTGGCAGGCCATTAGTCCATATGACAAATATTAATAATACAAACTGACAATAGCATACAATGAAAATTCAAATACTAAGGATAGAAATATAATTAATAAAAAATAGTAACGTCAAAGTTAAGTGGAGCTACAGACAAACGTTTTCATACCATAAATTCCATAGCTTAGAAGACATATGGCAGGACTGATGAATAGCTTGGATAATCGGGTTGGTTGACTTTTTATAATTCTTCGCATTAGACTATTGAGCACGTCTTGTCACCTCCGGGAAGCTTGGGGACATGTGGGTAGCAAACATTTGCGAAGCTGAGCATCTCGGAAGAGGGGGGGGGAATTTATGTAAGCGTCAAAGAGCTGTTATAAAGCAAATTTAGGGTTCTGCCAGAACCTTTCTTATAATTCACCCAGCGTTGATCTCCATATATATTACTGCAGAAAGAACGAAAGTGTCTCTCTTTAGCTTCATTTGTACAGAACTGGAAGTTCCTTATAGTCATATTCGCTTTAGCACAGAGGCTTCGATATTGTTTTCTTATATCCGAGTCATCACTCAAGGAGCTGGTAATAGTTGACCCAAATACTTAAATTCTTGTACTTTCTCTATTGCTTCATCTCTCATTTTGAAACTAATATCAGCTGGCTGATTACAGCTTTTGGGATGGAATTGCATAACCTTAGTTTTTGTAACATTAAAAAGAATATCATGTTTCTGCGAATTCGAGACTTTCAGTACACTGCGTTCGCACTCATTAAGCAGATTACATTTTCTCCAATGTTTTCAAAAGTTTTTCCCCGATTTCAATTAAATTTGTAGCAAATAATCACTATATATAGCAGCATTGATGGTATTCATTTCGATAAAATATTTTGATAATTAAAATAATTCTCTCATTTTATTAAAAAATATGTAAAATATTGTGTTCCGAATTATTAAGAAAGTATTCTATTTACGGATCTAAATGGTGAAAATGGGTAAGAAGAAGAATTTAACATAATTGAGAAAATAAAAATAGTCAAGTTACTCGCTGAAAAATATAAAATCTATTGAAATTGCGAAGCAGTTTGGCAGAGCTTATCGAACTGTAAACAAGTTTGTAGCGGAGGGTACCAAACTGAGGCAGCGAAGTGATAAAGGAGCTATAAGAAAAGTGACAAGGCGGCAGATATCTGTAATCAAGCGCAAACTGCAAAGCATCCATTGTCCTTAAGAAAGAGGTTTTTGAGCAGGCTGGCATACATAATGTACCAAGAACATCTCGGTGGGAATCCTCCAAACAATTGGCAAGACGTGTAAACCTACGATTCAGTCACCATTAACACCCAGGTACAAGAAGCAGCGGTTGAATGGACGGGCAGTACGTGAAAACAGATTTTAATACTGTATTGTTAACCGATGAATGAAGAGCAACCCTTGAGGGACCTGATGGTTGGTAAGAAGATGGATTGCTAAGGGTCAAAATCTCTACCATGAATAAGGTTTTCTTTTAGAAAGTTTGTGTAGACTGGCATTCATTTTTACACCATCAGGCACTCTGTATGGGACAGCTACTTCATTGCCTATCAACCCTGTCCAAAACATGACACTACCTCCACCTTGTTGGCGTCTTAATCTCGATGGTAGAAATTGGCTCTCAGCAATCCATCTTCTTGACCAAACATCAAGTCCCTAGGGTTGCTTTTCATTCATCGGTGAACAATACAGTATTAAAATCTGTTTTCACGTGCTGACGCGCCCATTCAACACGCTGCTTCTTGTACCTGGGTGTTAATGGTGACTGAATCGTAGGTTTACACGTCTTGCCAATTGTTTGGAGGATTCCACACCGAGATGTTCTTGGTACATTATGTATGCCAGCCTGCTCAAAAACCTCTTTACTTAAGGACAATGGATGCTTTGCAGTTTGCGCTTGATTACAGATATCTGCCGCCTTGTCACTTTCCTTAAAGCTCCTTTATCACTTCGCTGCCTCAGTTTGGTACCCTCCGCTACAAACTTGTTTTACAGTTCGATAAGCTCTGCCAAAACTGCTTCGCAATTTCAATAGATTTTATATTTTCAGCGAGTAACTTGACTATTTTTCTTTTCTCAGTTAATGTTAAATCCTTCTTCTTACCCATTTTCACCATTGTAGATCCGTAAATAGAATACTTGCTTATAATTCGGAACACAATATTTTACATATTTTTCAATAAAATGAGATAATTATTTTAATTATCAAAATATTTTATCGAAATGAATACCATCAATGCTGATATAATAGTGATATTTGCTACAAATTTCATTGAAATCGGGGAAAAACTTTTGAAAACATTGGAGAAAATGTAATCTGCTTAATAAGTGTGAACGCAGTGCAGACAATCCAGAACTTTAACAGAAGGACTTACCTATTAACACCATACCATCGGCAAAGACTAAGTTATTTATCCTTGCGTTATCTATAAAATCTAATTGTTGCCTCATTAAGTGAAGCAATCAATCCATCAATATACACATTAAACAGCAGAGGATATAGCAAAGAGCCTTGCCTCACCCTGCAGAGGAACCAAAAACATTCAGATAGCATACTGCCCCAACTAACCGTAAAAGATTCGTGGGAATACCAAAAATTTCATTATGTACATGGGAACTTTCTGTCTTCTAGGTTTTTAATTAAAATATTGTGGTTCACTCTATAATATGCCTTACTTATAACTAAGAAACGGCTATCCAGCAAATACAAAGTCAAATGACAAATACAGGAACCCGAGAGCCGTACAAAGGCACACACAAAGACATTTCAAGCGATATCGGGACAACAGGTATCGAAAAAGATAAACAGGCACCACAATTGGAAAATGAATCGGAACTACATAAATGGGAAAACAATAGCGAAAAAATAAAAATAATCCTAGCCAACATTCAGGGACTTAAATGAAGCCAATCCCCGGACAAAGTCACACACCTGAAAGGACTCGTGCAAGAAACCGGAGCAGACTCTGCATGCCTCATGGACACCCATCTAAAGGACTGCCAGGCGAACGGTAAAAACTGTGAGTTTTGTGTTAACAAAAAAGAAATACATATTGACAACTATATCATACTCCGAGCCGACAGAACAGTAGGGCGTAAAGGAGGATGTGCTATTTTCACACACGAAAGACACATGGCAAAAATGACTAAGTACTTCAAACAGCTACGTAGAATGTGTTAAAGTTAAAAAATTAAATATGGTACTAATTGTAATGTACAGACCCCAAACACGCCAACTTCAAAATTCTCAGATTCCTTTAGAGGTGTCACAACTGGGTAAAAAGATAATAGTTGAATTACTTTGTGTATTTAAATGTAATTTCCTTCAATACATAGATACACAGATCAGTCGATATATATATAGTATATATATATATATATATATATATATATATATATATATATATATATATATATTTATATATATATATATATACTTAAATTACTTTTGCTAAGCCTTTGCTCATAAGAATGATAAAAGGTTGATGTATTTCCTTATGTCTGCCTAAAATCGTGTACTTAATCAGAAGTCACTTTTAAGAAAAATAAACCTCGATTTGAAAAATGGGCTGCGACCTATCAACGCTGAAGTCGTCTGCCCCCACCCACGAAAACCACAGAGTAAAGGCGAAATACGACAACGATGTATTTTTAAACGCGACCCGTGACGACGCTTTAAAGTGTCGCAACATTCTAGTAATGAGGTTGTCATGGTGAAATTTTCCACGACTTGAGCCCCAACCATGTATGGTTCACTGTTGAAACGTCAGAACAATGTACGATATTATTTTCAATTTCATACAAAATCACAACGACGTGGTATTACGTGCATATGCGTCTAGGTTGATCGTCAAAATTGTTTTTCTCATTACGACTGACGACCACACCACCACCACACCACCACCACCACCAAATGCCAGTTTCAGTTCTTATTTGGCACCTTTCCTGGTACTGTTTACACACCTGAAGTAAAGCTTCATAGTGTGCCTGCGTTCCTGGTGAGAAAATGACATGTTGACGAAAGGAAGCCCGTCAATCACGTTATTCTGATCGTATATAAAATTGATGATAATATTGCACAATGTTCTGAGAGTTAAAGTGTCGTGCATTTTTGGTTGCTTGAAGCTATGATGATGAAAATTTTCATCATGATAAGTTAAACGTGTCAAACGTCCTAATATGTTTAATCCATTGTCCTATATAAAATTAAAAACATTTACGTTTTGAAAGGATACTTTTAAGTTTAAAGGTAAAATATTTATTATTATTATTATTATTATTATAACGATATATATATACCAACAAAGTAATAATATCAAAGCTGGGCACAAACCGTTAATCCGTTAATCGTTAATTAACGAAGTTAACTTTTTCGTTAACGATTTAACTTTTAAGTTAACTTTGAAAATCATTATCGGACTAATTAACTTCCGTTACATTTAACTTCCGTTAACTCAAGTCCGTTAACCCAAAAAATTCATAAATAAACGTTTAAAAGTTTCTATTATTTTCAGTGCTGAGCAGGTGCGCAATTAATCCGCCACTGTTAATAGTGATGAACGAATTTATTTCCGCAGTGCAAAATCAGGCGATATATTTGTTTCCGTCGCCACAATTTGTGTCTTACCAAATATGGTAGTTATTTATGGCATTGGTTTGAGCAAAACATGGTCGACTGTAAAATCAGGCGGAAAGATTTGCCATTTGAGTTGAATGTTTCAACTTCTTTCAAGAAATATCACGAGCATTTTAAGGCACTTTCAATAATATATATGTAACAATTACAACAAATAACTACATTCGTTTCATTTGCAGTCTGTCTCTTGCGCAACATGTTTGTGCTAGTGAATATTTAAAAATAATCTTTTGTCAAGTAAGTCATGTATATTTATAATATGTCTGTGAGTACCTTATTAGTAGTCTCCTTGATACATTTCAAGAACCATAAAACTGATCAGGTAAGATTTCAATTCTCATGTCACTTTGTTCTCTATGGGCAAGGACATCCTGAGGGCCAAGAGATCATCCCTGTCTGATGAAAACTTTGATATGCTAATTTTCATGAAGGGCAACATGCATCTCATGGACAAAATGGAGAACGAGAAGAAGAGGGAAAATTAAGTTATATATATATATAGTGTTTTTCATTTTTTTTTATAATAAAAGTTAACGTTAACGGTTTATCGGTAACTTCCGTTACATGTTTAACGAATTAACGGATTAACGGTTAACGAAGTTAACTTTTGGTTAACGGATTAGCGGTTAACGAAGTTAACTTTTTGGTTAACGGTGCCCACCACTGAATAATATTCATAAAGCGTATTTTCAAGTACTCTTCAGAAAGATACGAAGCTTCTTTTCAAGTTCATAACCGTGACGCTTTCAAAATTGCGTTTCCAGAATGGCTCGCAAAGATTTGTTCCTAAAGTAAATTGCTGTTGGAACTTTGGAAGTAAGCAAAGTAACAAGCAAATTTTTGCCAAGAATCAAACGTGTTAAGTTTAGTTGCGTTTCCGAATCGTATATTTCAGCACTAAATATTGGTGTATGGAAAATAAATATACAGTATGTTCCACTATGAAGAAGGTAAAAATAATAACGAAGCTCGAGGTTGTTTAACCTCCCTCGTAACATCTAGAAAAGTTGTATAACGGACGGAACCGACGGTTTTACGTGGGATCCGAACCAGTAACTCATCGAAGGAGACCTAGAGAAAAACCTTCATTGCTAAAATCTCGAATCCGAGCCGAGACTCGATCCCAGGACCTTATGACGAACAGCCCGGCGCTTCACTACTGGATTACTCCGCGGGTAAAAGACAAAAATATCGTACTCTTTAAGGAACGAGGCAATAAACTAACACGAGGCTCCAATAATGTAATTATTTCTATAAACAATTAAAGTCGATCCCGTACTCAAACTTACGAACAAAATCAATTTTTTTTGTAACAACAAACAAACAATGGCATCTCTTATACATCAAACAACTTTATATATAAAAGAAAACAACTTTATATAAAACAAACGCACAAACGAAGCTAGGAATTGTTTTATGAACGTCATTTTCATCACGCGTACGGCGTAGTTACCGTGTCAAAAGGATCGACTTTATTACGATCAACTCCAATAAATAATTCAGTAGAGAGTTAATTATGTTCACGCGATAAGAGTACTCATGTATTGTTTCCATACAGATTATAATACTTTTTTTTTAATAGTGTTTATGTTAATTAACTGATGTTTGTTTTATGCTTTTACGAATTCATTCGTATATTTATTCTTTTGTTGTTTTACGAATTTATCTCGCTTAATTTAATTATTTTAACATTTTTCATATAAATTCCTATTTTAATATTTTGATACCTTTTTTTGTAAAAATAATAAACTATTTTTGTTCGTTTCTTATAGCGATCGCGCGAAGATATTTTCCACTTGGCATTCGGATGATCTGGCCGAGTGGAGGCGAGCAAAAATTTGGGGCCTTCCACAGTAACCTCGATGTGGAATAATTATAACTTTGAAGACTGCGAGTGAAAATCCCTAAATCAGTTATTCCAAAACTTGGGAGGTGGGGTTGGAATGCCTTGGCGGGGAGCACGGGGCTCAAAGATGACTTAAGGGGGGGAGCCACAAAATATTACATTTAAAAGTACAAAATTGATATTTCAGTACAAACAACGGAAATTTAACCCTAAAATGCCATCGTGGCCTATTACAATAAAAGTACATTCGTTTTTCTGGAAATGACGTCTTTTATTGGACGAAAGTTATTTTTTATTGGGTCATTCCATGTCAGTTCAACGGCGAAAAAACGTGACTATCACCGATTTTTTTTTTTTAAATTGGCACACTTATAGATCTCTGTGAGAAAAAACAGAATGACGCTTGTTTCAACACTCTAGATCATATGGTTCGGAGATATGGCCATTCGAATTTTGTAAAGAAAGGTCGATTTCCAAGGTCATACCATATTTCAACATGAATATCTCGGCTCCTATTGCACTTACAGAGACCATTTAAACACTATTTTAAAGCTTTTAAGTAGATCTACAACTTTGTTTCTATTCATATTTTACCTAAGTGGTCAGAAAAAAAGTTGATCTTATTTTTGACCTTTGACCTTGTGTAGGTCATTTGATGTCACAACCGATTTTTTTCTCCTTTCGCCCAATTTTGGGCACACATGTCTACCTTAACTCCTTTGTAACATGTCAAGACTCGGAGAATATAAATAGCTAAAATCTGAACGCGGAAGTGGGTCTACTTAATAGATAACTATATATACAGGGTGTTTATAAAGTCCCTATCTATTTCAGTGAAAACGTAGCAAAAAGGGTAAAAATTCAATAACAATATAATAGAAGGCATACATTTAATGAATACATAAGCATATGATTCTACATGAGGACCATCAGTATCTCCACAGAGTTTGAATCTGTCAGCAGCATTGTGGAACACATTTTGGAGCATGACAGGGGTTATTTTTATAACTGCTGTTACGATACGAGCACGTAAATCCTGCAGATCTGTAACCCTCGTTTGATGGACATTTGATTTGATAAAGCCCCATGCAAAGAAATCCAAAGGCGTTAGTTAGGTCAGGAGATCGAGCCGCCAAGGGGTCTGTTGCCTCCACCTCCGATCCACCGATTTGGAAATCGTTCATTTAGGTACTCTCGAACAATGTTTGCGTAATGACAAGGTGCCCTATCTTGTTGAAAGACGACGGGGTTTAAAATGCCATCTGAATGAAGCTGGGACATTTACGTGCTCGTATCGTAACAGCAGTTACAAAAATAGCCCCTGTCATACTCCAAAATGTGTTCCGCAAAGCTGCTGACAGATTCGAACTCTGTAGAGATTGATGGTGCTCATGTAGAATCATATGCTTAATTATTCATTAAATGTATGTCTTCTATTATATTGTTATTGAATTTTACCCTTTTTGCTAAGTTTTCACTGAAATAGGGTCTTTATAAACACCCTGTATATATATATATATATATATATATATATATATATATATAAGGTCATCCCATAAGTAATGCGGCATTTTAATTTTTTTTTTTTTCATTTTTATCATTATTTTACGGATAGAAATCAAACAACTCTTTGAAGTTATTTATATTTAAATAAAAATTTATTTAAATATAAATAACTTCAAAGAGTTGTTTGATTTCTATCTGTAAAATAATGATAAAAATGGGAAAAAAAAAAATTTAAAATGCCGCATTACTTATATAGTATATATACAGGGTGTCCGAGCATTATCTGTACAATTTTGGCTGTTATTAAAAGTCAACCATGAAGTGTAGAAATTCCAGTGTTGTCCCATTTTACAGAGAATCTCATTAAGTTTTTTCTGATACCAAGTTTTGACAAGTTTTTTAGAAATTCCAGTGTGTCCGAACATTATCTGTACAATTTCATCTTTTAATAAAATTCTTGATAACACACGTAAAATTCTTAAACAAGATTATTTAGTATCTGTATTTTCAAAAGTTTCTTTTATTAAAGTAACGTTGTTACAAACATTCGATATGTGCTCCATTAGTGATTCGCAAAACATCCAATCGATACTCCAAATGTTGCATGTACGCTGCAGCATATCCACATCAATTCGCTCAATAGCAGCTGTGATTCTTGCTTTTAAATCATCAATGTCTGTCACCAGCGTACATTTCTAAAAAACTTGTCAAAACGTGGTATCAGAAAAAACTTAATGAGATTCTCTGTAAAATGGGACAACACTGGAATTTCTACACTTCATGGTTGACTTTTAATAACAGCCAAAAATTGTACAGATAATTCTCGGACACCCGGTACATATATACAGGGCATTACTTATATATATACAGGGTGATCGAAAAGTCTCTCCACAGTAGTAATAAGATATTTACTTTATTGAAGCATACTCACACATAGCCTACCGTAGCAAGACTTAGCTTAGACTACCTAGACTTCGCCAATATTTTGTTTTAAAGATTTCACGATATCGTACAATTTTCATTAAAATATCTAACTTCTTGTATGATTGCATTTTTGTCTTATAGAGTCATAGTTGCGGAGTGACTTTTCGATCACCCTATATATATATATATATATATATATATAATATATATATATACAGGGTGGGTAAAAAAGTGACCCCTTAGAGGCAGGGTTGTGGAGTCGGTGAAAAAAGTTTCCAACTCTGACTCCAGAAATTTTACAAGTCCGACTCAACTCCGACTGTAGTACTTGTATATACCAACCGTATGGCATATATACTTATATAGTATAGGTATGGTGTAGGTAAATGAATAGTCTCCGTGAATTTCGATAGTTTTAATTTTTAAATCTCGATTTTAATTATTCTTTCTTCGTACAATAATAAAAACTAAAAAGTTATTTAATAGTTATAAAATAAAAAAATTATAAAAATATAAGACATGAAAATTGAAACTATTTCAAAATGGTTCAGCAAATAAAAAAGCAACTGCAATAAATGGAACAATACATGAATACTTTACAACACACACACACATATATATATATATATATATATATATATATATATATATATATATATATATATATATATACATACTGTACTCTTATACCTAAACTGAATTTGTTCTCAGAAACGGGATCGCTTCAGTTAGGTCCTCCTTCATCGCTGCTCTCAAGTCGGATCTGACGATTCGGAGGGCAGAAAACAAACGCTCCACGCTGACTTCAGTCGGTGGCAACGCTGTGATAGTCAGAGCGGCATCTTGAACAATCTCAGGGTATCGGGATATTGCATCTTTCACTTTCAACTTTGCAGTACGGTCAATTTTTTCTACCTCTCCCAGTGCATGAGAAAAATCCAATTTGAATTTAGCTAGCGCAGTCGGGCTCCTTTCTCCGCTTTTTTCCAAATCTAATCGACGACGCTTTGACCGCTCCTGGTCGTCTAGATGTTTTTCGAAATCGAATTCTTCATCTTCAGAATTTGAATTGGATGAGAACGATGATGGAAGGCTGCCGTGTTGCGGCCCAGCTATACCTCGTCTTCCGCTCGTAGACCTTTCATACGAATGGCTACTTCACATAAAACAGCTTTAGCTCTAATTTGCTGTTCTTCTGTCAGTGTGACTCGGTACATGGAATCAACGTAGATAGCAGCCAATAGGATGTCATTGTCCAGCAGACGACTTTCTCTGCGCAGCACTGAGTTCATAATGCCATCGGCTATCATGCCACCAATTTGAGAGAGGCGGAAAATGAGTGTCTTCCACTCCTTATAAAACAAACCAGGAGTCAAGTCAGCCGCTTGCAAGTTTTTTGTAACGGTATATGGATGGCGAAGCAAGCTTTCAAGTTCCTTCACTTACTCCCATTGAACTTCAGTAATCGTGACATCCGAGTTGGCCATGTCACTAAGGAAAGGTTTTAGTTCAAGAACACGCTGAATTATCATGCATGTACTCCCCCACCGAGTTGCTTGATCCAAAATCGCCCCTTTTCTAGCACGTCGCTTCAGTATAGCATCTAGTTTTGGTGTTCTAGCAGCCACCACGACGTTTCGCAACTTGCCAATAAGACTGGCCGCATATTTTTCTCTCAAGCCGTCACGAATTGCCAGTTGTAGCGTATGGACACCACAGCGCATGTGATGGATCTTGGAGAGCCTTGCAGCAGCATCCACAAATTCGTCTAAAGTATCACCGCCATTGTCTGAAACTTCATCATCATCAAAATCATCTACCACTTCATCTTTGTCCAGCTTCTCGATGGTGCTCATCATGTTGGTGGCACTGTCGGTCACGATCGATAAGACTTGTTCTTTACCAATGTCGAACTCTTCCAGAACGTCCATCACTAGTTATTGGAGATAGTCACTCGTGTCCCTTACCGCCAATGTGCGTGTGACCACTTTTTTCGATCATCCACGAATTGAACGTTGATCGTGAAGTAATTAACTCTCTGGCGTGTGCAGGCATCCATCTTCAGAAAAAAGAACCGTCCATGAAGAAATTCCTTGAGCGCATGCTTCTGCTTTTTAGCCTCCTCCAGTACCAGACTTCGAATACTGTTCCTTTCTAACGAAACACCAAATTTACAGGCCATTTCCCCGTTCAAACCAACAAAAGCTGGGGTAGAGAACAAGCTCAGAGGGACAGCATTCTTAACCACCATTTCAATGATGCAGCCCTTGAATTTATCTGCCGCCATGGACACAGTAACCTTTCCACTCTTAAAATACTTGGTAACGAGAGCTTGACGATTTGAAGAACTTAGGCCAGGAGCATCATCATCCTTCTTACTTTCGGCATCCTTTACAGTAACAATCTTCAACACCTTGGGATGATGGCGTTGTAGATGACGCTTTAGACTCGATGCTCTGCTCTGGGCACTGGTTCCTTCGCCCGAGTAAGCGCTAATTTTGGCGCCACAGGTTTTCTCATCACCTTTGGTCACTTGGCACACGAAAAACTTTCCATCGTCAGTGATTGAGAAATATTAAAAAATCATAGATTTCGGCTTCGATCTCTGCGCCATCACAAAGATTGTTGATAGTGTGTTTCTGAAAAAAGAAAAATATAAAATGAAAAGCAAATTTATGCCGAGAGCTTTAATACGTAGTACAAATGAAGAAATTCATCTGAGCTGCTGTGTCTTGTGAATACAGCTGCTAACGCCTAACTGCATATATATATCTATATATATTATATATATTACTGTATATATTATAAATATACTTTTAAGAGCTCTGTAGATGTGAAATTATGCTAAATGTGTCCAAATGTATACAGAAATTTCCCCTGACAAACTTTTACCTTCTAGTAACTTTGTGTCCAATTGGATATGAACTATGCATAAACTCCTATACAAAATTATATAAGCAGTCTTAGATAAAAAATAACTGGTAAAATGCTTCTTTATAATCAGCAGAAGAAAACAAAACCTAAACAGACGTTATATTGTTAAAAAAAACTTAGAAAATAACGTAAACATTTACTGGAAAAAAATGGCTTCTGCGCACGCCACGCTTCAAATTGCTAGTGACGTCATCAATCGCGCGCCATCTATTGAGCAAAATAAAAACTGGGCCTAATGTGTACATCTGGATACAAAGTTATAAAAGAGATGCATTTTTTCTCGCTGAGTATTATTAGGATTTAGGTAGGTAAAAAAATAATTTAGTGGATCTTTTCCGTTTGACTGCCGCCATTGAAACATAAGAGGTGAGTGCCCCCAGCCTTCTTTACTTAGCCTTATAAGGCTAACTAACGAAATATCACGACCTAACCTAACCAATCGTTATGTCAACTGTACGACCTTGACGATTGGTTAGGTTAGGTCGTGATATTTTTGTTAGTTAGCCTTATAAAGCTAACTAAAGAAGGCTGGAGGTGATCCCCTTATTTTTCTGAGTACACGATTAAAACTTAAAAATTAAGCATGGATCTTGAAAGTAATTAAAATTGTTTATAAGAAACAAAATTTGAAGGGGAAATTAAGAAAAGCTTTTTTATAAGTAACTTATTTTTGTATCATCAAGACATTTCAGTTAAATACAAAAAGTTTAATTATGTTTCAATGGCGGCAGTCAAACGGAAAAGATCCATTTAAGTTAATGTGTTCAATTGGTCTGAAAATACGACAAAGGGTTAAAAAGACATTCTAATCAGGCGGATGTTCCGAGAAAACGTGCGCAATTTCACGCCTAGAAAATTCCGAGAAACCACGTGCAATTGAAAATTTTAAGGAAACTCGTGTAGTTTTAAGATTTGGAGTCGGAGTTGGAGTTGGAGGATTTGTACCGACTCGACTCCACCCAAAATAACCGACTCCACGACTCTACAACCCTGCTTAGAGGTAAACTGTCATATTAAAAAAAGTAAGGGGACTAGAGCTCCCAAACTTCATAGATCTTACCTACCTTAGTATGTTGTTCGTCTTAATTAAAAGTTGCTCGATGTATTCCGCTTCCTGCTCAACGCAGGACTCCAAACGTGGACGCCACTGATCAATACACTGTTTACATATCGTTGGACACCTTCTCCCAGCCGAGCAGAATCTTCGCAGTAGTTCATCTATATTCTTATATTGGTACTAGGATGTAAACTTTGGACTTCAGGGCTTCCAAACACCATAATCTAGTGGTGAAAGATCGGGACTACTTGCTGGCCACATACATATTGGGTTCGATAAAATCCAGTGTTTTTGTTCTCGAGAAATGTGACAGTTTGGCTTGCTCTGTGAGCAGGGGCTCCATCTTGTTGGAAAGTATATCTTTCACTCTAACTGATATTCGACGAATTACTTTCCAACGACGAATTACTTTCCAACAAGATGGAGCCCCTGCTAACCACGAGGCTACCCAGGATACCCATTATCTACCAACCAATTTTTTTTTATTGTGTGGAAGGATGAACAGCTGGGTTTTTGCTGCGCGCCGCCTGCTGTCACCGGGTCCGATTCCGGGCCGGTGGATTCGTAGTCAACGATGCTAACCACTACACCACGAGGCGCATATATATATTATATATATTATATATATATATATATATATATATATATACACACGCTTACACGAGTCCAGTATGTGTCTACAAAACTATATACAAATTCATATACACTAGAGTGGACTCAGAAAGCGTTAACAACATGCAGCAACCAAAACAGAAGCTCAGAGTCAACAGAGAGTTAAGTCACCAAATCGATGCACAGAATTTAAACAGTTTATTTCATAATTAATTTAAAATTAATTTAAAAACTAAACGAGCTTTTCTTGAATATCATTTTTGCCTTGCGAGTAAAATGGTTTTACGTTCATAGCTAAGAACAAAAATATTTCATATCTTATATTAGCCACTTTATACAGACACCACGAAAAGCCTTTCATGAATAGGGAAGCTATTCAATACATTCTAAGTATTTACTCGTAAATACGTGAATATAGACAGTAATATACATATATCAGTGGCGACGGAGGGGGTGTCAGGCGGGTCAGGCTGAGCCTGACCTGTTAATTCTCCTGCTAGGGACTTAAAAAACTAACAAAAAACTAACAATACGCAATCCAATATCTTGTCAAGTTGTCAGGCTAAAAATTTCATCCGTCCATCTATCATCTAAACCCCATTTCCTCAGTGAGGGTGGGAGAGGAGACGCGGGAAGAGAGGGAAGATATGTGGCTAAAATTTTGAGTCAGATATCTTTACTTTATAAAACATGTTACAATGACCATGTTAGGATTTATAATTAAGGTTATATAGCTATTTCCATATACACTGTGACTGTACAATAGTGTACATAAAGGTAATTATTAGTGTATTATTATTATGCATCTTCTCAAATAACAAAGCCTTACAACTCGCATAAAAATGCACAATTCCACGTCTTATCAGGCAAGCATTTTTAAGCTTGACGTCTCTCTGAAATGTTATGATGTAAATCTTATGATTTATTTATAATGTTATAAAGTCATTTGAATATTCACTATACGTAAAGTTAATTAGTATTTTAATTGATTTATTACTTTGTATCCACCGAATAACCAAGTTTTTAATTTTAATGTTCGAAGTCAGGCAAATTCCCATCTGCCTGACGACTTGCTGCTGTGCCAAATATATCATCTTGAATTACTAAACATTTAAAAGCAGTATTTGCATATCATACTGGCAGTTGGGTATTTCTATATATTCTACTTTTGCATACTATGGTAAATTTTAGGAAATTTAATACACAACATATGGAAAGTGTTCATTTTATATAAAATCTGTCACATCTGCGTCGAAACGGAGCTATTGTATGACGTCACGTGGTGACGTCAACGCGTTGCGCGAGAGGTCGTACGACATTTTGAATGATGAAATCTCGTGGGATGAAGATAGTTTAAAACCAGGCTGAAAATCTTTACGCAAAACTAGATAACTTTTTATTTATGTTTTATATTTGCTGCTCTGAATAATTACTTAGCAAGCTGAAAAACTATTTGATGTTTTACAGTGCAGGAGAGTGGACATGGAATTTGTAAAAAAGAAAATAATGATTTTATTAGTTTTCTGGAAGGAAAAATCAATGACAAAAGTTATAATGAAATTCTTAAAAAGACACGCGACATAATAAGTTGTCCGACCATTCCTCCCCCTACTAAGACTCAGAGGAAAAGTGACAGACTTTAAAGAAATTTACTTTAGCATTCTGAATTACCTGTAACAACCTTGAAGGAACGATTTGAATGCATTCAGTTCTCATTTTTTGAGCTGTTGAATTCATTAATGTTTGCAGTATATAAAGAAAATTTCCCCCAAAACTTAATAGAAGCACTAGAATATAAGTCCAGTAATCTATTTGACGTAAAAGCTTTAACGTCAGAATTAAAATACATCTATCAGGACTCCGATTTTTGTCAGTGCAAACATGCAAAAGAAATTTTAAAGCTTTGTCTTGACCTTGGACTAACAACAGCCTTACCTGAAACACTCAAATTAATTCGGCTCCTTTTTACAATCCCTGTAACCAGTGTGTCAACGGAAAGAAGTTTTTCAACGCTTAACAGAATAAAGACGTACCTATGGAATACCATGTCAGAGGACAATAAGCCACGTTCTTTACCAATTAGGTCGGATTTTGTAAACAAGTCTGATTTTCTTGTACGACCCACTTTTTTAGGCTAGGTTAACCTAACCTAAGGAGAGATTGTAGACCCAATCGACCAGGGAAGTACTCCGGAGAGGGGCGTCAGGCAGGAAACAGGAAGTGCTGGAACTCCAATTTCTTGTCACTGTCCTCCTTAACTGATCTTTTTCCGTGCCTCATCTACCCTGTGAGCAGTATAGCATGCTCTCAAACACGCACTACTATCACTATACATTAGGGGTGGATCGATTTTTACATTTTTTTCGATTTCCATATTCTAATAGAGACAAAAACTTGCGAATGCATGAGAAAATAGCCTCTGCAAAATCTTAGCTTAATAGGTAATCATCTTCTGCCCCCGGCAGAGTGATGAAAATCATATTTTAGTAGTCAAAAACATATTTTAAACCCTAGCCTAGAGTCATAAAATTTTGCGTGTGTGTTATTTCATGCCTAAGCAACGATATAAATGCTATGGGAAATATAAATGCATTATTTAAGACAAAGAGCCGATCTGAAAATATGTATATTATACATATTTTCAGATCGGCTCTTTGTCTTAAATAATGCATTTATATATTTCCCATAGCATTTATATCGTTGCTTAGGCATGAAATAACACACACGCAAAATTTTATGACTCTAGGCTAGGGTTTAAAAATACGTTTTTGACTACTAAAATATGATTTTCATCGCTCTGCCGGGGCAGAAGATGATTACCTATTAAGCTAAGATTTTGCAGAGGCTATTTTCTCATGCATGCGCAAGTTTTTGTCTCTATTAGAATATGGAAATCTAAAAAAATGTAAAATCGATCCACCCTACTATACATACTACGCAACCTTTAAAAAAAAATGGCATCGACCTCAAAAGCCTCAGTCTCATGGGGAGGGGACTTAAACGCCACCACTTCTGTCTTCCCCGCTACCGATACCGGGAACGCAGACCTGAGCAACGGGGCTGGTTCTGCTATTGTCTATTTAAGATTTTTGGACCTCTGCCTGATTCACTTTTCATAAACTTCTGCAACATTCCTGGCCTTTCCTCAGATTTTTAATCTGTTTAACAACACCTCTCCTCCTCTAAACCTTACCTTCTTTTCCTCACTGAAACTCGGTGTCTGAGACAACTGACAGCAACCCATTTTCTGTACCTTCCTACTTTCTCTATACTAGGTTTCATTCGAAAGGTGGATGTTGCGTATATGTACGCAATGACCTAACTTGTTCTCGCATTCCCGAACTTGAATCCTCTGAATTCTACACCCTCTGGCTACGGCTTACTTGCCAATCTTACACTAGATACATCTGCGCTACCTACCTTTCTCCTAATTCTACTGACTATCGAAAACTCTTTGACTAACTCACTTCCAAAGTGGAATACATTCTATCCCACTCTCCTTTTACTGAAATCTTCATTTCAGGAGCTTTCAAATGTTCACCACTAAATTTGGCTTTTCTCCCATTTCACCGACATCCCTGGTGAACTGGCTTACAATTTCTCTATCCTGAATGGCCTAGAGGAGATTGTACATCATCCTACTCGTATTCCCGATCACCTCGGAGACAGGCCCAACATTCTGGATTTACTTCTCACCTCTCATCTTTCTTCTTACTCTGTCAAACTTTATCTCCGTTGGGCTCCTCCGACCACACTCTTATATCTGTTTCCTGTCCTATCGCTCCAGTTCGGCCTTTGGATCCTCCCCAAGGTGAGACAGTTTGGCACTTTGGCGCCGCTGATTGGGAAGCCCTTAGGCAGTATTTCTCTGATTTCCCAAGGAATAATTACTGCGCTGAGGGCATCAAGGAGGTGATTCTCTCGGGCATGGAGACTTACATTTCATATTCTATTCCTACTACTAATGCAAAAAGACTTTGGTTTGACTTTGCTTGTTCTAATGCTATCCGCAAGAGAAAAGAGGCTTTCAGAAGGTACCGTCGCCATCCAACTCCTGATTCTCACTCTTTATATTTTTGCCTGGAATCGGCAAAATCTGTTCTTTGACTCTCCAAAAATTCCTTTATCAGACAAAAATGTGAAAACCTATCCAATTCTAATTCTCCTCGCTCTTTCTGGCACCTATCTAAGAACCTCTCCAATACTTTCTTCTTTCCTTTCTCTTTTCCATTCTGACAGCTCAGTTGCTGTCTCTTCTGATAAAGCTGAACTCTTCACTCAAACTTTCGCCTCCAACTCAACTCTGAACGATTTTGGTGGTACCTTCATCTTCTCCTCCCTCTGACTTAATTATGTCTGAACTTAGAATCTCCTCCAGATGTTTATTCTGCCATATCTGGGCTCAACTCTAAGAAGGCGTACGGTACTGATGGTGTCCCTCCTGTTGGTCTCAAAGAGGTTAGGTGTCCTATGCCAGCTCAGCAGTTTCTTCACCCCCACTCAGTTGCTGTCTCTGTACAGGGGTCTCGTCCGCCCCTGGATGGAGTACGCTTCTCATGTATGGCAGGGCTACTTCTAAGACAATTTTAGTGGGTGGGTTAAAATAGTGTTTCTTGGTATTTGTATTTGATCACAATACAAATCAAGTCAAATGTATATGTTGATGCATATACAGTATATGCTCTTATGCTCATATATATCCATGAGCATAAGAGCATATACTGTATATGCATCAACTGTATAATGTATATGCATCTGTATGTGTGAAAACTGCCCACCCAGGTGGGTGGGAAGTTGCCCACGTACAGAAAGATTTCACCCACCTACTAAAAAAAAATAAGAGCATATATATACCAGTATATGATGCAAACCCACAATATATAACAGATGAGTATATATGCATCAACATACGTATACATTTGATTTGATTTGCGTTATTTGTGATCAAATACAAATACAAAAAAAAAAAAAATTTCAACCCACCCACTAAAATTGTCTTAGAAGTAGCCCTGATGTGTGGGGTGACTTAAACCACACAGCTCTACTTGACCGGGTGCAATTAAAGGCTTTTCGTCTCATCAATTCCCCACTTCTTACTGACTGTCTTCAATCACTCTCTTTACTATCGCTATTATAATGGACACCACTCTCTTCTGAACTGTCCAACTGCACGCCTCCTCCTTTAAGGAGCACGCTGCATCAAACTTTCGACACATTCTCATCTCTTTTCTGTTCAACTCTCTAACGCAAGGGTTAATCGGTATTTTCAATCTTTCATCCGTTCAACTGGTCAACGCTGGAACAATCTTCCTCACTCCATCTCTCCCCCTGTCTATGACCTCCAATATTTCAAACGCAGTGTGTCCAGGCATCTCGGAAACTCTGGACCTCGATTTTGGCTCGCTTCTTCTTTTATGAGGTGGGCATTTTTACCGGCATTCGCCCATGTCCTTTCTTTCCTGCATAAAAGTATATATATATATATATGATGAATAAAACCACGAAGGAAAGGAAACACAAAAAGGTGCTCAAGCGCTTTCGTCTAATGACATCCTCAGGAACACTGAAGTACATAAAAGGTTACGGCCTATATATAGGTTACAGAAAGAAAAAAAAAAAAAAAATAAATAACATACATACACACAAACATATATATATATATATATATATATATATATATATATATACATACATATCTACACACATACATATATATATATGTATATATATATGCAATAAACGGAGAAGTAAAAATAAAAATTAAAAATTAAAGATTAGAGGATTAACAAAGAGGCATACAGATTTGTAAGGAAAAATATCGATTTTTAGCACAAGATCAAATGAATTATAAAAATACAAATTTATACTGGAAATCTGCCCGGATTTTAACACTTTGCCTTTTAGAGTCAAGTTTCGATATATATAAAAATAAAATGAAGATTACAAGTTAATAAAGTAGCACACAAGTTTACCAAAGATTTAGCGTCCTACCCTTTTTATCTAAATTAGTTTTGAAGGAATTCAAAACAACAGGATCGAGTTGAAAAAGACCTTTGCTTATGTTGAAGTTATTTGAAAGTTGGATAATGGCAGACTCAAGAATATTTCTATTAACAATGTTGCTAGAATGAAATACAACTGAAGCATTATTCCAATCAATACAGTGGGATAACTCTGACAAATGGACAAAAAGAGCACTGGACAACTGTCCTGTTCTAACGGAATATTGATGCTGTTTTATACGTGTGTGCAAATCCTTTCCCGTCTGACCTATGTAAAAGGAATCACATTGTTTACACCCAATTTTATAGATAATGCCTGAATTATTGGTAGGGCTATTTTTTACTATGATATTTTTCACAATATTGTTATATGAAAATACTACATTAATATCCAAAAGTTTAAGTACATTAACATTTTTCCCGGGCTTTTTAGGCACTGTTAATGTACTTAAACTTTTGGATATTAATGTAGTATTTTCATATAACAACATTGTGAAAAATATCATAGTAAAAAATAGCCCTACCAATAATTCAGGCATTATCTATAAAATTGGGTGTAAACAATGTGATTCCTTTTACATAGGTCAGACGGGAAAGGATTTGCACACACGTATAAAACAGCATCAATATTCCGTTAGAACAGGACAGTTGTCCAGTGCTCTTTTTGTCCATTTGTCAGTTATATCCCACTGTATTGATTGGAATAATGCTTCAGTTGTATTTCATTCTAGCAACATTGTTAATAGAAATATTCTTGAGTCTGCCATTATCCAACTTTCAAATAACTTCTTATCCAACTTTCAAATAACTTCAACATAAGCAAAGGTCTTTTTCAACTCGATCCTGTTGTTTTGAATTCCTTCAAAACTAATTTAGATAAAAAGGGTAGGACGCTAAATCTTTGGTAAACTTGTGTGCTACTTTATTAACTTGTAATCTTCATTTTACTTTTATATATATCGAAACTTGACTCTAAAAGGCAAAGTGTTAAAACCCGGGCAGATTTCCAGTATAAATTTGTATTTTTATAATTCATTTGATCTTGTGCTAAAAATCGATATTTTTCCTTACAAATCTGTATGCCCCTTTGTTAATCCTCTAATCTTTAATTTTTAATTTTTATTTTTACTTCTCCGTTTATTGCATATACAGTATATATATATATGTATGTGTGTAGATATGTATGTGTGTAGATATGTATGTGTGTAGATATGTATGTGTATATATATATGTATGTGTGTAGATATGTATGTATATGTATGTATATATATGTGTATATATATATATATATATATATATATATATATATATATATATATATATATATTAGGGTGACAATAAAATCGAAAGTTGGAGTTTTTTGGCCATTTGTTCAATGCTGCTACTACATGAGAAAACAATGTACTGTAAATATTAGGTCATTCAGATAATATTTAACGGTGTCTCAAGTGAGGTAAATAATTCTCCTTATTCATTAATTTTTTAATTACTTATTACGATTGGAGTACGCCTGCACTTAAACTTTATGAACTAAAACTAACGTTTATTTACATTAATTAAAAAAAATATTAATTTATTTTTACTAGGTAATGAACAATTAATTTGTGTTATAAGGAGAATTATTTACCTCACTTGAGACACCCTTAAGTATTATCTGAATGACCTAATATTTACAGTCCATTGTTTTCTCATGCAGTAGCAGCATTGAACAAATGGCCAATAAAAAACTCCAACTTTCGATTTTTATTGTCACCCTAATATATATGTTTGTGTGTATGTATCTTATTTATTTATTTATTTATTTTTTTTCTGTAACCTATATATAGGCCGTAACCTTTTATGTACTTCAGTGTTCCTGAGGATGTCATTAGACGAAAGCGCTTGAGCACCTTTTTGTGTTTCCTTTCCTTCGTGGTTTTATTCATCATAAATATTTTTCACGTGTTCGTGAAATAATTTTCATATATATATTATATTATATATATATATATATATATATATATATATATATATACTCAACTGACATAATTAAATTTTAGGCTATGAATAAAATCTAAGACAATGTAAGTAAAGTCAATAAGTCCCGCATTTCACCCACAGAGTGGGCTAATTTAAACAAATTAAGATCATAAACGACTAACATTTATCGTCTCTATCCCGATAAGGAAATAAATTATTGCCCGTAAATTTGCCCGCTTCATACACGCGAGTTGAAAGCGTCAGTAGCGGGCAACGCCGAATTCTGTAATAACCTTCGGTCAAACAACTTTGTTACTCGATTTACTTAAGGAGAACGTTCGCCGAACCGTGAATGGGGGCCAGTTTTCCCTTCAACCTCCTTTATCGCGTTTCGTCGTCTTTTTTAACCTTAAATTTTGCGGGGTGAACAATTTTCCTCAACTAATAATGATGAACTTTTCCATTTCGTATTTGCTTAATATAAATGTGGTAACGCGATTGCGAGGAAGGTTTAAAAGTTCCGCAACACGATTATAGTCTTCCAACTTCTTCTTCATCTCATTCGGACGGTCTTTATGGGAATGAAGATTACATCAACTTCTGTTTCCCTATTTAAGAAAGCAAATTAACCGCCAGAGCGTCTTTCAGCCGGTCGCGTAAGGGTGACTGCGCTTCAACATCTCGTAGTGAATGGAAAGAACCTTCCTCGAAGAAGTTAACTCCTCTTTTTTTTTCTTCACTCCCCTTCCTCCTCTCTTTGACCCACTCCCGAATCCTCTTTAACGCTCTAAAAAGGACGAGGGACACGGTGGTTGCCAATCATCGGAGAATGACAGAAGAGATTAAAACTTTATTCGCGACCCAAATTTTATCGAAGGGTAAAAAGGTGTAAAGTAAAGAGGCAAAGCGCCGTCGAATCTGCTTCGATGAAGAGTCAACGACGAGCATCACGAGCACCGACGACGTATATGAGAACTTTTGTCTACCAAACATTATTCAAATAACACCATAAAACCACCTATTTAAAAACTATCAATTTTTAAACATTTCCGACGACACTCGTAAAGCGAGAAAAGAACGGTTCCGACAACGAACAAACAACGAAACGGAATAAAGCGGGAACGAAACGGAGAACAATAAGAACCATAATGGGAAGCGAGAGGGTGTGAGAGGGGAGGAGGAGGGTCTGAGAGAGAGAGAGAGAGAGAGAGAGAGAGAGAGAGAGAGAAGAAGAGAGAGAGAGAGAGAGAGAGAGAGGTGCAGGCGCTGAGAGAACAGACATGCACGGCACCTTTAACGGACTCCTCCGCTTCTCCTTCGTTCCCATCAAGGTCTCTGCGAGCAGTTTTCGCTTCTCTCCTTTTATACCGCTTTCCTCCACCAAATATCCACTTTTCCATTCATGATTAGCCTTAGGTCGCAAGTTTTACATTTCTTTTTAGGTGTAAGGTTTACCAAAACATTTTAAAACTATTTCACAAAATTTTGCAAAGAAAAAACTTTTTTCCCATTTTCATGTAAAACTAAATATAAAATCTTCTCTGAAAGTAATTTTACAAAAGAACAAACACCGAAATAAATAATAATAATAATAATAATATATATATATATTACACTTCAGAAAGTAATGCGAAAATATAAATAGAAACTAAACTTATCCACACTCTAATTATCGAGTAATTCTATAATAATAATAGTGTATTTAAATCCAATGCACCATTCATGCATAACTCAAACTTAAAACATTAACTAAAACATCAACAATTAACGCAGTTCGTTAATCATTAATCCAAAATTTCCGTAGGAAAAAAAGAAAAAAAAGAATTCTTCGGCGGCCGTTATACAATCAAAACAAAAGTCGAAAATTTCCTCATTATTCCAGTGTTGCCGCGTCTCTGACGCATTATTCTTGTTTTGCTCATTATTCGCATCAACTTTGGAGCAAAAACAAGGAACCAAAATCATACAATTTTAAATTTAAAATCTTTGACTGAGGAAATGACGACGAGTTTGCGTCTCTAACGAGAGAGAGAGAGAGAGAGAGAGAGAGAGAGAGAGAGAGAGAGAGAGAGAGAGAGTGTGTGGGTGTGGTGTGTGTGTTTTCTATAAAATATATATCACGTACAATGATCGCATAGTTTCTTTTGATGCCTTTAACCTATACTACTTTTATGGCTTTAACCCTTTGAGGACCATGGGACATATTTGTTCCAACGGAAATAATAATATAAATTGTACAATGATGCATTGATGCAACGTTTCTACAAATACATCTACATGTTTATACAGGTATCGTTTTGTTGTCGGAAAATTAACCCAAAAATGGGTCATTTAAGTGACTATAGTTACTAATATCTAATTGTAAATAACAATAAAACTTAAACTTTTAAGTTCAAAGAAACGTATACTGGTCGTCAAAGGGTTAAAACTACAGTTTATATTTATTTTTCCTCTCCCTCAGTTTTAGCTTCAATACCTTTATTTTGTAGGGCACAGCCTTAAAAAGTAAACGATCCAAACTTCTGCTTTTCCCCCAAAACCCGAATGAACACCACCACCACCTCCATCCTCTCTCCTTCAACTTCCTCCTCCAAACCAAACATCTCGCTCCTTTTATGTTTAGGAAACAAATTTCCACATTTCTTCAAATACACGATTCATTACAACAATGGGGAACGATAAAAAATCACGCCGACAATAATTCCTAAAATAATTAAATAGACTAATTATTATTTATATATACACACATACATACGTATGTATGTATAACATTTAACGAATAAAGGGTAAAAAGTAAATAGATTTTAATTAACTTTCTACCAATATGGGTTATGCAAACAGAAAATTTCATGAAAAATATCCCATTAGAGTTACAGCTTTAATGTATCTAACGCGATTCCAGAAATAAGGCTCAGTTTCAAAGCAGATATTAAGGGATTAGACTAATATATATATATATATATATATATATATATATATATATATATATATATATATACACAGGGTGTTTCAGGAGGAAAGGTTAATACTTCGGGAGGTGATAGTATCGGTCATTGTGAGAAAAAAAGTTCATATGAACATGTCTAATTCTGAATGGTTACGGAGATAGAGTTGTTTGAATCTATAAATACAAAAGCATTGTTAATGGTAATCAAGAAAGAGAAACCAATTACTGTTTCTAACATTTAATGTTTAAACATTGGCATTTTGAATGGTATCAGATACAGAAATGACAAATTTGTTACAGTTTACGTTTTCGAAAATCCCACCGTCAACCTCAATGCACTTTGCAATTCGTGTGCGAAGATCGCGTGTTGTTCGTCCGAGTTGATCTTGACGTTCCTTTATGCGGGCAGCAGCATCCAAAATGCGCGCGAGCAATTCGTCTCGTGTATCCACCTTTCTTTTGTAAACTTGACTTTTCATCCACCCCCACAAACAATAATCTAACGGAGAGAGGTCTGGAGACCTTGGTGGCCATTGAATGGGACCACCGCGGGGGAAGGAAGAGCTGCGCGCGCATCAGATTCAAACAGCTCTATCTCCGTAACCATTCAGAATTAGACATGCTCATATGAACTTTTTTTCTCACAATGACCGATACTATCATCTCCCGAAGTATTGACCTTTCCCCCTGAAACACCCTGTGTGTATATATATACAGGGTGTTTCATAACATGTGGGACGCACTTTCAGGATGGATTCAGGACCTGAAAACAATGAAAAAAGTTCCTATAAACATATGCCCGAAATCGCTTTGTTTTCGAGTTACAGCCGGTTGTGTGTTCCAGCAAGTATCCACCTTACCTTTACAGGAAGTGCTCAAAATTACCGCCTTGCGCTTGAATACACGCCTGAACACGCCTCGTCATAGACTGCCTGACGCGTTCAAACATTCCAGGTATTGCTCGGATTTTCTGACATCCTTGTTCTACACGGTGGCGAAGCATTTCAGCGTTGTTAATGGGTGTCACGTTAGGCCTGTTCAAAAATCAACTTCTTATTTTCATAGGTTTTTGTACATTTTCCCATGCTTTTTGACCTGAAAAAGCCGAAAATCACAACTATTTTGACCTAGGATGTTGGGAAGCATTGCCGCATGGAGATTTAAATTTTCTGCCTTGAAATCGGCCAAAGCGCCAATACCGGGGTCCCTTGAATTATGTTTTGCACTAACTTTTGATCTAAACAAGATAGAGCAACAAATTAGGTATCAAATGAAAGAGCATAAAATTAATAAATAATAATAATAATAATAATAAATAAATAATAATTAATAATAATAATAATAATAATTATCTATCATTTTTCAGGAAACACAGAAACTCAATCAGAATCTAGAAAACCATCTACAAGTTACAACTTCACAATGGCATTAAGCAAGGAGCTGAGGGAGCTCCGTGAGCGCACAGTTGATATCTCAGAACCTCCACGTACTGTCCACAGGCAGGTGTCAACTGGGCCATCTACCAGATCTCTCACTGAAACTTTCCTGGTTGGATACCCTTCAGCTTTTATCAGTGGTTCCCAGCTTCCCACCAACAGACAGGCGTTCCAGTATTTCCTTAATCTTCAGAATTTACCGGAAAATGCAGGGAGGCCCGTGGTTCAAGACCTTGCATATGAAACAGTTGAATCTATCATCCCATTCTGGCAGATGGCTAGGATCAAGACAATGACCAAGTACAACGCAATGAAGCTCTTCATGAAACTACATGAGAAACATCGTGCTCTGGTGAAAAGCAAAGGAAGAGCAAGTAACCCTGGAGGAAAAAGAGGAGCATTTGTGCTGGAATTAGACAGCCTGTTCGATATAGGAGCTCCAGATGCAACCCAGGAAATACAGAACAACAGACTGTTATCCAGAGAGAAGAAAGATGAGGATATCAGGTTCTACGAAGACCAAAAGACTGAGAGGAAAGGTCATATGTCTGGTCATGACAAGATTTTTGAGACAAGATCCCTGCAGCAAGCAGCGAGGAATGAAAGACTGCAGCATAGACAAGAACAAGGTAAAACTAATTACTTTGAACGTCACAAAAAGTTTTAAGTTTTACTCCATTGCGATATTTAGCATGTACTTAACAATTACTGTCTTAACATGTTGTACTATTTTACAGCTGCAGCAGAACAAGAGGCAGTTGTTCATGTGGATGACATTACCTGGGGTGACTCAACTGACAACGACGCTAACACAGAGGACATGGATTACCATCAGCCTCGTCCTGGATGTTCCCACCATCAAGACACTGTGACTAGTGTGACTTTGACGTTTTCAAGGAAGGTCATGGAATGTGATGGCCAGAAACCTGTACTCCATGAAAATGCTGATGTTTGCAGATCAACTTGAGTACGACGAAGACACTGTATCAAAGCTGGAAAGATTCAACACCTTCCTTGCGCTGTTCTACACTCCTGTATGGATGATGTCAATGTCTGCTGCAGATGCTCCCGTGAATGATCTAAGTCTAATCCAGGACATGTTGAAGTACAAGAAAACTGACCCAGAGCTTGCTGATGCAGTACTTAATAAGATGGAAAACCACAAATGGTACCTGACGCAGGAAGTCGTGCCATTTGCCCTGTTCAGCAGTAGATTGAGTGACACATTGAAGCACGACATTGCTGCCCAGTTACATGCCACTGAGAAGCCAGACAGCTTCAGAACAGGAAAGCCTCTATTCCAGAGAGTCACAGCTAAGACCACCCTGGTTGATCTCATTGGCCCAGAATCACATTTCCTGCTGGACACACTGAACATTGGATCCGAGTGGCTTCTGGAACCTGTCACGTCTTGGCCACAGAATGAGGACTACAGAAAAGCGTTGGACTATGTTAAGAATCTGAAAGCGGTGAATGACATAGCTGAACGTGGTGTCAAGATGATGAGCGACTTTGCAAATGTCATAACAACAGATGCCAAGCAAAGGGACTATCTCCTTCAAGCTGTGGAGTTCAACAGACGCCGCTTTGACAGCTTCAAGAAACAAACTCTCAACAACTGACTGTGTAAATGTCATTATGAAATTAATCATCATGTAATGCTTTCACTTCTTGATCGATTAGACTTGTGACAAATGTTAATCTCAAATTTGTGTCATGAATAAGGCGCCTTGTCTGCCTTGAGTGTGAGAAAACGAATTTTGTGATATTTCTGAAATCTTTGTATGCACCAATGTGCCATTTCTTGTTCCAAGACTATCATAATTGTATAAGTTAGAAAGAGGATTAAAAACACTTTAATTTGGTGCCTATTTTGTTGCTCTATCTTGTTTAGATAAAAAGTTATAGTGCAAAACATGATTCAAGGGACCCCGGAACTGGTGCTTTTGGCCGATTTCAAGGCAGAAAACTTAAAGCTCCATGCGGCAATGCTTCCCAACAACCTAGGTAAAAACAGAGTGGATTCAGGTCCGGGGAGTGAGCAGGCCACGCAATGGGTCCTCTACGGCCTATCCATTTATCAGGGAAATGGTCATCCAAATAGTCTCTGGCTACTCGACTAAAACGTGGCGGAGCGCCGTCATGCATAAACCACATACGATGTCGGACACCAAGAGGAACTTCATCTATTAAATCGCTTAAATCATTTCTTAAAAAATTGGAATAAGATTCTCCTGTTATCTTCCAGGCAAAACAAAAGGATCGATTAAATTGTCGGCAATAAGTCCTGCCTATACAGTGATACTAAATTATTGTTGATGCCTTGACTGGATGATAGCATGCGGATTCTCTTCGGCCCAGTGATGAGTGTTGTGAAAATTGATCACGCCATTTCTTGTGAAGGCAGCCTCATTAGAAACCATCACGGAGGATAGAAAAAGAGGATCGCGAGCACACTGTTGAAGGAACCAAGTGCAAAAAGCCTCTCGTGGTGGAAATCAGCTTCAGTAAGGCCTTGTACTCTCAGAATGATCAGCTTCAGTAAGGCCTTGTACTCTCAGAATGTGATATGGATAAAGCCGTTGTTCCCGTAAAATTCTCCACACAGTTGTGTATCTTACACCCTCTGCTGCTGCTATTCTTCGGGGTGCTGACACCAGGATGTTCCTTCACGCGATTCAAAACCCGTTCCTCCAATTCAACAGTTCTGGCGCTGATTGGTCTACCACCATCTGAAACTCGCTTTCTGAATGATCCTCTATCACGAAGACGCTCGTCTATTCCCTTAAAGGTGGTTTTATCTGGCAGACGGCAATTCGGAAACCTTTCCGCATACAGACGTCTTGCTGCGGCCGCATTACACTCAGCAAGTCCATATATGAGATGCATGTCTGCCATTTCTCTGTTTGAATAAGCCTCCATTCTCACTTCAAATGCACACTATCAATGAATAGCACAAAAACTTTTAAGGTTTTTTTCACTGGACTGCATTTATTCACGGTAAGAAGTTACGAATACGAAGAGTAAAACACCGCGATGCACCTCTGACTGACTGATGGCTCAACTCAACGATATTGAAACATGTCATAGAGTGTACGAAACATTACAATCGGCAAGGCCATACATGAAATAAGTCTCGTACACAGTCACATTGTCAGCAAGCAGTGTTTGTAACAGTTTGCGGAAAGAATTGCTGGAACACAAAACGGGGTGCAACTCGGAAACAAAGCGATTTCGGGCATGTGTTTATATAAACTTTTTTCATCGTTTTCAGGTCCTAAATCCATCCTGAAAGTGCGTCCCACATGTTATGAAACACCCTGCATATATATATATATATATATATATATATATATATATAAGAAAATAAGCACGAAGGAAAAATAAAACACAATGGTGTTTTCCTTTTTTTTCTTCATGGTTATTTTATCAAAAATATTATTCACGTGTTACTTTCGTGAAATAATTTTCATGTATAGTATATATATATATATGTGTGTGTGTATATATATACACAGGGTGTCCCATAAGTCCGGCATCATAGGAAAAATTAAAAAAAAAGCAAACCAAAAGCTTTTATTTACAGAACGTGCTCAATATGTCCACCATTGTTTTCAATACACAAATTCAGACGTGACGTGATACCCAGTCAGCAAGCACACGGTGAATGATGTTAAGAGTAATGGTGTTACATGCCCCAATAATGCGCTGCCGCAAATGTTCAACACTCCTAATTTTGTTCTGCGTATACCAGAGCTTTCAAGTGACCCAAGAGAAAAAATCTAGTGGCGTGAGATCCGGGCTTCTTGCTGTCCCTTCCACAGGCCCTCGACGTCCTATCCAATGACCAGGGAATTGTTGGTACAGGTATTCCCTTACTTGGGTGTTGTAATGTGCAGGAGCGCCGTCTTGCTGGAACCATGTTGGGAAATTTTCTTCTTTGTTCAAGACACTGGGAAATGCTTCTTCCTTGAGCATGCGTAGGTAAGGTGCCTCCAGTGACATGTTCATCGAAAAAGTGGGGGCCTATGATGCGATCCTTCCAAATGCCACACCATACCATCACCCGAGATGCACCTTGTTCCTTTGAAGAGGTATACCAGTGAGGGTTGTTTTGAGACCAGTAGCGGGTGTTCTGTCGATTTACCTCACCATTTCCATAAAAAACAGCCTCGTCACTGAACAGAATGGTGGAAGGGAAATTGGCATCCCGAGCATATTGTTCCGTAGCCCATTCACAAAATTCCATCCCCCGGTCGGAATCATCTTCGCTTAATTTCTGTAGGATCTGAAGTTTATATGGATGCCATTTGTGAGCCTGAAGAATGCGATGGTTGCTACTTTTCGACACTCCTGTCTCGGCGGACAATTTATTGGGACTTCTGTTAAAATGAGCCAGGATAGCAGTCGCTGTATCATCGTCAGTGGACCTCCTTGAAGGTCCACTGCTTTGTTTATCTTCTATGGATCCTGTTTCCTTAAACTTTGCAACAAGTCTGCTAACACAACTCTGTGTTATTGGCTCGCGGTCTGGATGCAGTCTGTTAAATTCAGCAGCGGCCTCTCTTTGACTCCGATTTCCTATGAGTAGAATTAGCTGGATTCGTTCTTCCTTGCTCACAGACATTATGGCCTGTAGACAGAGAAAAATATGAATTATGGTTTGTAGAAATAGAAAAATATGAATATATATATATATATATATATATATATATATATATAACACACAGGGTGTTTGAAAACTTTATGTACAAATTGTAATGGGGGATAGGCAACACCAACACAAACCCTTTTCGTCTATAAGTGTATGTCCGCTGACGTCACCATTCGGCGCGAGAGGGCGCCGCTGCAATTGGCTAAAAGGTGAAGTGGGCTAGACTCGCGCTTGCCGCGAGCATTCTTAAATCGGACGTAGTACGCGTAACATGGAGCGCTTCACGACTGCTGAGATGGCTGACATGCATATGGTGTATGGGGCTGCCAATGGAAACGGAAGAGCTGCTGTGAGGTTGTACCGACAGCGCTTCCCAAACAGACGTGTGCCAAACCACCAAACGTTTGCGCATTTGCATCGGCGACTGCGAGAAACTGGAACATTTCATGCAAACATGCATGACACTGGTCGGGAGAGAAACGTGCGCACTCCTGACATGGAAGAAGAAATCCTACGGCGATTTGAGGACAATCCAAGCGCAAGCACGCGAGGTGTTGCACGTATCCTCGGTGTGAACCACGACCTGGTCTGGAGTGTGTTGCACGAGCAGCAGTTACATCCGTTTCATCGTCAGAGAGTCCAGGCATTACAAACCCGTGTAGCATGTGGATTTGCGTGCGCCCACACGTGAGAATTGTGCATGTTAAACACACCCTCACGTGTGAAACAGGCCTCATCTGAGAACAGCACATAAGCCGGAAAATTAGGCTGCACCGCTGTCTGCTGCAGAAACCAGCGTGCGAAATCCACACGAAGAGGGTAATCCCGAGGTTGTAATGCCTGGACTCTCTGACGATGAAACGGATGTAACTGCTGCTCGTGCAACACTCTCCAGACCAGGTCGTGGTTCACACCGAGGATACGTGCAACACCTCGCGTGCTTGCGCTTGTATTGTCCTCAAATCGCCGTAGGATTTCTTCTTCCATGTCAGGAGTGCGCACGTTTCTCTCCCGACCAGTGTCATGCATGTTTGCATGGAATGTTCCAGTGAAATTTTCAAACACCCTGTATATATATATATATATATATATATATATATATATATATATATATATATATATATATACAGGGCGTCCAAAAAAATGTATACACACTTTAAATAATTATAAAGGCAGTGTTTATTAAAATACATTTCATTTTCAAAATGTAATAGAATCTACAGACATTATTTAATTGTTTTGTCAACGCCTGTTTTCAAACTGACGTCCGTTCTGGTCCAGGCACTGCTGATAACGCGAAGCAATGGAATCGCAAACATCACGAAACATTTCGTTGGTATTTGTGTGCATTCTCGTTCAATGGCTGCTCTCAATTCAGCGACTGTTGCAGGTTTTATAGCGTAGACTTTGTCTTTTAAGTATCCCCATAAAAAAAAGTATAGTGGTGTGAGGTCTGGTGAACGCGGAGGGTATTCTACGAAACCCCTTCGTCCAATCCACATCCACATCGTGCCAAGTACCACTCGCAATACTCCACTCTTCGGTCCGGATCATCTTCATTAATAGCATGGACTAATCTTGGAATGTAACTTTTCCATTGACAGCGCTTCAAAATGCGTTGGACAGACGATTCTGAAATTCCTACCTCACGACTCGCTTGCCGCACAGATTTTCTTGGACTTTGGTGATACGTTTCCAGTACTCTTTCTTGCTTTGTGGGGCTTGTCGATGTCCGTGGTCTTCCGGAACGCTTCTTGTGGACATTCTGAACAGTTCCATCGGCTTCAAACTTATCTCTAATTCGAGTGGATGGTAAGTCACGTTGGTGGATCTGTTTGAAACTCCCTCCTAAACTGTCTTTGCACTTCAACTGCGTTTTCACACTTCCAGTAGCATTTTAGAATGAATTTCCTTTGTTCAAAGCTTAGTCTGACTGCCATTATTAATTCTAATGGGTTTAACTTGGAAAGAAAGAAACATCAATTGAGCTATCAGCTGTTAAAGTGTGTATACATTTTTTTGGGACGCCCTGTATATATAAGATGAATAAAACCACGAAGGAAAGGAAACACAAAATGGTGCTCAAGCGCTTTCGTCTAATGACATCCTCAGGAACACTGAAGTACATAAAAGTGTTACAGCCTATATATAGGTTACAGAAAGAAAAAAAATAAAATAAAATAAATAACATACATACATACATACATACATATATAATATATATATATATATATATATATATATATATACATATGTAGATATATATATATATTATATATCTACACACACACATATATATATATATATATATATATATATATATATATATATATATATATATACATATATATATATACAGGGTGGGCGGAAAGTAGCTCCCTATTTTGGATTGGTAAAAAAATACGTATATTATCCATTTATTTCAGAAGAAATAATATGAAAAGGTAGGCATACATGGTAGGTTTTCTCTAAAATTCAAAGTGGGCTCCAACTCTTTCCACCAGCTTCTGGAGCCGCCCAGGAATGGCGTCCACTGACTTTAGCAGGAACTCCGGCGGGATGGAGGACATGACTTCCCGAATTCGGTCCTCCAGTTCTTCCAATGTCCTCGGTTTGGTGCGGTAGACTTCTTCCTTACCCACCCCCAAAGAAAGAAGTCGCACGGTTACCGCTGAAAAACGGCAGAATCGGTTCAGTGTAACGGTGTGGTGTGGTATGACCTCAGATCAGGTTGTGGGCCCGTCCTTCTGCGCAAACCATGAATGCTGAGCGGTACCTTGCTATGTTGCGAAACGAGGTCTGGCCGGTTGTCAGCACATGGGAGAACATCGACGATCTGATATTTATGCAAGATGGCGCCCCTCCGCACTTCGCTCTTGTTGTCCGTGAGTGGCTGAATGCCCACTTCCCTGGGCGTTGAATGGGTCGTCGTGGTCCACATCAATGGCCAGCCAGGAGCCCCGACTTGACACCGTGCGACTTCTTTCTTTGGGGGTGGGTAAAGGAAGAAGTCTACCTCACCAAACCGAGGACATTGGAAGAACTGGAGGACCGAATTCGGGAAGTCATGTCCTCCATCCCGCAGGAGTTCCTGCTAAAGTCAGTGGACGCCATTCCTGGGCGGCTCCAGAAGCTGGTGGAAAGAGTTGGAGCCCACATTGAATTTTAGAGAAAACCTACCATGTATGCCTACCTTTTCATATTATTTCTTCTGAAATAAATGGATAATATACGTATTTTTTTACCAATCCAAAATAGGGAGCTACTTTCCGCCCACCCTGTACATGTAGATAACACATATATATATATATATATATACACATATATATATATATATATATATATATATATCTACATATAATATATATCTACATATATATATATATCTACAGTTAAATGATCAAGTCCCCTCCATTAAGTTTACTTTAGAAGTGAAACAAGACAATTCAATCCCATTTTTGGATGTGCGTGTACATAGGGAAAGCCCAGGTTTTAAGTTTAGTATCTATCGGAAAACAACAAACAATTTGTCCTACGTACACTTTTACTCGGGACATGACACCCCCACTAAGAAGGCCATTTTTCATCAATGTTTCTCCGCGCCCTTACGATCGCCAGTCCGGAATACATCGATGCCGAATTGGAAAAAATCAACGGTATTGGAAGTGATCTGTGTTATCCATCTGCGTTTATGGAATCTTGTCTCAACAAGGCAAAACGAACTTTCTATCGTGTCAATAATAACACTAGTACTTTGTCAAAAAATATTTTAGTACTTCCATTTTTCCCGGGCTTTTTAGGCATTGCTAATGTACTTAAACTTTTGGATATTAATGTAGTATTTTCATATAACAATATTGTGAAAAATATCAGTAAAAATAGCCCTACCAATAATTCAGGCATTATCTATAAAATTGGGTGTAAACAATGTGATTCCTTTTACATAGGTCAGACGGGAAAGGATTTGCACACACGTATAAAACATCATCAATATTCCGTTAGAACAGGACAGTTGTCCAGTGCCCTTTTTGTCAATTTGTCAGAGTTATCCCACTGTATTGATTGGAATAATGCTTCAGTTTTATTCCACTCTAGCAACATTGTTAATAGAAATATTCTTGAGTCTGCCATTATCCAACTTTCAAATAACTTCAACATAAGCAAAGGTCTTTTTCAACTCGATCCTGTTGTTTTGAATTCCTTCAAAACAGATTTAAGATAAGAAGGGTAGAACGCTAAATCTTTGGTAAACTTGTATGCTACTTTATTAACTTTTAATTTTCATTTTATTTTTATATATATCGAAACTTGACCATAAAAGGCAGTGTTAAAACCCGGGCAGATTTCCAGTATAAATTTGTATTTTTATAATTCATTTGATCTTGTGCTAAAAATCGATATTTTTCCTTACAAATCTGTATGCCTCTCTGAATAATCTCTGATAACACTAGGCAACAAAGATTTTGTTACAGAAGACCAAATAGGTGCTCCTAGCTAATTTCGGTATGCTGATTTCAAATCTATAATTGGATTTTTTCTATCACGTCTAGATTTTGTGTAAAATGCAAATCACTTTTAGTAAAATTTTCTACCACGTCCAGATTTTGGTTTTAATCGGCTTAATGCCAGTAATATGAAACTTGCTTTTCAAGGTTAAAGCAATTTTTTTTGCCAACTATATACAAATTCGAACAATTTTGATAAATAAAATTTATCCCGAGTTGGCAACACTGAGTCAAGAGCATAGTAACGGGCAACGGCCCAACGGTCAGTCGCTACGTGACAGTCAGCAGAACGGTTGTTGAAGCTCTCTGCTGATGAGCAAGTGACAGGTTGTGGTGACGTGTGTTTTTATAGCATTTGTTTTGTACTACGGTGTGTATTTCTTTTTATTTTGCACATCGTAATAATTACTTTCTACGTTTTTTCAGATATTGTATGGTAATTCAAAATGGCATCAAATAGACGTGCTTGTGTAAATCACCCAGACAACTTCTGCTTTGTCTGTGGACAATATACACCTAAGCCACAACGTAGAAACATAACAACAAAGATTAAACTTGCCTACAAGTGTTATTTTGACTGTAAGTTAGACCAACAGAGGGACTGGGCACCACATATTTGCTGTGCACAGTGCAATGCAATGTTAATAGCTTGGATGAATGGTAAAAGAAAAGCTATGCCATTCTGTCCCCATGGTTTGGCGTGAGCCGAAAAATCACTTCAATGATTGTTATTTTTGTTTGACAAAGATTGCTGGTTTCACAAAGAAAAACAAATCAAAGATCACGTACCCAAACTGCGAATCAGCAATGAAACCAGTACCACATGATGAAACAAATCCACCACCAGTTCCACCAGCAACGATAACAGACAGCAGTTAATCTGAAGATTCTGCTAGTGATATAGAAACAGGGAAAGATGGCATATATGTTCCAGATGCAAATATTTCCCCACATTTGTTAAGTCAAGCGGAGTTAAATGACTTTGCCTTTTCTTTTGGTAATTCCAAATCGCGCACTGAGTTGCTTGGTTCAAGACTTCAAGAATTTAATCTTCTCCAACCAAACACCAAAGTTTCCCATTTCCGCCATCGCCATTTGCAGTTTTCATCATTTTACTTACAGGAAGAAAACGTTTGTTTCTGCCACGATATCAGTGGTCTGATGCAAGGGATTGGCTGTCGCTATGATCCAAAAGAATGGAGACTGTTCATTGACTCTAGTAAAGCTAGCCTTAAAGCTGTATTACTGCACAACGGCAATGAAAAACCTTCAATACCTGTAGCACATGCCACTGGCCTTAATGAGACTTATGAATCGATGAAACTGCTGCTAAGACTCATCAAATATAAGGACCACACATGGAAATTTGTGGCGACCTTAAAGTTGTATCATTACTTCTTGGGTTACAGTTGGGCTACACAAAGCATATGTGCTTTTTGTGTCTATGGAACAGCAGAGATGACAAGAACCACTACAAAAAACATGATTGGCCATCTAGAACTGAACATGTTGTTGGTAAATACAATGTGAAACACCCAGCACTTATTGACCCTCAGAAAGTACATCTCCCACTACTTCACATTAAACTTGGCCTTATGAAAAATTTCGTGAAGGGTATGGATCATCAAGGTAGTGGTTTCCAATTTAAAGGATAAATTCAAAGGAATATTGACAGATGCTAAGCTAGAAGCTGGAGTTTTCACTGAACCACAGATCCGCAGTGTCATCCACGACTCATCGTTTCCATCTAACCTAAATGAGAATGAACTAGGAGCATGGACATCTTTCGTTGAAGTTGTCAAAAATTTTCTTGGAAACCACAAAGCTGAAACCACCGTAAACTCGTAGAAAACATGCTTAAATCTTATGAAATAATGGGATGCAGAATGTCTTTGAAAATTCATTTTTTACATTCTCATCTTGACTTCTTCCCGGCCAACCTTGGGGCTGTAAGTGACGAGCATGGTGAGCGCTTCCACCAACAGATCTCAGTTATGGAAAACAGATACCAAGGTAATTTCAACCCAAATATGATGGGAGTTATTGTTGGTTCCTGCAGAAGGAGAGCTCGTCATCCTACAAGCGACAAAGGAAGAGGACACACACCAAAGTTTCACTTAAGAACAGGAATTTGCCTTTCAGTAGTAACAACAAAATACTAACGCGCTTTGGGTGGATGGTTGGGCGCAGGGGTGGTAACTCCGCCAGCGGAATTCCGCTGTCTGTCTTAAGCCAGAATAAAGGAGGAAAGACATCCCTGTTCACTAATTATTTAAGTATGTTTAACATAAAACGTGGCACGGAAAAGTAGCTTAGACGGCTTTCGTAATAGAAGCGGGTGAGAAAAAAAATGAAAAATAGGGGTTTTCGGTTACACAAAATCTGGACGTGATAGAGAAATTTTCATATCAGATCTGAAATCAGCATCAGCGCTTTAGTAGGAATCAGTAGTTCACGTGTCTGTAACAAAAAAAAGTTGAAATTTGTTGCCTAGTGTAATCCTTTAATTTTTATTTTTACTTCTCCGTTTATTGCATATATATATATATATATATATATATATATATATATATATATATATAAGCACACCGGACAAAAAATTAGTCACCCCTAATAGCACCGATAGTAGGAAGTTCAAGGTCACACAGAGGGCGCTGATGTAGCATTGGTAAGTGACAAGTAGCGGTGACGTAGCACACAGGATCAGATCTGTTTCGTGAGGTGGTGAAGAACAAAGTGTGTGTTGGATATAGTCTGCAAAATGGGTCGTGAGGCAGACGTTACTCAGTGGCAAAAAGGAGCCATCGTGTTTGGCAGAGCCCACGGACACAAAATGTCTGAAGTAGCCCAATTTGTTGGTGTGTCAACGCGTACTGTCCAGCGAGTTTACAAGAGTGGTGTAGTTCGCAATCAACTGATAATCGACGGCGTAACTGTGGCCGGAAAACAATTCTCGACAATAGGGCCGCCGCCATGTTTTCGTCTAGTAACTGCAAATCGTTTTCAAACCAGAGAACAATTGCTCCACGAAACCAATGAGGTTCTCCAGCGACCAATTTCCGAACGAACATTGCGACGAGAACTGCATGCGATGGACATCTGGAGCAGGGTACCACGGAAGAGGCCGCTGTTAACAGCAAGTCACAAATTGGCACGTTATAAATGGGCTCAGAGGCACAAAAACCGGACTGCGGCAGATTGGAAACGTGTAATTTGGTCCGATGAGTCCCGTTTTTGTTTGTTTTCCAATGATGGGAGGCGACGAGTACATCGCAGGTCCAATGAAGCCTTTAATCCTGAATGCGTCGAAGGTGTTGTTCAGGCTGGAAACAGAAAGTGAAGCGCAGGAATAGACACCCACGGACTCTGGCGGAACTTCGGGACCGGCTGATGAACGAGTGGCAGCAAATCGATGTTCAGTACATGCACAACCTCGTAGAGTCTCTGCCTCGCCGGATTCGTGCGGTTATCAAGGCCAGAGGCGCCGTCACACGTTATTAGGTACATTCTGAGAGGGGTGACTAATTTTTTGTCCGGTGTGCTTATGTATAGATAGATAGATAGATAGATATATATATATATATATACACTGTGTATATATATATATATATATATATATATATATATATATATATATATATATATATGTTATTTATTTTTTCTTTCTGTAACCTATATATGACGCGTTCGGTGGAGAAGGGGCGAACGCCACAAAATTCGAAAAATGAGTTTTTTGTCGTATAATTATCTTTTAAAACCTTTGCTTTACCTATGCAAAAAATTAGATGTTAGTCTGCACTCTTTCACGGTAAAATTTAGGTTTAATGTATCTCAGAGAAATTCACTCCGCATCATTGCTTCACATTGAACACATCTATCTACTTTCTGGTCACTCGACAATGCCCTGTGATGCTCAATTTGGCCAAATTGAACAAAATATAAAAAATAATTACAGCAATATTATTTACACCAAGAAAGATTATGTTACGGACATAACTACAGCCGTTTCGCAGCGCTTCCTAGTTGTAGAAATGAAACAGGCTGATTTTCTCGATTTGACGTCCTAAAACGTGCATTGTCATTAGGAATCAACAACTACTAAATTTACAGATGCAAGAAAGTTAATATTTGACTTTCAACACAAAGAAGGCTACGTAATATCTACTGCATACCGCACAACCCCAGATAATAGCCATCCCGTCAGACTGCAGAAAGGGAAAAAATCCTACAGTGTCAGTTTATTCAATCTAGCCCAGCAGACACTGCAACCAAAGTATTCCCAATTGCTGCCAATAACTAAGGAAAAAAAAAGATCTCAAAGAATTATCAGACCTAATGCCTGCAACTGCAGTGAACTATTATACAAGATTGTTAAGGAACTGGAAGAAACCGAAACAGTTGAAGCAGGTAATACAACATTCGACGAAGAGGACCAAATAATGGATTACACCAGTTAACATCAGAAACTCTCAATAAATAATATTGTAAAATTTCTTGGCGTTTTATTATATCGACATATTACAACAACAATATTTTACTCAAATATGTGTTCAAATTCATACAACATTTCAATAAACCGGAAAAATACAAAGGTTTAAAGTTTACAAACTTTAACTGCATTTTGTGGCATAATTCGAAAATGTTGCGTTCGCCCCTTCTCCACCGAACGCGTCATATAGGCTGTAACCCTTTTATGTACTTCAGTGTTCCTGAGGATGTCATTAGACGAAAGCGCTTGAGCACCATTTTGTGTTTCCTTTCCTTCGTGGTTTTATTCATCATAAATATTTTTCACGTGTTACTTTCGTGAAATAACTTTCATATATATATATATATATATATATATATATATATATATATATATATATATATACAGTGGTGGGCACCGTTAACCAAAAAGTTAACTTCGTTAACCGCTAATCCGTTAACCAAAAAGTTAACTTCGTTAACCGTTAATCCGTTAACATGTAACGGAAGTTACCGATAAACCGCTAACGTTAACTTTTATTATAAAAAAAATGAAAAACACAATATATATATAATTTAATTTTCCCTCTTCTTCTCGTTCTCCATTTTGTCCATGAGATGCATTTTGCCCTTCATGAAAATTAGCATATCAAAGTTTTCATCAGACAGGGATGATCTCTTGGCCCTCAGGATGTCCTTGCCCATAGAGAACAAACGCTCCACTGCAGCACTGGAGGGGATGGCTGTGTTGAACTTGATGAACAAGTCCACCAACACTTGCTCACCCAAGAAGGCAGCATCTGTCAGCAAGTCCTTGGAGTTGGTCTCCAGCCAGGTCTTGACCAAGTTCTGGGCCTTGCCCTTGAGTGACCTGTGGCTTCTGCTGCTCTCTTTTGTCTGGATGACAGCACTGAAGAAGTCATCCTCCTCCTCCTCCTCGTTGTTGACATGAGAATTGAAATCTTACCTGATCAGTTTTATGGTTCTTGAAATGTATCAAGGAGACTACTAATAAGGTACTCACAGACATATTATAAATATACATGACTTACTTGACAACGATTATTTTTAAATATTCACTAGCACAAACATGTTGCGCAAGAGACAGACTGCAAATGAAACGAATGTAGTTATTTGTTATAATTGTTACATATATATTATTGAAAGTGCCTTAAAATGCTCGTGATATTTCTTGAAAGAAGTTGAAACATTCAACTCAAATGGCAAATCTTTCCGCCTGATTTTACAGTCGACCATGTTTTGCTCAAACCAATGCCATAAATAACTATTAACAGTGGCGGATTAATTGCGCACCTGCTCAGCACTGAAAATAATATAAACTTTTAAACGTTTATTTATGAATTTTTTGGGTTAACGGACTTGAGTTAACGGAAGTTAAATGTAACGGAAGTTAATTAGTCCGATAATGATTTTCAAAGTTAACTTAAAAGTTAAATCGTTAACGAAAAAGTTAACTTCGTTAATTAACGATTAACGGATTAACGGTTTGTGCCCAGCTTTGTATATATATATATATATATATATACATATATGTGTGTGTGTGTGTGTGTGTACACACACACATATATATATATATATATATATATATATATATGTGTGTGTGTGTGTTTTCACCAATGACTTCTTCCATCATGTGTCGAATATCGCTTGCCTCGTTCGAGAGCTGAATTCGCGACACAAAGAGGGTGAGATTCCCAATCGGCGGCCTCGCCTCGGAGACCGGTTGAGGAAACTTTCGGGAAGGGCGCCTGTTAACAGTGACCCACCCGTGCTCCTCCCTCGATCTCCCTGAGGCAGGGGTCGCCTGCCTGCGGGATGGGTGGCACAACCTTTGGGGGATAGGAGACCCCTCCCTTACTCTGTGGCTTGGTGAGGGTCTGTTAGCGGTGTTTATAACCTGACGGCCGCGCGTGCCCCTCCTTCCTCGGTGGGAGGGGGGGAACTGCGCACCGCGCAAGGCGTAATCGAACACCTCTCCTCTGCAGTGGGAGGCAGGGAAGAGGGCAATGATGCCTCGTCTCTCGGCATTGGACCGTCCCTGTTCCTCATTGTGAAATCGGGAGCAGGGGGTCCTTTCCTAACCGGGAGGTGGGTTGACCGCTACCCCTGCATGCTGCGTTTCCACCCCACTTTCAAGGGGGGAGTTGGAGGGGTGATTTCGTTTCCCTCGCTGCCCGACGCGCTTCTTGGAGATCTGACTTGCTGAACTACTTCCGAGTAACTGGGCTTTGGGAGGAGCGTCTCTTTCAACGCATCTAACTCTGACCGGAATTGTTCTAGCGAAATCGCGTTTTCCTGATTTGACACGAGGTGTTGGTGTTTCAGTTCAACTATCGACTTTTGTACCTCATTATACTGTTTGAGGAGCACCGAGACGTCTACGTCACCCATAGAGATTACCGAGATTATATATATACTGTATGTACAGGGTGAGCGGAAAGTAGCTCCCTAATTTAAATTACATATAAATTATGTATAAATTGTGATTGTATTGTTATATTGTTATGGTGTGTTCTCTAAAGTGGTACAATTGTAACGTTCATTTTTTTTTTTCATTTCAGATTGAAGGGTAACATGGCTGAGCGTTTAACACTGCAGGAGCGTGCCCAGTTGGCGGCACGGTACGAAGTTTGGCAATCTGTCGTTCGAGTTCAAAGATGGTGGCGGGCCATTCACGGACCACGTGCCCAAGTGGACCCGAAAACAATCAAGAACTGCCACTCGAAGCTCATGACCACGGGGTCTGTGGCAGATGTTCGAAGATGTGGTCGCCCTTCGACATCCAGGGCCCAGGAGACGGTGCAGGCAGTTCAGGAAATGTTCGCACGGAGTCCACGAAAGTCAACTCGCCAGGCAGCTCGGGAAAGTGGACTCTCCCGCTACTCAGTGCGAACTGTGCTGAAGAAGGAGCTGAACTGGCGTGCGTGGAAGCCGCATTACTGCCAATCTCTCTCGGACGAGGACTGCGACATTCGCATGGAGTTCGGGGAAATCATGCTGGCTTGGCATCAAGACTGGCCCCATCTCTTCCACAACATCCTCTGGAGCGACGAGGCGGTGTTCCACGTCGGAGGCTTTGTCAACCGCCACAATTGCCACTACTGGGCAGGAGAAGATCCCATGGTTACCGCTGAAAAACGGCAGAATCGGTTCAGTGTAACGGTGTGGTGTGGTATGACCTCAGATCAGGTTGTGGGCCCGTTCCTTCTGCGCAACACCATGAATGCTGAGCGGTACCTTGCTATGTTGCGAAACGAGGTCTGGCCGGTTGTCAGCACATGGGAGAACATCGACGATCTGATATTTACGCAAGATGGCGCCCCTCCGCACTTCGCTCTTGTTGTCCGTGAGTGGCTGGATGCCCACTTCCCTGGGCGTTGGATGGGTCGTCGTGGTCCACATCAATGGCCAGCCAGGAGCCCCCACTTGACACCGTGCGACTTCTTTCTTTGGGGGTGGGTAAAGGAAGAAGTCTACCACACCAAACCGAGGACATTGGAAGAACTGGAGGACCGAATTCGGGAAGTCATGTCCTCCATCCCGCCGGAGTTCCTGCTAAAGTCAGTGGACGCCATTCCTGGGCGGCTCCAGAAGCTGGTGGAAAGAGTTGGAGCCCACATTGAATTTTAGAGAAAACCTACCATGTATGCCTACCTTTTCATATTATTTCTTCTGAAAAAATGGATAATATACGTATTTTTTTACCAATCCAAAATAGGGAGCTACTTTCCGCCCACCCTGTATATATATATATATATATATATATAATATATATATATATATATATATATATATGAAAAGAAGGACCAACACAACGGCAAACATTTTCGTTTATTTTTTGTACTTCAGACGTTTCGACAAATCTTTTGTCATCATCATTGAATTAAGTCTTAAAACCTTAAAACAAAAATAAAAAATGAAAATTACACCAATACAACCGTACATCCGTACCAACCGTCCCTCAGTAGCCCACCACAATCCGCAATTAGAAACCATAGTAATGAAAACAACCATCCCCTTCACAAAACTCAGTTTGAAATTCTAACTAGATCCAATAACCTCACAGAACTCCGAATTTTAGAATCATTGTACATCTATAGAAACAAACCCTCCATTAACAATAATAGCTCATCTTACAAATTACAGCTCTTTTAACTAACCAACCGATTTTCATAGACATATCATACCTTCTAATTTAATGACCATACAGTTTTCTTAGTTTTTGTCAAGTATGGAGGTTGATGTAAACATTGTGTATTTACCTGTTGAGGTACCGTAATTTAATTTAATTTTAATGATTTAAATTTTTTTTGTAGTGATGTAATTTAAATGGTTTTAATATTGTATTGATGTAATTTTCATTTTTATTTTTGTTTTAAGGTTTTAAGACTTAATTCACTGATGATGACAAAAGATTTGTACAAAAAATAAACGAAAATGTTTGC